>LJPH01001999.1:0-186465 GCA_001430925.1 Byssoonygena ceratinophila
ACACAGAAATCAGAAAAAGAAACTTATTATTTTAATGATGAAATATTCTCTTCTTCATGAAGCAGCTCTGATGAATTTCTGTTTCTAAATGATGATACTGACCTGATCTCATCCATGAATGACAAGTATTTAAATTCTGAAGAGTTTACAATAATTCTGAATAGAAAAGATTTCAGTTTTATTTTAGAAGGTGAAGATTTCTACATTACTTCTTCTAATACTTTACTGATAGTACTGCTAAGTGCAGCAATCTGAAAACTCATAAATCAGAAATCTTAATCATACAAATTCTTCTTTACATCATGGAAAGTGGTGTTCTCAGCAGACTGATTGAATCAACAGATGGGGAAAATTGAAGATAAAGTGATTACTAGAGCTAATATTGATTATCTAGTGAAGAGAGATTCAAAAAAATTGAAATTTCTGTATAGAAGCTCACTATCTGATTTTCTGAAACATTCTAAAGATTTCAACAGCCATGCTATGAAGCAAGCTTTCAAAAACATGAAAGAAGATTATCTACAAAATTATATTAGCATGAAATTCTGAACTGAAATTGACTGCAAGAAGACTAGAGAATCTCAAATACTTGACTGCATGTGGGTATATGTTTATAAGTTTAATAAGCATGAAGATTTTGTGAAATGCAAAATCTGCTTAGTTATATGAAAAAATCAGCAAGTAAAATTCCAAATCAAAAATATATATGCAACAACATTGATGATCTGCTTTTTTTGAACAAAAATCAGCAAGTAAAATTCCAAATCAAAAATATATATGCAACAACATTGATGATCTGCTTTTTTTGAACTTTTATTATCATAATGACTTGTTTTGATCTTGAATTGAAACAATACAATACAGTAAATGCTTTTGTGCATGCTGATTTAAAAGAAGATAAAATATACATGAGAATATCTTTCAGTCAAAGAAAAGAAGAAAAGATTTACTGGTTGAATAAAGTTTTATATAAGCTTCAGAAGTTCTCTCTATTTTGATAGAAGCTATTTATAAAAAAACTGATGCTTTTAGAATTTAAAATTATTTCACACAAATTCTGCTGCTTCAAGCATGATGAAATTCTAATCTTCTACTATATAAATAATATAGTTCTCACATATAGAAAGAAGAACAATACTGCAGCTAAAAAAATAATGAAACAGCTTTAATTCAAGCACAACTTGCAAATCTTCAGAAACAATGACTTATAATAATTTTTAGACATTAAAGTTATACAAAATCAGAAATTCAGATGAATTTGATTCAGTCAAGTTTTCTATTTAAAAAAAATATCAAAATTATTCAAGATTCAAATTTCTACAGATATTTTGATGATAAAGAAAAAGCTTCTGCTGAATGAAAAAAAAATATCAGTTCAATCAATATACAAGTATCAATACAAAATTAATTTTTTACTGTATGTGGTAATAATTATGTGATCTGATATTGTATTTATAATTTTCTGACTTTCAAGATTTCTGATCAATCTCTCTGCAAAACATCATGAATTAACTGACTGAGTAATCAATTACTTGATGAAGAACTGCTATCTATCTCTAAAATATAAGAGCTTTTAGAATTTAAAATTATTTCACACAAATTCTGCTGCTTCAAGCATGATGAAATTCTAATCTTCTACTATATAAATAATATAGTTCTCACATATAGAAAGAAGAACAATACTGCAGCTAAAAAAATAATGAAACAGCTTTAATTCAAGCACAACTTGCAAATCTTCAGAAACAATGACTTATAATAATTTTTAGACATTAAAGTTATACAAAATCAGAAATTCAGATGAATTTGATTCAGTCAAGTTTTCTATTTAAAAAAAATATCAAAATTATTCAAGATTCAAATTTCTACAGATATTTTGATGATAAAGAAAAAGCTTCTGCTGAATGAAAAAAAAATATCAGTTCAATCAATATACAAGTATCAATACAAAATTAATTTTTTACTGTATGTGGTAATAATTATGTGATCTGATATTGTATTTATAATTTTCTGACTTTCAAGATTTCTGATCAATCTCTCTGCAAAACATCATGAATTAACTGACTGAGTAATCAATTACTTGATGAAGAACTGCTATCTATCTCTAAAATATAAGAGAGAAGAATAATTTATTATAGCAAGTAATGCTTTATTTACTGATAATACTCTAGACAGAAAGAGCTTTCAAGCTTATATTATAAAGTTTTTTGATAATCTAATTAAATAACAGATCAACAAGCAGGATACAGTCACAATCTCTATAATCAAAATCAAGTTTCTGATATTATCTCAAGCAAGCAAAGAAAATCAGTATATCTCCTGCTTGCTGACTGAATTAAATTTATAAATAAATAAACTTCAGATCATAATTCAATGTGACAACATGCAGATGATAAATCTTGTGAATGCAGATATTATCTATCTATAAATCAAGCTCCATCATGTTGATATTCATAATCACTGACTTCAGCAGAAAGTTCTTGAGAGATAAATTCAAGTTATGTATATCCCAACAGATAACATGATAGCTAACAAATTAACAAAAATTTTTTCAAAAAAGAAATTTCAATAGTTTTACCACTAACTAAATCTAGAGAATCTCACAGTGGAAATCAAAGAATAACAAACTCATGAATTTCATGAAGAGAATATAATTATAAATGATAAAATAAATAAAACTGATAAAACAAACTCATGAATTTCATGAAGAGAATATAATTATAAATGATAAAATAAATAAAACTGATAAAGAAAATAAAACTGATAAAGCAGATAAAGCTGATAAAGAAAATAAAGCTGATAAAATAAATAAAACTGATAAAACCAGCTTGTCTGAAGAATCTCAGCTTGCCTGAAAAATTCATTCAAGCTGAGAGAATATATTAGAAATTACAGCTCAAATCAGCTGATAAAAGAATTGAAGAAAATTATCAATGTCAGCATAGAGAGTTGGAAGAACTAATTAGACTGATCCCAACTTTCTGTCAAGAAGGAAATCTCTGTTTATACAAGACCCCCCTAAACAGGTAATTAGAAGATCAGAGCAATACAAGCAGCAATCTCAATATACGGTAGAATTCAACAAGTAGCGCCCTCAATTTAACACTGTTGGCTAGTTTGGTTCCTTGCCAAGACGTCATCGGAGCTTTGATCGAATCGTCGAAACTTTCGTTCAATCAAATCAATATGAATGCGAATCAACTATTCTATCTCCCTTGGAAGTGCGGAGTGTGGGTTTACTAAAAGGCAGAATTTGTCAAGATACACCTGGACTTTGCTATGCCGCCATAGAATTTCACCCCGCAAATGCTAAACCAAACATTCCGGCGCATCGGCGCCTGTCCGCCATCCGGTCCAATATGTGTCGTCTCTCCAGCAGCCCGATTCTTCTCCAGCCGAACACAAAAGCATCCTCTCTCAAATAGGAATCATGCTCTTTCCAGACCTCAATCGCTCACGCGATATCAACGACTACCAGCAGCCGCCACTCGATCCTATTCCCTCTTCTCACGCTTCCGTGACAACTTCAACGAATCCAAGAAAGATGTCTGGCGGAAACGTCCCATTGGCATGACCGCAACCCTCATCTTCGCTATCAGCATGACAGGCGGTCTCATCTATCTTATATACGACCATGTTACTCGAGTGGAACCTCAGTTCTCGCGCTTCCCGAAACCCGTCGGCGACTGCCTACGGAAAGCTATCTACTACACCGAATTCGACCTGAACCCGGTCCGTGCGCTTCATTGGTATAAACAGGCTTTGATCGCGGCAGATCGCGTGGGTATGCACCCGTTCTCGGAGGAAGTACTGGGAATTAGGCTGCAGATTCCTCATATGTTAGAGAAAGCGGGTATGATGAAGCCGGCGATTGAGGTACTGGAGAAAACCCAGAAAGACTGCGTTGAGTGGGTGAAGAGCGGAAGGAGGAGGCAGATGATAAGGGGTAGAGAGCACGAAGCGAATCGGACACGGATAGACGACCCCGCTGCTGCGGGAGAGGAGCAGAGTGAACGCGAAAAGGAGGTGGAAGAAGAGCGACGACGTGGTATGGTTATGAAACGGGCCGCCGGGGTGGGCGTCAAGGTTGCAGAACTCTACTCAAGTGACTACGTCCGAGATCCAGAAAATGCAGAAAAGGCCCTCCTCACTGCCGTCGACTTGAGTCGCGCCGAGCTCCAACACCGTCGGGATATGAACCTTCCGATATCCCAAGGAGAAGGGGACTATTACCTCAATCTCACCGAGGTAGCAATCGCATTCAACGAGCTCGCCGACCTCTACGCGAAAAAGGGCCGGAACGACCTCTCCACAGCTCTATACATGCAATCTCTCGCCCTCATCAAAGAAGACGAGCAGGATCGACCGAGCACATGTGCCCAAGTTGTTTTGCTGAATAACATATCGAGCCAGATGGCCGAACAAGCGCAGAACCCAACTCCGCCGCCTGCGGCGACCACGTCCGGTTCACATATGCCACCCGTATCGCGTGACCAGCTGCTCTATGCGGCATCGGAGTGGGCTAAGAAAGCTATTGATGTAGCGAATAAAATTCAGCAGCCGGTGCGCAACGAAGAGTGCGATCAGGGGTGTCTGACTGCAACGTACAATCTGGGAGAGATTGCTGAAATGCAAAGCAATATCAGCGAGGCAAAACAATATTATACAGAGGCCAGGGAGATCGCGAAGAGGATCCAATTCCCCGAGGGGGTGAACAGAGCTAACGAGGCACTACAGAGAATTAGAAGCGAGACATAGATGGAATGCTTCCTAGCTACGCTTGTAACACATAAAAGAATGTACATTACAGTTTACACAGTGATATAAAAGCCCGTGCCAAAAGACCTATAGCTTGTATCCTACATTGCACATCTACAAATAACACACTGGACCCGGGATAACTTGGGGAAAGGAGCCTAGTTGAACATAACCGGAGTTACTCGGTATATCTACCAACAAGCGTGCAAAAAGAAAAGCAGAGGATGAATAGAAAGAGAACCAGGAAATTGGGTGACACACCCCATTTTCATGGCTAGTTTTCTTCCTACCCTCGTTGGACCAGGACGCCCTTTTATGCCCGACCTTGGAATAGGGGGGGGACAGACGGAAGAACAGAGTCCCGACTCTCAGGTTTCTATTCTGTCATCACTCCCCAGCTCCAGAGTTTGGTTCTTTTGATTTGAGGAAAAAAAGTCATAGCTCATCGCTCGTCCATCCCAACCCATTACTGTTATTGACTGAACAAATTTCTAGTGTTTGGTTTCACCGTCTATGCTCTCGACATAACACCCCATGCGCGGATCTTATTATCAGTGTAACCAGCGAAGAGAGTCTCGCCATCTGCGGACCAAGCCAAGCTGATGGGCTCTGGCTCGCCGCTCTTCTTGCCACTATCCGACGAATCAAGTCTGAGCTCATCAACCTTGCTCTTCTTCTCCAAGTCGAAGATGGTGATGCAGGTGGTGGTAGCAGCGCAAAGCCAGTAGCGGTTAGGAGAGAAAACGAGGGCGTGGATTTCATTTCCAGCCGTGAGAGAGTAAAGATGCTTAGATTCGTTGAGATCCCAAAGCATGGTAATTCCATCCTTTCCGCCGGAAGCGCAGAGCGAACCGTCTGGGGCGATGGTGACAGTGTTGATGTAGCCAGTGTGACCAATGTGGTCAGTCTGGATGCGGCAGGTGGAGAGTTCCCAGACCTAGTATCCCATGTTAGCACAAGTCCATTGAACAGTGCGTGCTCAGATAACAGATAATTTCAACGAAGTTTCCATCAGGGCAAATGGTGATTATTGTCTCATGGCCCGAAGGCTCTGAAGTAGCAAATACTTTATTGGTTGCAAAACATCCTTTGGGAGGGCTTGTAGAAGGAGTGATATAAGGAAAATAGGGTGACAAAGCGTACCTTTACGAGTTTGTCCCAACCAGCACTGACGATGACGGGGTTCTGGGGGTTGGGGCTGAAGTGAACACAAGAGACCCATTCGGTGTGACCCTTGTCGGTGATGGTATATTTGCAGTCTCCAAGAGTGTTCCAGAGCTTGATTGTTCGGTCACGAGAGCCGGAAACGATCTGACGGTTGTCGGCAGAGAAAGAGACAGAGAGGACATCGTTGGTGTGGCCGACAAAAGTACGGGTGGTGTTGCCGGTGGAGAGTTCCCACAGACGAAGGGTCTTGTCCCAGGAGCTGGAGAGAGCATAGGCACCATCAGAGGAGATGACCTATCGCGAAAAGATCACCAATCAGCCGTGCCCAGTTTTGAACAAGGCTTTGCAGCAAAGCATTTCCTATCAGGTTAAAAACATACGCAGTCAGAGACGATGTGAGAGTGGCCGTGGAGGCTTCGCTTGGGGTATCCGTATGCAGTCTCGTCGCGGGTCAGATTCCAGATGATCAAGGTCTTATCGCGACTGGCGGAAAGGAGCATATTTGGGCTTGAAGGCAACACGGTCAGTAACTCATCAACGAGTCTCTCTCTTCAGGGATAACGGCGATTTCGCTTACTTCTCCAAGGACGTGGCCAAGGCAGTAACCCAGCCATTGTGGCCCTCAAGGGTCCCACGGAGAGACAGCTGCTCAGCCATGATTGCTATGCAGACTTGTGTTCAAAGTCTGAAGGTGGCTTGGAAAGAAACCTCGACAGTGGGCAGAGGGAAGACGAGGGTGGACGAGCAATGAGGGTGGAAGTTTTGAATGCTGCTCGCAGATTGTCGAGGAAGCAAAAGATGCACACAGAAACCCTAAGCGCATTCCGATTTGCTCGGCGGGTGGTTGTGCGCGCTAGTCCTTGTTGGGAACTAAGCGAGACGTCCGGATCTCGTGTGGGGAACTTCAAGGCTTCAACACGACCAGTCTTGTTTATAACATCACGGCGTATATACAGAGAGACAGCAATCTAGCAATGGGGTACTATATTACAGTTACATCAACCCTCATCTACAGCCCTATGAGTTGAACACGTCAATGTCGGGCATCCTTCCCAATCCTCCTCCAGTAGCTTTGTCACCGCTCCCATTCTCGCCCAGCGCACTCTTGTCCTTGACATGCTGTCTCAGCAATCGCAGGATCTCACTGGTTGCCCATCTATCCGGCACCGGTCTATAAGCTGGCTTAAACGCACCCACCGTCTGCGCCCACTCCCCGCTTTTCGCAGCTCCGTTCTTCCAGGCATCTGTAACGGTATCCTTGGGCTCTGCACCAGTAGTAGCTGACGTTTCAGACTCCGTGCCGGGCGTAGGGGGTTCTTGCGTAGCCCAGTAGTATATATCCCAATCATTCTCATCGAGGAATCGGTCGTATTCATCCAACTGGGATTCCGACATGGACGAAAGGTTTACGGCGGCGAAATTGGACAGGAGGAGGTCTGATTCGAGAATTCCGCGTTTACGGGATTGATCTTCCGGCGGATAGATGTCAGCCATTCTCAAAAATCCTAGTTACCACAAAGTGGTATTCGACCGGGAATGGAAAGGGGGACCAAACATAATAATCGCGCTCTCTTCGTGGCGACATCTTCTCCTGTCCTCCTCAACGGCTCGACTTTGAATGTGATTCCTTCCATCTCACCCAGCTCTAGCTCAGGTTTCCTCGGTGTACCGCTTCGTCCCTGACCGCCTTTGAGCGGCGAAGATCCCAATTGCGATGGCCCATTGCTATTCAACATTGGTCTGCTCGTTGACAGACACCGGTTTGACGGTTTGCACTGCTCCCATCCATTGAGCTGCGAAGGCCCACTTCGCGCAACCCTTGTAGAGGCATAACGTCGTAGATACCGGAAAGCGCACCGAGAGCTATTCATTGTGGTGCTCTGAGATTGTGCTTAAGCTTCGAGCTTCTAGTTTCTCAAGGCAGGGATAGATCGTAGATGCATGCTCGTTTGCTTGCACATCAAGGTTACGCCATTGAAAGACGCGCTGTTTGGTATGTTTGCACCCCACCTGTCCCGTAAATTCGAGATCAGATTCGGGACTCCATGTTGACCAGATTGCTACTGCACAAACAATCCATAATTATAACTGACTAGATAGCAAGTACTTAACCTTGAAAGCTAACAGTCCATGTGGTCGCCCTTCTTCCTAGTAACAAAAAAGAACCTTATATCAAAAGGCATATCATCATATTAAACTATACTCCACGTATACAACCCGTGAATTTCATCGCCTGTTACCATAGCTGCGAGACGCAAAGATAGCAATCAATACAGGGAAACATTCATTCTAAACAGAGTGTAACCGTCCTTGGTAAAATGGTATAAGCACCCCGAGCAAAGTACTCCGTAGTAAACGGTGAAATCTAGATAAGGTGCTTCGACCTATTACCACCAGCGTCAGCCTTGCATACTCCAGCCATTATCACCAGCTAGCCCGTCTGGCGAGAACGCCAGGAAGAAAGTAGAAAACATGAACCACTTACCTGAAATACGCTCTCAGATATACGACTTGCCAGGCGCCCAAGCCCAGTAGCATACCCATTGTGCCAAACGCGAACCATTTCACTCGCTCATTCGTACTCTCGTTTGTATCTCTCAGCTTCTGCTCTCGCAAACGCATGTAGTCCATCTCGGTCACGATCTCGCCAACCATCGCTTCGATACGGCGCAGGTCGGCCTCGACGGGTTTCAGCTTTTCTTGAACCTTGATGGCATCCCAATCTTTGGCATCAGCGCCAATGTCAATGTCTAGCTCAACACTGCGGTGCGGAAGACCTCCGTTTTCTGTTTGTATGTATATAGGTTAGGTTAGAACGATTCGTAGTACTGCAACGAGAGAGAGAGAGGAGAGGATGCAAAAGGGTGAACATACGTCGGCCGACAAGGGTGTTCGAAAAGCACACGTCGAAAGACGCATCGGCGATGGAGGTGAAAGCCTGTCGAGTTTCGCCTACTACGTTTTTGGGACGACCGTATTCATTCCCGAGAGAGTCGTTGATCTGCGCGTCTCCCCTTCAATGGTAAGAAAAAAAACATGTTACCCCATACTTGGGCTTCTTCTCCCAGCTGGAGAAGAAAGAGAGCCGGTTTCACCACGTACATGCATATTCACAACTTGGCCATCTCCCTTTGACCCGCTCACAATGGCAGTTACAACGACAAGTTGATCCCGACTGACGAAGTTGCGTACGCAACGCTCATGCTTCCCGCTATGAGTGTTGGCGATAAGGTCGAATCTCAAAGCATTAGAAACGGAAATGAAGACACAAAGGAAAAGTAGCTGCCGCAAAAGGAACCGGATGCCCACGTCCACAGACCCCATCTTGAATAGACGGTATTCTAAACGTTTTATCTTTTATTGCCGACGATTGCGATAGCTCGATGCCACGATACAGCTTTTGTTTGCAGGTTCAGGAGAAGCCGTCATCGGAGAAACGATGTTCCTGGGGTCAAAACTCCGCCCGAAGCATTCGCACTTCCCATGAGATCTAGAAGCGGTGATTCTTTTTGCTCAAATAATAGCAGAAATCGTACAGTCAGAATGATGGGCACGCTCCTGCGTTATCGTGATGGACCCTTTGCTTCTTACGAACCAGTTGACCTCCTCGCTTCCGACGTTGTTCACTTTGTATCCCTTTGGCCCAAACGACAGACAACTACTCGAAAAAGGTCACTCAAGCCGGAGCCAGATCAGCTACGGCTTTTGTCTTTCCTGCTATCTATGTAGCCGCAACATACGGTTGGTGTCAAATCTCTATGAGAAGCACAAAGGGAAACCAATTTCATGACGTACACTGCCGGCCGAATACCCAAGGATATATCAATATGTATGTACAAAATGCATTCATTCATGCTTCACTCGAAAAGAAAAAGGAAAAGAAAATCCCTAAATGTCATAATAAAGAACAAGGAACCCCTCCCTGATTCTTCGACACTTCGTGGAAGACTAAGATTAAGCTTTAGACTTGAATAAAACGACCGCCAAACGAGTGGCAAAAGATTGTCACGTAGAGGTATCTTGTTCGCAATAAATAGTTAAAAAATTGCAGGGGAAATAGATTGCAGACGGGAGATATATGCATAGATTGAGAAATGAGGGATTAGGTAGGAGTAAGGACGCTGAAGATCAAAAATGAAAATCATTCCCAGGTTTCGAAAAGCAACAAAACCTGTCAGTTCGGTTTGTGATTAAAAGAATGGTATGGTAAGACTCAGAAACGATCAAATCATCTTCGAATAACAGTCCTATAAAGGTGAAATCTTGAATCGTTCATGCGTATGGCATAACATCAAGACTTAAAAGGGAAATTAAAGCGTAATGTATATAGAGAAACATAAAGATATTCCGAGACGAGAATTGAAAAGGAAAGAGAACCGAGATCATATAGGCTGTTTTTTCTTCCGCAGGAATACCCTGGAAAACGAACCAAAACTCCCGCCTTCTTTAGTGGACGAGTTGGATCGATGTGACATTTGCGGAGACTCCGGAGGAGCGGTGTTTCTGAGAAAATCGGCCAACGCAGCGGTTCCTGACGAATCTGTTCGATAATTGTTTCGCGGCTCCTCGGTAGGGCGCGGGCTCATATTGTACCCATTCCGTAATCGATCGACATGCGCCGGATACGCTCCTGAGTTTGGTACGTATGCGTTGTGCCTGACTGAATATTGAGAAGATATAGAGGACGTGGATGTATGAATTGGAGGGAGTGCAGGCGCATCGGTTGGAGTTGTGAGAGGATTCGTCGCAAAGGACTTTTGAGATCGCAGAGAAGATCGTGATAATTTAGATTTGGGAGCTTTGTCTGTTGAGGCAGTTCGCATGAGACGAGATCTCATCGTCGATGCTGTGCTCTTAGACTTTGGCTTTGCCGTTTTCAGTACATTTGCTGCGTGGACGTTAACGGATAAGAGCTGAGGAGGTTCATCGTTTCTAGGAGGCGGAGGAGCGCTGCGTAGGAAATCTGCCAAGCTCTCTTCCTTTGGTTGTGGCCGCTTAGGCTGATCAGAGATTTCATCTTCGCTATCCGTATCAATGGCATAGGGATCTCTCGCCCGTCGACGTGTTCTCACAGGCTCGTGACTTTCTTTCAGAGGCGAATCGAGAACGGATCCCAGTTGAGTATGGGCCCTCATCGGCCGATTACCCATCTGGTTCATTGACTCAAGCAGACCTGTACGAGAGTTATAAGATGAATTCATGGATCTTGCCACTGAAGAGCCATCGCGGGTGCTTGCTATAGAGCTATGTGTCAGGGCGTCTCTATCCAGCCGCGTTGGACTCAGAGAATGGAACTCATCCGAATCCATTGTGGATCGGAATGGTGCAACAGTCCGAGGAATCCGGTGCGATCCGCTTCGAGGCGGCCCTTCCCTGATAAAATCGATAAGTTCGGAGGTTTGGCTATCTTTGGGTGTAACGGCAGGGCGAGCTTCTAGGCGCGGACGGTTGGGCTTCGAGGAATACCCTGACATCGAACTCTGTGCACGTGATGGTGCAGGCGATGATGGCGAGCGAGTCGAAGCGAGGTCATGTGAGAATTTGTTTTGTCCAACGGAACTAGGAATAACAATTGGAGTATGCAATCTTGGAGCATTGGGTTCCGGGCCAGTGTGTTTTATAAAATCGGCAAATTCGCGGACGGAGTTCGTATCTGCCCTGGCATCTCTCGGCTGTGGTGAATGCGCTTTAGGTATGCTGTGTGTAGGTGTCGTGATACGCAGGCCGTTTGGGCTGACGCCCATTAGGGGTGATACCTTTGCACTGCTGGTATCGAAACTATTAGGGTCTGTCCGTACGGAAGTCCACCTCGGGGAACCAGGCTCCTGCATACGAATTAGCAGATGCTCACATAATACAGTATGCTGGCGGCAATCTACCTCAATTTCTCTCATAGTTTTGGGGGTAAGTGTGTAATGAAGTGTTTCATCACTTTCAATAAGTTGATCCAAGTCGGAAGTCCCATCACCATTTGTATCCCCCACGGAGCGTGAAGATGTGTTCGTCACTTGTCGGTTCACCAAACCCTTGAGCTTGCTGGAAACCTGGGATGTACCTGAGCCAGAAGTGATAGGCCTCCGGTCAGGAAAACTACTATTGCTTTCAGAACGACGCGGCCTGAAACGTCCGGATTCGCTTGGCGATTTGGACCGAGGAGGAGAAACACGCTGGACTGCAGCCCGTTTTCTCCCTGGCGAAACACTTCGAGGTGAATTAGTCATCGTGCTAACCGCGTTACCGACCTTAGGAATCTTGACAGTAATGCGTTTGGCTTGAGAACTCATGGATCTATCACTCTGCTCTGAGGCAGACTTCGGGTCGGAAGACTCAGGAGACTGAGGAATGGTATTCAAGCTGGGTGAATGTTCGTCCGGAGTACTTGTGGCAGTTGCAACCAATTCTCGAAGAGGGGTGAGCCTGGGAGGCTGAGAGGCAGAGTTGTCTGTTTGCGAAACGAAGGCAGTCTCTACTATCGTTTCATTGGATTCGGTGGTGGTGGGAAGCTCTTGAGCGTAACGCCGTAGAGGAGATTTTTGCGGAATGAAAGCTGGAACGTTCGGATAAACGTCCGTGGGCCGCTGTTGTGGCGGCTGAATAGTCGCTGCTCTCTCATCTTCTCTGTCCAGTTGTTGTTTCTGGACCACCACCGGGTCTTTAGCAGGTGGACTTGGAAGTGCAGTGTATGGTACGGAGTCTTCATATGCTGAGCTTCCTTCCGACAGCCGATTTTCTCCGTGGGGGATAGTTGAAACTTCAGACAATCGAGAGTGACTAATCGCCAGACCAATGGCATCAGAATGCAGTGAGGAGGTCGGATTATTGAAGCTGTCCTGAACAGCAAGGTAAGGCTTGGGTGATATAGAAACATGTCGCTGAGAATGAGACTGGCTCTCCAGGGTATTGGATCTTCCCGTTCGAGTCAGCCTAGCATGCTCTGCGTCTTCGCGCATCGTTTCTAGGTGCTCCTTGGTCTGAACGATATTGAGATCGGGAGTCTTCTTGGCAGTAGGCCCTGTCGCTTTCAACGGCGTAGTGGGAAGTGAATAGGATCTAGAATGGGTGCGGTATTCGAGCGCGGAAGCTGATTTAGGCAGGATGTGCTCTGGAGTTGTGGGGGAATTAAGGTCTCCGTTTGTTATGAAAAGACTCCGCGGCCGAAAGGAGCGCGCGGGAACAGCTACCGCAAGCTGCGCAGTAAAGCTAGGAGTCTCGATTTCGTCTACATCGTTATCCGATAGCGGGAGAGGTACGTCGACTGGATCCACTGACTCGGCGTCTTCGGAAACACGTGGCTGCGAAGTTATTGCACGCAGTTGCGGTTCGTCAAGAGTCTCTACCGTACCGATACTGCTTTGCCTGCTGCTCGTTTTCCTGGGGAAACGTAGCAATGATTCACGCGAAAGCGTCCTTGAAAGCGCAGGTATCCTGGAATGTTTCCTCCAAGTCCGCCATAACCGACCTAGCGTTGGGTTCAAAGCTATCTTTTCCACATCAATGTCATCTAAAATCAAAGGTCGGGAAGCTTCAGACTCCTCAGGCTGGTTTTCATTAGATTTCAGAGCCCCGTAACCTAATCTGGTTCGGGCATTGTCAGCGACAATGACCAAAGCATTCTCACCGATGTATTCTAGGATGGACGTAAGAAAGATGGCGGCTGCAGGAGTAATGTGCCCGATATGGTTGGAAAATCGGCCGGGACGGGATCCGCTGTCATCTAGGCCTTCCTGTCTGAGGTGGTCTTCCTCGTCCTCCTCCTCCATGTCACCCAGCCTCGAATATACCATGCACCGCAAGCGTGTCAGTTTCCACGATCGTTCCAACTCAAAATGACCCGATGGTTCCTGGCCGCCATGAAATTCAGAGAACTCCTCATCATCGCTTCCACCTATGTATTCACCAAGTTCATCATCTGCAGCGGAAACGACCTCCCTTGCCAATCGGGGCTTCAGCACTTCGGAGACTGAGGGCCGAATTGCAGCCAATCTTGTCGATTTGGCGGTTAACAAGATGCTAAACAGTAGATTGTCAAGGAAGCCATTTAGCAGTATTAAAGCTGCATCCGTGATATCGACACCTCCATGATGGTATTTCGCTGATAAGTCATTGCTGCTTTGCTCTGTGGTGATCAACTGTCGTGCCGCCGAAACCGCGATATACTGTGGCTGCGGGTTAACGAGCGGCGGTGAGAGAACGCTAGTCTTTGGAATCTTCTTGTAGTCTGCAGATAAACTAGAACTGCGGCCTCGCCGTGACGACCTTGTGCCAAAGCCCTGAGATGAATGATCGCGCTGCATTGCGCCACGGAATTCCGGGTCGGATTTCACAGGACCATTCGTGCTAGGCACCTGCGCCTGTTTGTACAGCTCCGGTGAATGGTAGGTAAATTATTCACTGATGGCTTAACATGGGAAGAAAAGATCGTGGAAAAAAGTAGTACACCTGCCTATGCGTGGAATGTCAGCTATTGAAGGGGGCACTTCAAGTGTTGGAAAGCATTCGCATTGTAAATCCAAAGTTCTCTTTCCCTTTTTTCTTTTCTTTCATTCTTTCTCTTGAGCTTGGGGATGGAAGGGCTCCCTTGCACACGGTCTGCAGGACGGATAGCGGTGACTTACACAAAGAACCCGGGCTGGACGGGGCAACAAGGAGTGAGTTGCGGGGGAAGAGCAGGTCGCTCAGTAAATTTAAACGACAGTGCGGGTTTCCGATGTTGCAAACGATCTCCTGTTTGACTAAAAAAGGGTTCTCGGTTTGATGTTCAGGGAAATTGAAATTCGAACACTCTCATTATCGGTTGACTTCGTATTGTCTATCAAGAACCCTAGCTGCGACGGAAATAAATCTCTTTCAATTGGGTGATCAACACCTGCAGGCGAATGGGTCCGATCACAACGTCGGAGCAAGACTGGGACAGTGACAGCGACAGCGACGTCTCATCGCCGGTATTGGAAACGAGAGAGAGATGTAGGAGATGAGAAAAGGAAAAGAAGAAATCCTCAGTGAATAGAAGAAGAGCGAAGAGGTTCAGGAGAGAGAGAGAGAGAGAGAGACGAGTGGGGAGTGCGGGATGCGGGCCTTTTGTCGGATCCAACAGGGGGAGGGGGAGTGGGTGTCTTTTTATGGAGTGTCGTCGGAGAAGAGATGGAGATGGTGAGAGAGAGAGAGAGACGAGTGGGGAGTGCGGGATGCGGGCCTTTTGTCGGATCCAACAGGGGGAGGGGGAGTGGGTGTCTTTTTATGGAGTGTCGTCGGAGAAGAGATGGAGATGGTGAGAGAGAGAGAGAGACTTCACCACAACCACCAACATCGAGCCAACCGCCCTAAAACTGACTTTTCTCTCAGGGAACAGCTTGTGATGTCTTGGTCTTTTTTGTCTGACTGTACGGAGTAAAACAAGCGGACTCACAAACAAGAGGCCGATGTTGCAGGCTGACTCTGCCTGTCTTTCTCTCAGCTGCAACACCCCCAACAGCCAATCCCCAATGCCAGCTCATGGGAGGCCTCGTTGCTTGTGCTACTCAGGATTCCTTCACGGAAGAACAAACTACTGACGGTATATATTTATATCTCTCTCCACGCCATTATTCTGATAGGCTGGGAGCGATGGCTACAAGGTAATCCCTCAGATCGAGCTCTTCACATCACGACGACCACAAAGCCCTCTCTTCCAGCTTCCATTCAGCTGTCGAGCAGTTCATTTCTCTCATGATAGTTACTCTTTACTAACGAGCATTCTCACCCAGCAGATCGGCTCTGGCGTTGATCATGTTTGACAGCCCGTGAGATTTCCACAGAAATGGTCGTTGAACAGCCGCTCGCAAGTCCATCGTGCCAAAATGCAACCGTACAGAAGATCGGGAATTCCGGGAATCGCGACGTCCATCCCCACACGCTGTTTACGCTGTCTGAACCAGAGTTCCCAACCCAATCACCTCCTCTCCGTTTCCGGGCTTGGCCCACTTGGATCCAAGCTAAACTGGAGCCAGATTCCAATAGTCTCAAACTTGCAATGCTGAAGGAAGCTTGCGAAAGAAGCTCGGAGGAATGCGAAAGAGAGCTACGATAAAAAAGACCGTGCCCCTTTTTGCTATTCTACTAGCATTTCAATCCCAAGCCTAACGATGGACTTTTCGGTTCCAGTTTCAAATTGTTCGAGTTTATAGTGCGACTAACACATCCTAGTCCTTCCGTGCATATCACTAAGGAGACACGCTGCACACACGGAGTAGTTAACTAGTTAGTTGCTTTTGCCCCTGCCCAGGAACCTTTTGGATACTAGTACATACCTTGGATATGAGTGATGACTCCGCAGGTCAAGGACTTTGGATCTGTTGGAGCTTGCAATTGACAGTCTCCAGGGCATTGTCCCGGACGAATCTACACTTTACTCCGTTGCATGCCATCCGTTTAATAAATCTGACATTTTGAGTTGTTCACCTTTTTGGAACTTGAAACATTCGCTGATCGCCCGGTCAAAAACACCAAACCCAACGCTGGTCAGAATCTCAATATGCTAAGAACTGATTTTCAGCTGGCCGTGACTTGTAGCCAATAAGGCTGTCGCAGCACCCTTGTTTAGAAGCCTTGGACCCGTCAACTCAACTCTACCACCGCAGATTTATTCCCGCCCCCAGATTTTCTCTCATGGCTTCACGAAGTTAGAAGTTGCTTGTTCTAAGCGACCCCTCAAGCTCTTGGAAGGAACCGGGGAAGTCGTCTATTATTGTCAGATTCTAATTCCTGAAACAAACAGCCGCGAGCTAACTAGTACTTCAATCACTCTCCAGAACTTTTTCATCCTCACAAAACCGACAGTTAGAAAGGCACAGCCAAAATCACCTCAGATATATATCTTCTTTCCCCTTTCCCTTCCCTTGCAATCCCCGGCCATATACATACGTGTGTGCAATCAACGGATCACCCCGTCCTCCTCCCGTCGAACCGGCATTAGCCGTTACACACCCTGACAGGGATTCGTAATAAAAAGGACACCTCTTCACCCAAACAGGACCATCTCTTTCTTCTGAACGCATCCCTTCACGTATACACCGGGGGGGAGGGGGGTAAGTGCTAATAATAATCTCTTGCACGGGTAGCTAATTTAGACGAAGGGAAGGTGGAAAAGAGAAAAGAATCAAAACTAACTAACTACCTTGCGGGTCGGTGAGAAGTATCAAAATCAAGAAAAAGAAGAAAATAAATCCTACCCTGTGTGGCCCCGTACAACAATGCCCCAGGTTGCAAGGAGCAAACTCCGTATCGGTAGGGATGATAGTAAGTCATCCGAGTTCGGCAGGGTGTTTCTACTTCTTTTTATTAGAGTTTGAAAGACTACTGAGTAGGAAACGGGCGCTGCTTTGCGCATGCAAGAATGATTTGCAGGACTATCAATTCGGAAATGTCGATTATCATGTTCCTTGCAAGGGTATTGCGGCAGACATTCAACAGAACACTATACATAGGAAGAGCGCAAGGGATAATTCTCTTCCATTCAACCCGAAAAACTAAAATACACTAAAGATCTGCAAGATTTGAGGGAAAAAAAGATAATCATCTGGACCAGCAAGACAAAAACCAGGGCAGAATTCAAAGGCCCAGCAAGGTCTGAATATCAGAAAGGGAAGACAAACATATAACGACATCGCTTATGAAAAAAAGAAACAAACTCCTTTTCATTCCCTGCTCGTAATCTGCCTTCTAAGCTGATAAACCAAAGGGTACACGGGGCATATGCGAAAGAACAGAGGCGAACTGGAAATAGATCATGTAGATCCTTCGGAACAAACGAAAATCGATCATTCAACCTTCTGATGGCGGCGGGATAAAGCCTGACGAGCCAAGGCTGCAATCAGGTTGCTGGCGAACCATTCCAGCATCTCGTTCTCGAGAAACATGTTATCATAGCCAAGTCTTTCTGCTAACAATCTCCTGATCGTATGCTGAACATCCACTGATTGGGCTTCGTAGATCAGCTGGTCGCATTCGTCGATGGAAGTGGTTGATTCGGCCTCGGTAAGAATCCGAAGGTATTCTTCTTCGGTGCACAGGTTGGGAAAAATGCCACGAAGGAGGTCCGCGATACGCTCCAGGTATTCGTTCATATCCTTATCGGTACGCGCGTCTAGCCTACTAAGTCCTTCCTGGCTTGCATGCAGCGTCCGTGATCGTAAAGCCGTTCTGCAACTATTTTGGTTCAGGGTACGTAAACCATTGATATAAGCGAAGAGCAGTTCCTTGTCCAAGCGCAAAGAATCGGCGGAGTGCTCCTCAGGATCGTAGTCTCCTCCATTTTGCCAATTCCCAATTCGTCGTGTCTTTAACTGTTGCACTAAAGCCATCCTTTCATGGCAGGTCATTTCGGGAACAGTTTCCACTGGGGGCTGTTCCGCACTCCCATTGTCAGGAATCACCTCGTCCCCGGCTGCAGAGAAGTGAACGGAGCGCTCAAAAGATATAAAGGACAATTGCTCCTCGACGGAGTCATCTGAGTTGAACCCGTTAGTGCTGCGAATTAAATACGTCTGATATAAATCGGTGATATACATACCATCTTGCTCAATCTCATCCTCACCCATGTACGATTCGCCGTCTGATTCGTCGTACTCCATAGCGTCGTCCTCGTCGTCGCTATAGTCGAGGCACCCAACTGAGTCGACATCGGATCCTTCGTCACTTTCAATATCTGCAAAGTCGCAATCAGAATCTTCATGGGCCTGCTCGGCTTCATCGGAATCGTCCACATCGCTCATAATTTGCTCGGGTTCCCTGAAAAATGACCCGAGTTCGCACAGAGGTGTGATAGGAGAAGGGCACCGAGCAGGCACCGAAAAAAATGACGAGTCGGTGTCTCCGATCATAGTCGATGGTGTTGACAGACCGGAAGAGGATAGAGCGTCCGACGAGATAGTCGCTGATGCGAAACTCGAGTAAGACTGCGTGTCGTCGCTTGTCGCGACGACGCTGTCCATTTTGGTACGGAAATGATTATTGATATGAATCGCGTTCCCAGCGAAGCCATTGGGTAAACGGGAGAAGGAAGCAAATGCCGCAGCAAAGATTCCCGGACCACGATTTGCGAACGTTGTTTTGAAAGGATTGCTACCGAGACAATTCGCGATAATCGAGTTGGCGAGGTTGAAGCGTGGGGAGGTAAGAGATATAGAGTCCTCGTGGGAAGAGAACTTCTTGTTCTCGTGTTGCGCCATCGATACTGATTCAACTGGCATGGTTCTCGGCAGAGAAAGTAAAGGGCAGTAAGAGCCAGCGAACAGAGGAATACAGTAACCACCGAGACGTGATATCAAGGGTCGATGCCACCAGCAATTTAAGCGCACACACCTTTCGTTTTGCTCTTGCGACAAAAAAAAGGGAGATAGTGCTGGACCGAAATACAGGTTGCGATGCAAGACTGAGGAAGGGTTCGATGGTAGGAAACTAAGATGGTGGATGTCGTTCACCAAGGTAAGTGCAAGTAAAAGTGTGTGTTAAGGAGATGAAGGAAATTGAGAGCTCAAGAAGACTTTCTGATATGACAAAGTGTGGATGACAGTGAATGATGAATCGAGCGGGGATTCCCCCAGACAGCTTGTGAGGGAACCATGGCTGACAGCAACAGCCAAAATTCAATAAGCAGGAACAGCATAACACTGCTTCTGTCCCATGAATAAACCCATTTTTCTTTTCTTTTCCAAATAGTTGTCTTTTGATTGATTCAGGTTTAGTTTCATGGACCACAACAATAGCAATTAATTTGCCTTTGCCTAGATATGGCTCCTACTCCTTGAGGTGCGTTTAGGCGCGGGGACCGAGTTGCCGCAACAAAATGGGACGGTGTTAAAGATTTGCTCTCGAAGATGAATGTTTTGTTCGATATTCCAGAGATATAAAGTATTCCTTCCATCCAATCTGTGAATATCGGCTTCGAGCTGCATTTGGTCTGACGAGGTTTAGATAGTTAAGGGTTTGTAGAGGGGAGGAGAGGTTCGGGTGAAGTCGCGCGAGACAGGAATCGTGGGAATATCCGGCTGTTCTTTTTCGACAGCAAGAAGAGAGAGATATCGTGTAAAACGCTGACGGATCAGGTACGAACAACGCCTTCAATAAGAACGCTGAGAGTGATGAAAGAAGTAAGGGTCACATTCATTCCCGGATGGAAGAGTTGGGCGATGATGGCAATCAAGCAGTCGAGACGAGACGAAAGGGAGAAGTGATTGCCTTGCAAGGCTGTCGTCATTAAGCAGGTCACGGGATTATCTACCTTAGGTAATCATTGAATATCATGTGATATAAGCTTAGCTAATCCCTCACGTGACCACCGTCCATCTGCTCGTCATCTCGCGTTTGGCCCCAACTCTAATCAGACTTCACAAAGCGAGCTGCACATTCCCGTCTCCCCCGTCACTTTGCTCTCTCTCACGCCATCGCCGATCGACCAAGCCATCAATCAGTCCCTCTTTCAGAGAGTGTGTACGGAATATGTATGCTGGGATGATGGACTCTCAACGCTGCTGTGATACCCACAGCTTCTCGACCACATCACCATCGCGGGTTACGCCATACTGTGATTATGTTTTCCTCGCCCCAAGTCAAATTACGCGACCTTCAGTCCCATCAGCTTGGTAACTCAAGAATATATCAGGAATGTGTATCTGACTTTTGTGAGTGGCTAATCTAGACTTGTCAATCCTTCGCCTTTGCAAGAGTGGTCCCCCTCCGAGGACAAAGGAATCTGCTCCTCGAAAGTTAGATCTTCTTTGTTCGCGCACTTGGACTCGAGCCGCAACATAACTATTACTTGCAAAAATAGCTTTTCCCATCTCAACCCTCCCCAGCAATCCACGGTTGAACATCACGTCAAAAGCTGGTGCCAGCAACGTGGTGTACAACGTTCTGTCTCGTGTGCTGTTACGAAAACTCTCCATGTTGCAGGAACTCTAGGTATCTTTCCGATGCTCGAGACATCTCAACGCTGTGTGCTGCGCTGGCCTGCGACTTTTAATTGATTCAAGTATTATTAGTCATTATTGCTATTAAGGCCTTTCGCTCATCGAGGAAACCTGCATGAAGCAGAGAAGATGTCAATTGGGGCTGCGTCGACTTGCGCACTTGTATCCCAAGAAGTGGTTATAAACACACTGATTGATTACCTAGCAGGTCCTCCTGCTGACTTGTCAATTTTCCCGCCAACGGCTTCTGGATCCCTTTTTTCCCTTTGGCCTCGTTTGTGAACTAAGCTTTGATTCGCGGATTGCATAATGTGGTTGGACAACAACCTCTGAGCAGTTCCTGGACAAAATTACTAACTAGCTTACCTATATCATGCAGGCAAACTCATCGTTCGTCCCATGTCGTCGGGAACAATTCTGGCGTCCAAGCCATGTTTAACTTACGATAGCGTATTGACAACTGACTGGTTTCCTTTGATCCGTTCATTCATATTTTTGGGACTCGTCTCGTGCAACGAGATGTGTCTGGTTCCTGGCTCGTCAATAAGATTCCATAGAATTTTTTATTCTTTTTTGTCATTCTCTTTCGAAACTTATATATGATATATGGAGTACAGTCATGTGCTGCTGTATATCTTTAGGTTTCGCTGAGGCCTTTGTTATTTGCCAACTTTCTTTTGGGCATTCTTTGTTTCCCATGTGCCTGCACTGACGCCCTCAACGGTTTCTGTTCTTGCAGATATATTCCATTTCAGGGCCGGTGTGTAAAGTCATTGCTCTGCCTCACTGGTCTTTTCCAGGCTCTCCACCTCCTTCGCCGGCATCATCAACATCATCTTCACCCACTGCGCAAAGGAGATATTTAGCTTTCCATCCAGTTCGCTTCCACCACAAAGGCGTGGCCGTTTCATGTTTCCTGTGGGTTGGCAAGGACCGTGTCGCTGCTCTTTCACCTGGGAACACTCACAGATTTGAAGCTGGCGTCTCTGGTTGACCCGTAATCTTCGGATCAAGCTTCATGCAACCTCTCGTCCGGTGGGAAAACCGTCGGTTGCTGCTTTTCGCCTATTGAGCTATATTCAAGCCATCCTTTTGTGTGCACGACGGAGCCAAAATCGGCCTGCATTCTATCTCTCTCTCTCTCTCTTTCTCTCTCTTTTTCTCCCTCTCTCTTGCCCCTCACTTTGCCGTTGCTGCAAACTGTGCGGGTCTTTCTGCCAAGTTAAATCAGATTCTATAATTTCTCCTATCCAATTATAATTACCAGCTATGATGCCCCTGTCAACTGCAGCTGGAAATTCGACGAAAACGGAACATAAAGATCAGCATTTCGCTGTTTATTCTGCTGACGATTCCTTGCGGAGCACGCTCAACCACCATGCTCACACGCAGGCTTTCAAGCATGGTGGCAACAAAGAAGCCCCGTTATCTTGTGGTTTGGAAGATTCCTTTTACGCAGGTCTATCTCCGATAATAAAGGGCAACGAGCTTTCATCCCAGCTCTGGAATCCTAGTCTTTCACCATTTCACACATCGGAAACGCTCTGTTCTGAGGCATCGCAGGCCTTTGACAACGTGAGCAGACTTTCCGCAGTCGACGAGTTTGGCTTTGGTTCCCCATTTCCATTTGCAGGGCGAAAGGAGACGGACTCGGGGTCTCCTTCGACCTTCCGCCAACGGCCAGCATACAAGTACGACGATCTGTCTGCAACAGATCTTCCAAACCATAAATCAAATCAATATGTTGGTTCGATTCGAAAACAGGGCACCCCTTCTGAGTTGACATACTCGCCATATCGTCTTAACTGCACAATGGCCTATCAAGAGCCCTGGCATAACCGGTTCCCAAGCTATGGCCATTCCCCTGAGGAACGTCTTTCAATCTCTCCTTCGACCTCACAGTCTGCAATTCAGCGGGATTACATAACTCCTGCTGTTGGCACACGTCGTGGCTCCGAGCAAAGTCCGCTAGTGAATGCGCCGTCAAATCAATATGGATCGAACACGGTCTCTCCGTCGCACCCTTCCACGGTACAAGCTCCTTGCGCCGATTCTTGCACACGGTGTCTTGAGCATTCTGCGACCTCCTCATTAGCGCCGCTGTCCGCCCATCCTGCTCCGATGCATCTACTGCGTTCTCAGTCGGAGGGATCGGTTTTACACTCGTGGCATCCTGATCTTCTTGCTGCTCATGCATATCATTATCCCCATCCGGACCATCAGACTTCGGATACGCAAACCTGGTGGGGATCCTCTTCATTGCCAAATAGAAGCCCGCAGTCCTATAACTCTAGTGGCTATCCACCGGTCATGGCACCTGTCCCTCAACGACTACATAATCACGTCAACAACGTCCCTCGTCCGGCACATGAAACCGGTTTAAACATCCACGCCAATCAGCCCCCTGAGCTCCCGCATGTTACAGGACCGGCCCATGCAGTCTCACCGCTTTCATGCCCAGGACCTCCAGCAGGCCCGACGTATGCATCCGAACTCCCCCATACCTCTCTTCAGCAGCCGTCTCCTTTTGGACAACATAATTCAGCGCTACTGTCGCACACATCTTCGGTCTCACCCGGATCGGTCGTTACCCCGGCCGCATCGGCTCGAATCACTCCTGCCAACACCAATAATCGCTCACCAAAATCCCGACAGCAAAGCGCAAATCATCAACGACGTGTGAATCCCCGTAAAATGCCCAGTTTCCCGGGCACTTTAACCTCGAGGTTAGGCAGAACAATGCCCTCACATAATACAGTGCATTCCAATACCATGTCAGCGGCCAGAAACCCGGGATCCGTTTCATTTGTTAACTTTACGCCTGAAGATAGCCAGAAACTACTCACAGGTGTTGCGCCAAGTGGAAGTTCAAAAACCAAGGCTAGACGCGAACAGGAAGCAAGAGAAAAACGAAGAAAACTATCAGAGGCGGCATTGCTTGCTGTTAGAAAGGCAGGGGGCGATGTTGAGGCGCTAGAGGCGGTACTTTGTTAGACGGTTGGCTAATATTGATTGCTTTTCCATGGTTACGTGAACAAATATGTCTGTACATACATAGAGGCTATGACGAACGGCTGGGCACTTGGCAAATGTGTTTTGTTTGCTGTTTGCTTGCACGTCCCTTTTGTCTTTTCTACTTCTTTCATTCAATATCTGGAGGCTTTGATGATTTCACAGTTTACCATCGACATTACTCTGTTTTGGAGTGACTTTTGTTTTCGCGACTTTCAAAGGAATGGGCTTCGGCCATAGCTAGTTGCAAGTCAGATACAGAAAATAGTGATAAAAAGACGGCCAAATGAGTACAAGCAATCCCCTCTTTTTGGATATCCACCCGACAAATTACCAAGATTGCTGATTCTATCTACCTTGCCCTCCCACCCATTTTCCTTCCAAGTCTTATGTCCTTGTGCCACATGAGATACCAACTGGTAAGTCGTGTAGGTAACAAGTAAGACCGCAAGGTTCTGTACCCCGTTCTTCGGGGGGGGGACCCCAAATAGGAAAACAATGCAGAGCAACGTCTCAAATTCCCCCAAGGTTAACCGAGTGAGTCAAAGTGCTTGTGCTACGCAGAACGCTGGCAAACATGCGGGGTCCAGATACCTGCCGAGCTGCAGAGGGGGTGTTGGGCGAGCCCCTCTCCATGATAGCTGGAGAGAAAGGATTATGCTCTGCAACGTGATGAAATTAAAAAAGGAGCATGTAGGAAAGATAGATAGGGAAAAAAAGGGTGATGCTAAAGCCAAAATATATTGAATATATGTGTGTGTTATAGAACCAGGGCGCGACTTGCCGCCTGGAATCTATATGTAATGCACAGTACCAGAAAGGGGCGTGTGCTGTCATCCCATTCTGCCGTCTTCTCAGGCCCTCATGCATGCATAGTAAGACGTTGGGGTGGAGAATGTGAGTGCAACGTGTGTTGAACTCTTCTTTGCTCCTGGCCAAGTATTTCTTGCTTCATTTTATTTCCTGTGATGCGAAGAAGCTATTTATATCCCGTAGCCCGCTGATGTCTCTTTCTTTCTTGTGTGTTGGCCCTGCATGAAGAGTAACCAGAAGCATGCAGGGTCTGGGGAGTGTGTGGTTCAAAGCTCTGTATGAAACATGGTGAGATCCCACCTGCAAGAGCAAAAACCAGGTGAGAAAGAACATCACATGAGACAACTCAGAGATCAACTACTCATAAGGGTCCCGGGGACCTGGGTTGTCTCACCATGTAGCGGTGCAGAGGCCGACAGAGGATAAGACAATTCTCAGGTGATATACCCATGATAGGTATGTACAAAAAATCAAGGCGATGCAGAGTCGAATGCAGGCTTCGGCATGGGGCGAAAGAAACCCATATTCGTATAAGGTATGGTATATTAAAGCTGTGATAAAGGACGGACATGGCTCTGTTTGACAATAGGGCATGCGGGAGATGGTAGAAAGAAACAGACACGTAAAACGGTGGAAACTTCCAATAATAGAATGAAAGGAAATCGTGGGAAAAGAAAGGTGAAAACAGGGCACGGTCATGTAATACTGCCTGAATGGCACTTGGAGCCCGCAACAAAGCTCGGGTCGATGCGCGCGCTCGTCGAAGGAATTCTTTGTAGTGTCCAGAGCCCAATGGAGGGGGGATAAACAGATCGAAGTAAAGAAAGGCTGGCCGATATCGGCTCAACTGGGCAGCGGTCAAGCATATGCTTAATGTGATTCCGGCTGGGTGAGATACCTTGTGGAATCCTCTGGTCGGGGGGCCGTTGATCGAATAAAGATGCCTGTAGTGATGATTCTGTACCACCACTCTACCCACTATCACTTGGGGTGTCGTGCCACTGTCAAGAATAGGCCACAGATTCCGGAATAAATCCTAGCAGTGGGTATCATGTATATTTCTCTTTGAATCGTTGATGAAACGGGATATTTTTGCAGATCAAAAGAACGGTCAATACTCCGTACACGGTCCCAAATGTAGGTGCACTGACCATACATACAATGTATGCCGGATAGAGCACAGTGCTTCATGCAAGTCGGATAGAGATGATCCTGCTTCATCATCAAAGAAAACATGCGCTTAAGGGTTGCTATGGTACAGTATCATACATACATACACGGTGTACAGCCATCCACAGTAGTGTCGAGAAATGATGGGAAATGAAGGTCACTTGAGGAGCTGGCAAAGTGTAAGCTGCATTTCGAAAGTCCGTGCTAATTGTTTATTCTTCTTTTTCCGATCTTGCCCCTGGTACGTCACGGCTTGCGAGTCGGGTGAAGGCAAATCAAAATAGTCGGAATGACCGTGGGAGCTGACACTCGGGCTTTAAGCCAAATCGATAAATCTTGAACATCATCGAAAGGATGATATGTTCTATTTTTTCGCGGCAGAAGGACTCCACGCCTCTGGTTGCCATTTTTCTCCAGGAGCACCAGTGTCTCTGTCCCAAGGGCTAGCCTTTTCCTTTTCCCTTCCCTTCGTCTTCTTCTTCCCTTGCTGTTCGAGCTCGGACTCGCTGCCAATTGCCGAGCGCACGCCGGCTTGTTCAGCAGTTGGCTTTGGACCAGTATGGTACGCAAGCGTCTGTGAGTCCATTGCGGGTCCCGGCTGTTGCTCCTGTGGTCTGTCGAGGTATGAAGGCTTGCTGGCCCATCGCTCGTCGGCTAGTTTGGCGAGATGTTTGATCTCTTCTTGCCGTAGAAGCTCATGCTGCTGTTCTGTTATCGAAGGGGGTTCTGGTCGGACGGATCGCAGCCACTGGTGCCATTGCGCTTTTCAATAGCAGGCTTCGGGTCAGCCGTTTGAACTGTGCGTAGCCAATCTGAGGGACTTGGAACTTACGCGACACCTTCACATCGGCATAATGGGTCTTTGGGTTATATTTCACGATTCGCCGGAGACGCGCAGAGTTGGCGGAATCTTTGAATTCCCAGAAGGTGTTGCCCGCCAGATCCTGGCCTGAAATCGCGATTAGATAGAGAGCTCGTGGAGCGCTGAGCAGATGAAATGTGAAGACATACCAACCAAGAAGAATCTCCGCCAGGGAAGCTTCAGGCTCTTCCACTTGAACCAAAGACTGTTGATAGTCATATTCCCCAATATGTTGGCGTTGGAAATGTGTCTCCGGCGTTGAGTGAAGAATTGGTTCGGGCGAGTGACGTGTGGGCGGCGCGGAGGCCCAAAAGCAGATTGTAATTACGTTGGCAGCCCAAGAGTCCATCATCACCATCAACCCGTTCAGTTCAATCCATCTTCAACCTCCATCAGTGATCGCAGCGAACCAGCCATTTCATCGTCGTCGTCGGATCTTTCTCGTCTGCTAGGGTAAAAGCGTGTTCAATTGCTCAGATGCTCCTCGGCTGCTCAACAACTCCCGTTACCCCCCGCCTTGGTTGATTGCGTCAATCTCACCTCTCCATCATGGCGTCCGTTACATCCTTGGATAAGGACTTGAAAACACTGCGCTTGTCGAGATATACACCCCAGGCTGCAAATGAGATACGCGACTGGATCGAGGAGGTTTTGCAGGAGAGATTGCAACCCGGTGATCTTCTAGAAGCGTTGAAAGATGGAGTAGTTCTCTGCCGGTACGCCCAAACGCTGGGGATATCATCAAAGACTGGCATTTACTAACCTGCAAATGTCTCTAGACTGGTTAACCTTGCCGTCGGTCCCCCGGGAGTCAGATACAAAGCCTCGAGGATGCCCTTTGTCCAGATGGAAAATATATCCCACTTCCTCCATGCTTGTCAGATGGCTCCCCTGAGTCTCCAGCCTCACGACGTCTTCCTTACGGTTGATCTCTACGAGTCCAAGGATCCTGCCCAAGTCCTACAGTGTCTCGGCGCATTTAGTCGGAGGGCCCATGCCATCCAGCCGGCGAAGTTTCCACGCGCGATCGGAAAAATCAAGAATGATGTAGTCAGTCCTCAACTGAGTGGGTCAAGCCAAGGAGGTTTCAAAGGAGTGGCCGCGTATCGCAGAAATCGTGGAATTAGTAATGTGAGCGGATCTGGATCAAGAACATTTAATCCTGTCTCCGGACGGTCAAGCCCTGAAAAGCAAACTCCAGCCTCTCCGAGGTCTCCCGTGTCTCCCCAGCCTGCGGTGAGTGCGTGGAGTAGTAAAACAGAGGAAGCAACTACATCACCAGCATGGAATATTCACCAGTATGGGTACATGGGGGGTGCGAGTCAGGGGAATTTGGGAATATCTTTCGGGGCGAGGCGACAAATCACCTCCCCGGCTCCTCCAGTTCCAGGCCTGGCTGAAAAGGAGAGACGAAGAAAGGAGGCTGCTGAAGAAGAGGAAAAACGGAAACGACAAGCAGAAGAGGCTGGACGCCAGCGCCAACTCGAGCGTGAAGTCGAAGAACA
Source organism: Byssoonygena ceratinophila (assembly GCA_001430925.1). Lineage (NCBI taxonomy): Eukaryota > Fungi > Ascomycota > Eurotiomycetes > Onygenales > Onygenaceae > Byssoonygena > Byssoonygena ceratinophila. The sequence continues at coordinate 28,230 of LJPH01001999.1, forward strand.
GCGTGCTAGAGCGGAGGAGCAAAGAAAATGGGAAAAGGAAACAGAAGAGCTTAGACAAAAGGAGCGGTCTGCTGCCGAAGAGGAAAAGAAACGATGGGAAACGGAGCAGCGCCAGTGGGAGGAAGAGGATCGTCGGCGACAGTGGGAGGAAAGAGAAGCGGAGGAACGGCTGGAGAAAGAGAGACAGCGGAAACGCGAGCTTGCGGATGCGCGGTTGAATGGCCAGTTCTTGAGTCAATACCAGGCGAGCCAACGGCCAAGTCGCGGTTCCTCTCCTGGCGAGCCTGCTCCATCGCATGAGAGCGAACGCATCAAAGCTTTAGAGCGGGAACTCGAGCTTGCCAAGGAACGAGAGAAACAGTATGAACGTGAACGCCAGGAGCTTGCTCGTTCCCGACAAGTGTCAAGCACGAGTACCATCTCTCAAGACAGTTCACGCGGCCGTCTGCCTCCCAAACATACAAAACCGAGCTTCGACTTGACTTCCCAAGAAGAAGAACGGAAACTCCTCCGAGCCGAATGGCAGGCCAGTCAAGAAGTCGCCTCGATATCCGAACAATCGCCGCCTTCCCTGCCACCGCGCTCACTCCCCGAACCACCCGTCTCCCCTCGCCCGCTGCCGGACCCAGCCAACTACTCAAAAACCCGCACAGACCGATTCCTCGCGACCAATCCAGCCCCACAAACGACACAACCAGCCTCCCATCGACCCCCGGAATTCTCAACCGAAGCCGAAGTCGACGAGGAAAACCGTCGCCGCATCGCTTCAACCCAAAAGACTCGTGCCGGAGGCTGGGCGTCAAAGTCCCTCTTGGAGCGAGAAATGGAACGCGAACGCGAGCGCCAGCGCGAGTGGGAAGAAAACCAGAAACAGACCACAGAAGCCGCTGGACGCGGTGTGAACACGGCAGGAACGGGGCCCGGCGAAGGCGGCTGGGATGTTCACCAGTACGGGTACATTGGCGGAGATAGCCAGAACAAGGGCTCGACGGGGATAGGATTCGGTGCGAGAAGGCAGATTATTGGGCCCCGGCCTCCTCGGTGAATAACGTCGTCAGCTTCGCGTCTGTCTGTCTGTCTGGATGGGGTGGGTGGTGTTTGAATTGGGCCTTTTTTTCTTAAGATTTGATTGATACTTCTGATTGATACCACTTGGACGGTGGCATCTTTTACGTTTTGATGCTTGTTTTCTTTTTACAACGCTTCGCAGTTCTCGGCTCTTTTCGATATCCAGATTCTTTCAGAACCTGGGTCCGCTTTTTTGTTAACCAGCCTGATAACTGATATGTGATACCTCAACCCAACTTTGTGAGTAAATACCTATGTAAATACATTTGGAACCACTCCTTCTTTAAAACAGACAGAGCAGTAGTCTTATTTATCATTGAGGAGCTTGTAGGCTGCAGCCTGCATCCGTCCGGCATCCATTACCCATCATATTATTGACCGTAATACGGCGCTTGTCCTGGGCGTATTCGGTAAAAAATAGGCCGGGTTTGCCCAAGGCCTGATCCAAGGGGTTTTTTCGTAAAAGGAACTCTGTCCACTATAGAAAATTTCACCAGTATATATGGCGAAGTGGTGGACCCGGTCAGCAACACCATGGGAATATAGGAAGCTATGCTGCGCTGTCGCCCACCCGTAGCCAAGGCCTGGGAGAAACAAAGAATATAATTCCTGAGATCTGGGAGCAGAGAGTGGTTCGATGCAATAACGTGAACTTCGTATCACGCGAAGGAGCGAAATGATATTCTCTGTGGGCAGATCCGCGGCTTTTTCTTTTTTCGCGCTGTTTGGATATCAAAAGCACATACCATCAGAAAATAGCGTATCCTAACCTGTTATGAATCCTTGCTCATTCTCGAACGACGACTAACTTAGTAGTTACTCGTCCGAAGGCTCTTGCGGAGTCATTCTGTCAACCATGCACGCCAATCGCTCTCCACTCTCAATCAACCAGGTCCATCCGAACTCGTCCGCCTTCATCTTACTCTGGGTCTTCTTCGTATCGGTTTGAGCCTTTTCCGCCCTGGCAAAAATCCCTTGCTCGACCGCTTTCTTCAAAGACGGCGTGACGCGCAACAACCCGCTCGTAGATAGCAGACGAAGCACGGATTCAAGGAGAATCGACACCCTGCCATTATCAATTACGTCGGCCGTGCTCGCCGTGTAGGGAAGATAATCTAGTTCCATCTTTTGCTGGGTGACGCTCGGGTCGTCGCAGGCGGACTTTCTGCTTTCCCGGAGACGCTCGAGGAGCATTGCGCAAAGTGTGATTCGGGCGTCAGCGGAGAATTGAAGAAGGACGGAGGGAGAGACGAAGAGCTGGAATATGGGCAGCGGGAGATGGCGGATGAAGTCGACGTAGAGAAGGTATAGATCGTCGAGATGCATAAATTGGTCGGGAAGAGCGGCTGACACGCTGGATAGGATCGCGAGAAGACGTTGTCGAAGGGTGAGGGCTTCCATGTCGCCTAGGAATGTCATGTTTTGGGAGTGAGCCTTGTTTAGCAAGTCGTAGTTTTTGTCGACGTCGGCAGCGGCGGACTGGGCGGCCTTTGTCCTTCTCTGTCTCTTAGGGCGAGTAGGCAGAGACTGTCCGGTTTCCCTAGAAGCTGAATCGCTTCCATCCTCGTCATCAAAGTCCCATTCCAAGTAATCCCCGTATATCTCCTCATCAATGTTGACGTTGACCTCCCGCTTCTTCGGCTTATCACCCTCTTCCTGTGGTCCTTGCAATTCATTATGGAAGATTGCTCGAAACTCATTTAACGCGCTTGGAGTTCCATCTGCGAATATAGCCCTCATCATCCTCCTTTCCCGACTAGAGACCCCCGAAGTCGCTCTGAAGTATTTGTAGATCATGCTGCCACACAGGACATCTCTCTCAGCCATGGTAGCTTTCATATCACCGTCCTTCTTCAGCTCTTCGACCCGTCGCAGCCGTTCCTCCCAATCATCCTCAAGAACCTCGCACATAAACTCCAAAAGCAACTTCCATCTCGGCCACCGATCCGGATACAACACCGCACAATTGAACGCCCACCCGACAACATGCCAGAAATCCTCCGCCCGCGACCACAGCGATCCGCGGTGCGCCAGTTCAAAATCCAGCGTTTGGATCTCGGCGCCCTGCCCACCACCACCACCACCACCACCACCACCACCATCATCCACGTCGTCGACCAGCAGCCGCCTCGCACCGGACCGGGTCTTGTCAAAATGCGTAAAAGTAAACGCCGAGCCAAAATCCGCCCCTACAGGCCCGACCTGCGAGTTGGTCAGCCTGAGTAGTTGAAGAGCTAGATTCGCAGCCTGCTGGATCTCGTTGGCCTTTGTGCGAGTGGTGGTGGACGGGTGCACGACAAGCGTCGCCGCCAGAGCGAGGAATTCAGGAGTCGGTGTCAGAGCGGCACTGGATGCGACGGTTCCCGAGGAGACGAGGCTGATGAGGAGGTTAAGACCCTGGCAATCTAAAGGTAGAGAAAACACACGCGCGAGATAGACGTTAGTCCGGTTTATACGTTGAGAGGAAAGATGGGTAACGGGGGGAAGGGAGACCACCAACAGAGCTGTTCTTCAAAGTAGATGGCACAGTGTTTACGCAACTCAAATGGCATGGGCTTCACAGGTCGGTAATCAGCCCGTGAGGGCGTCTTCTGGATATCCATGACTTCGGATGGAGGCTGGCTTCACATCGTGCTGCAATACAGTGGTGTGTTTTACGCTGTTCCTCAACCTTCACGCGTCCACGTCGCGACCCCCCGCGGCAACTTAAGTCCGCAAATGACGTTCTGCCTTCGCGTTTAGATTAGATCGCCTGACCTAATCAGATTTCAAGCGACAAAGAGTTCAAATACAGCCTAACATGATTGATATTAATATACGGTAAGACAGGGGAATCCCAGGCTGATTGTGATAATCTACGCCGAGGCTCTTGTGCAAGACCTGGCCTGGGCAAAGTGCATCGCCAGAATACAAATGGATACTCCATCTCCCTGGTTTCAGCCTGAGAACGTTCTTGGAGCAGAGGGTTAGATATTTGTGAGCTCGCTTTTTTTCTATCTTGATATTTCTAGCAGAAGAAATGGACAGAGAGCGGCGTGAGGCCTAATAGATGTCGATCGCGAGGGCACTTCGCTAACAGGGCACGCGGGGTTAAGTTCAGCAAGTAATGCTTCAAAAGATTCCCAAATCCCAAATCCCAAACACAAAAGAAAAGTTGCGCTTTGCTCCTCGAACACATCACGAGTCATCATCGTCGTCAGCCAACCAACCAATCCGCATGCGGTGAGACTGCAAGGACACGTTAGCTTAGAATCCGACCAAAATGACCAAAAGCGAAAAGCCAGGCAATATATCCAGCGCGCGGGACCTCTAAAGAAGTCACACACACAAATAAAAATAGAGAGAGAAAGGCAGGAAAGGCGACTCACAATCGGAAGTTTTGGGATCACCACGCCCAGAACTGCAAGAAAGTTGATGATGAAATAAGTCAAGTCGTAATGTGTGTAGTGGGTGCTGAGCAGGAAGAGGATGATCGGAACGCTGAGGAGAAACTTTTTGGCTGGAGTATACTGATCGCCATTGTCGATTTGCTCCCACATGTTGAGGTTGTCATAAGCTCCGGCATTAAACTCGAAGGGCACCCCACGGACCCAGTGGAACATGAGAAAAGAGCCAAACATGTATGATATGTTGGTGAGAGTCCATGAAGTCTCTTGGGAAACGCCGGGGATGATGTCGTAGAAGATCTTGAGGGCGATGATGAGAACGAAGTGGATAGTCCAGGCACCTAACGCGGCAACCACACGCATTAGCAGGATTCAATAATACGCGTCAAGACAAGCCACGGCAGGCTTCTAATTCATCATTAAATCCTCCGTCTCTCACCCTTTGCATTGACCCAAGTGGCATTCAAGTTCGGCAGAGCAGCCTGGTCGCTTGTGTGTTCGATGGACTCCTGTGGTTCTTGGTAGATAATGCTGCTCGAGCGTCGTCTGCGTCCGCCTCTGGGTTGAGACATGGCTGCGTCGGGGGAGAGGAAGTTGGAGCGATTAAGTTGACCGGGATCGAGTTCGGCCGTGAGGGAGGAGGTCCGGGGAACTAAGAGAGGAGACACTTTGGCGGTATTGAGATGTCTTTTCTCAGGAAGAAGAGGAGAAGAAGAGGAAGAAGAAGGAGAAGAAAAGAAAAGAGGAGATGAGAGTGCGTGTGAAGAGAATAGAAAGCAAAAAGAGGATGTTGGTCAGCACTGCTGGTTTGATATAGAACAGAATCCGGTTGCCGCAGCGAACAGGACAACAAAGCCGGGGCAAAGATCAGGAACGGCGTGGGTCGGCAGAAGAAGAGGGAGAAGAAGACAAGCTCGGATGCAGCTAGGAGAGACTGGGTGCAGAGATGGAATCTAGAGATATGGGCACTATTCACAGGCAGGTTGATGGTGGTTCAGCAAGCTATCTAGTTAGGTGGTGTTTTTTTTTGTATTTGACACATAAAAAGGTACCAACAACAGGAATCACACCCTCACTCTCCCGGCGGTAGCCATGTAGTTATGTGCTGTGAAGATGAAGTTGGGGTGGGAGAAGCAGACAAAGGAAAACAGGCTGGAGTGAGAAGGACAGACAGACAACTGACAACCGACAACCGACAACTGACTGATATGATAGCAAACTGCCTGTCTGTCTGTCTGTCTCTCTTCGTCATCGTTGAATCTCGAAAAACTGCCGAAAAAGGAACATCACAGCGCTATTCCTACTTGGGACTAGTATGGATGCAGCTGACTAACGTCACTTTTATATTCGCAAAAAAGCACACAAGCAATGACAACAACAACAGCAGCAGCGAAGCAGAAGAGGAACTGTCAGACACAAAGCAATTCAGAGAGAAAGAGAGTGTGTGAGAGAGAGCATAGCCTGTTTGTCTGCCTTTACTTTGATTCTCCCTGACTGTTAGCATCTGTCATGCCTGGCTGTGACCAGGGAGATGACAGCGCTGACGACTCGCGCACCGCCGCTGTTGGCCCTCGAAACAAACAAAGGCTGAACCGTGTAACAAAGCCTTTGTCACAGTCGGCCCGAGGACGGCGATCACTAAGGACTCGCAGGACCGGCCCCGAGAACCCCCAAGACTTCGTACCCCGAGGTGCTACCTTTACAAACGCTTCGCTCCCCATTGACGGAGAAGATTCCAGCTCATATCACTCCTCAGATGACAGTGACTCTATACCGCGGCCAGAACCTGCCCAGGCCCCAGCGGAATCCAAGTCCAAAGTGAAAATGCAGCCAGTCGCAAACTGGAACAAAGTCGCGGGAGGCGCGATCAGAACAAGTCTCCGTGGGTCTGGAGGCACATCTACACCTGTCTCGGCCTCATTCGACACTGTAAATGGGACATATTGGCGTAGTCGCAGCGCTTCGGTCTCGGAAGATGCGAATCGGAATACCTCGAATTTGGATGCAGGCGCACACGATGGCAGTGGCGGCCAGGACAGAATAACAAATGGAAGCACCAATGCTCCTCTGGAATCTGAAGATTCAGATATTGAGACTGACGCTGAGGCTGATAACTCCATTCTGCTTAACCTGAGCACACCAGATCCGCGTGGAGTCGTTGCGCATGCAAGTGCAAATGGTGGACCGGAGACCTTGATTTCTGACGCCAACGGGGCCAGTGAGACCCAAGCACAAGAGGTCAATAAAGACAATAATATCACTGAGCGAGAACAACAACCAGTCTTTCCTGAAGGTGCAGTTTCTCGTGATCAAATCAACTCTGCAAAAACCGCAGCATTCGAGTCTTTTAATTCGAGATATCCCTCTGCGCCACGGGTTCTGGCAGACCTTTCCAGTGCGGATCGAGAGATACAGATGAAATATATTTACTACAACACAGAGTCTAAAAATATTGACCTTGAGCTTCCGATTAGATGCACAGACTGCATGACGGAAGGCCACCTCTCGGAGGTGTGCCCCAATAAAGAAGTGAGGATTCCATTATTCCCTGCAACACATGTCCATTTCCCTCTTCATTTTGCGTCTTCTCCTTCTTCTTCTTCCATTCCTACTTGTACTGCGAAATATTGGACTACTTGAAAGGTTAACCCCAAAAAACAGTGCAGTCATTGTGGTGCTTGGAACATGCACGAACACAGATTCTGTCCTGCTTGGAGAAGATGCCAGAGGTGCAGAGAACGGGGTCATGATGAGGTTGACTGCCCTTCTCTGCTCAAAGCACTGGCCTCTGAAATTCCATGTGACTTTTGTGGCTCTAGCCAACACATTGAGGGTGAATGTGATATGCTATGGAAAGTACCCAAACGCGATCTGTCTCTAAGTCAAATCTTCATCTCTGTGTGCTGCAGCTTCTGCACAAGCAAACAACACCTTTTAGGCGACTGTCCAGTCCGACCATTTCCCATGAACTCCTCATCCTGGACCCTAAATACGATCGATCCCACTTTAATTGCCAACCTTGGTGGCACCACACTTCCTGTCAACACGCAGAATACGAAGAGGGAAGAACACCTCACGGGGCTGCGCATCAAAGGACGGGCTCACGAACGTGCAGAATCTGATGATGACAATGACGATTTCACTGGGTCTGCTCGCTGGAAGCCGCTTAACAAGCAGCCTCCCCGGTCGCATATCCGGTTTGGCAATGGAATTGGCCGAGGGCGACATCTTGGTGACGACCGCCAGGATGACAAAGGAACTGACAGATATGTACCTCATGATTACAGACGCGATTATCGCGACAGGGACCAGTACACTACTGGTGGTGGTAATGCCCGCCAGCGCTCTTTATCCCCTGGCCCGTACCCTTCTTCACGGCAGAGAGGCGGTGGTTCAACTCGATATGCACCACCACCAAGATCTCCACCTCGTGGGCGTGGAAGACCACCGCCGCTGCCACCACAATCACAACCGACTAGGGGTGGTAGCAGAAGCAAAAGAGGTGCTCCTCCGAACCGTGGTGGTGGGAGAAACACCAAGTCTTCTGAGAATAGGGATGTCTATCGGCCGATGCCCAGTTCTGCGAAACGAGCATGGGATAAGCATAGGCTTTAACAAAAATGAGGTTATATCTAGTTTCTAAGCTCATTTTGGTCTGGTCTGATTAGCCCGTGACAACGCGGGTTTTATTTTTTGCAAGACAAAATGGGTCTATAGCCAAATATGTACATTTGTTTTTTTTATTAATGCAGCAACTAGACAAGGGCATTGCAGGGAGTTCCGTTGCGGGTTCCCCTCTTCCTCTTATGATTCTTGTCTGAAAGATACGAAACCAGTTTCCAGAATATCGATCAATTCATCCAAGCGTTCTATGCACATATCCGTGTGGTCGTGATCCTTCAGCGCGTGATTACGGTCGTTGACCAAGAGAACTGTGGCAGCTCCTGCGCCGTGGCCAGCGGTCATGTCGTCTAAGCTATCCCCGACCTAAAAATTGCGGTTAATGTTATCTCCCCCCGTATTTCCTCATCTTTCTGTCGGAGTTTTCTTGGAAGACGGTGAGGGCGTGGGAAGAGGTAGTAGGGTTGTCTAACTTACCATGATCAAATCATCCGCTCCGTTCTCCAGCCCCCATTCTTTGGCGATGTGCAAGATCCCGGCCGGGTCTGGCTTCGGCATCAGATCGGGAGTATCCCGAGTTATTATCGGAGTGAAGACGTGTGTTGGCAAATGCGTTGTTAAAAGATGGGTCACCGGTGCCCTTTTTCAACAGAGTCAGCAGGGGGGACGGTCTTGGGAGTATTATAAAAGGACAAGAAAGAAAGCCATACTCGAAATTTCGAGTGCATAGCGCCCGCTTCATGCCTCTTGAGTGGAGGTAATCCATGAGCTGGACGAGTCCCGGTTGGGGTTTCTGCTTTACCATCGCAGCGCGTTCGATGGCTTGCACTCGAGCAGCGGCGGCTGTTCGCTCCTCCGGCGTAGGAAGGCTGCGGATATGGGTTATGATGTCCACGGACTTGTCGATGCCCAAGACAGATCTACAAAGGGTGTTACTAAACTATTTCACTTTTTTTGCTTTTGATAAAACAAAAATGGGGACCGGGAACACCAGAGGAAGGCTTTTCACTCACCGCATTTCCTGAAACATGTAGTGCTGTGGAAGGCTGGATTGGATGTAGTTATGTCGGTTAGCTTCTGATGTAGATATAAAAAGGGCAAATGTCCGTACATGTATTCCCATTTACATATTTTCTCCGCGAAACAGAAAGAATCAAAACAAAATGAATAATAAATAAATAAATATAAAAGCACAAAACCCACCACAGCGTCCCATCAACATCAAACACCACGCCCTTCAAAGCCGGCGCCGCGCCTCTTCCCACGGTCTCAAGATGCCGCGCTCTCGATTCCGGGTTCAACGGTGCGAATCTGCGCATGCCCGCCTTGGCTTCCTGCGGCTGCACATGCACCTGCGGAACGGATGACATGGCTCTGTTTGAAGACGGGGAACAGAGGTTGTGGTGGAGAAGGCGGTTGAATTGGTGGGAAAAAGAAGACTGAGCAGAAGAAGAAGAGGAAGAATGAGGTAGCCGCTGGAGATGATGATGGGCGAGTCTATGGAGGAGAATGAGCATCACTTCTTGCTCTTATTCTCTCTTTCTCTCCATCTGGGGAGAGGGAGTGTCTACATGTATGTGTGTGTGTGTATGCCATGGAGAGAGAAGAGCGGGGAGGAAGTACGATATTACCTTGACTGCCAAGACTAACTATCATTACAGTCAGTTCAAGTGGAAGAGTTTCTATCATCTTTCATGCCCACTATGCCAGCAAGACGTTGAAGTAGAACGGCCAGATTGTTTTCATATACTTCTGTTGCATTCAGATCATGGACGACTTCTTTCCCACGGTGACTGGCACTGGGAGAGGTCTGTGATGAAAGTGATGCCTGAGTTCAGATTAACCCGACTTGAGGTCTATCCCACACTTGGCTATGAGCAACGATTAGTTTGCTCTGTCCATCAGCGCGATTGTTAGTCGGTGCTACCCCACAGAATCGAACGGTCATAAAGCGGGACTATAAACTCGACGAAAGCAATTATCTTGCTGTCAAAAGTGACGGAATGGGTCTTGAACAATCCTGTCCATCCTTTCCGGGCTGAGATATCTGTGATCCGGTGCGCGAATATCCGTAGACTGCGGATTGTCCGTGATGTAATACAATGGCCCTTGTCCTTTTCACCGGAAGCATACTAACGCTAGATAGTCACTGAAATGCCGTGCTATCATCCCGTTTAACAGGACTGGAGCAGAACCATATTTTTGCACTCAACCGGTTCCCCTACAGGACGCCTGGGCTGATTCCGGCTTTGCCGTAGAATCCATACTCGCACACTCCCCATTTGCGCACTTCACGACGGCAACTTATATTCCATTTGCTACCATGGAGAATATCGTTTTTGACGTCGATCATCTGCAGCTTGGAATTGTAAACATCAAAGTGAACACTCCGGATCTAGGACTTGGCAGCAAATATTCTGTTTGTTTTCCCCATCCTCCAAAATCTTTGAGAGTTACCCTCTGTGGGAGAACAATTACTGGTCGAATCTTTCAATATACGTACCTCCAGGTATGTCGGGATCTAATACTTTGATCAGTTTGAGATAAATGGTGAATGGAGGCCGCCCTTTCCAACTCATTCCACTCAGCGTCACCGGTATCTGGTTGACAATGTCTTGGGTATTTGGTGGGGTGGAATGTTTCCATTTATTCCCATTTACATTGGCGTCGTTGTGTCGGACAAAGTGAATCTCCAAAACACAGTGATCTGAGATGAAACATCACAGTATACCTGTACAAACTGTATGTGGTGGTGCAAGACTGTGGTAAGACTGATATATGATGGTTCTAAAGGAAGGAACCAATGGTTCGTAGATGCAACAAATACTGGGATTGAAGCGGCAGAGAATGCTTTCTCAACCTAGCATAGCCTCCATGCATAAATCGAGCACCAGCCGGAAGGATCCCTCAGCGGCCTCGGTGGTGTCATTGTTTGGATTCAAGACTGTGATTTGTACTGTAGTTATGGCACTACAAGGTACAGAGAGTCAATGCACGTATAATCCCAGCATTCGGAATCAGAATATGTTCTTCCACTATGAATTCAAATTATTCTTCATACATTAGAAAAGACAAACGAGTTTACCCCAGAAGTAGAAGATGACAAGACCCAGGCCACATATTATCACACAGAATCTCAAAAAGTGGCCACACGCTTCATTATCAGTGCTGAAAAAAAGAAGAAACCAAAAACAGTCATAGTCATCAGTCATATCATACCAATCCACAGTAGGATAGGGGAACTCATCAAGGGGGAAAATGGCAGATACAAAGATACAAGCATGGACAAGAACAGGGGAGGGGAAAAGGAGGTCTTTTAAAAAGCGAATCAAAGAAAAATACCACAAGATCTCTCTTTTTCTCTGTTTTGCACAAGGTCTTTTTTTGCACAGGGGGCCAGGTCAATCATCAGGGTGAAAAAAGAAAGATGGAAATTGGTAAAAACACAAGTGTCCGCATGCCTAGAAAAGCAAGAAAGCAACAATAGCAGCTCAATACTCGTCATCCTCATCGTCAATCTGGTTCGGACTGCCCCGATACTGTTGTCTTTTCACATTGGAAAACCCACCCTGGCCACTGCCATACTTTCCCGAGCTGGGATTCGGTCGAGGGCCGGTAGGCCTACGCTGCGGCACAGTACGGCCTGGAGAAGATCCCTTGGGCGATCCAAGTCTCTACAAATAAGGCATTAGTCCTAGGATACCAGCAAAGCGCGCGGGAAAAAAAAAAGGACAAAAAAGGACCACATGGAACTAATAACATACCGACTCTGGATTCCCCAAATTACCAGTCTCTCGCAACGCAACTCTGTCCGCATAACTCGGGTGTGCTCCATCTTTAATACTCGCTGGTCGCTGTGGAACCAGAGGTCCCTCATCCTTGATCTTGGGTGGCCGAGGAGGTCCATTGTGTCTGCTGGTAACAGACGAAGTCGCCGAATATCCCCCGTCGGAAAGCGGTGACCGCCGTCCAGTGCTTGGCTGAGCCTGGTGCTGGTAGCCCCCAGCTCCCAGGCTGTGCGTCGATGCCCAGGGGTCGGTGGCCGGCGACTCAATCCGTGTGAAAGTCTGGGCTTGGGATTCCAGATGGGTTTGATACCGTGCGCCGGGTCGTGGCTGTGGGTGCTGGAGGTTCAGGCTGTCCCTGTGAGCGCGGTACTTTGGATGTTCCGAGACCTGCGACGGAACGAGCGGAGAAGGCGGTCGGTTCTCACGATCTAGACTCGTGTTTGAACGAAGTCGATCGTCGCCCCGATGGTCATAGTAATCATTCGCGGCATAGCCGCTCAGGTTCAAGTCGGACCCGGAACGAGACATCTCTGAATACGGACGTTCTTTGCGACCCAGTTGGATAGTATTCTTGAAATTCTCCCCCATCGACGAGGCAGTTGTCTTGGACCAACGCGACACCTTCGGAAGGAAAGAGGAGCTGCTGGACTTGTGTTTGCGAGATTTCTCCGTGGACATCTTCGGTGTGGTCTCATTACTCAAAGCTCCACTGGCAACAGGAGCTCGTTCAGGAGTCGGTATGGGAACTGAATCACCTCGTTTATGTCGTCCGATGAGATGAGCATCTGTACTCATTTGAGTATCAAGCAACTCTTCTTCCTGGGGCGTCAACGGCTCTTCGTTATCCTCCATAACAGGACTAATGCGGCGTTCAGCCTCCCGTTGAACAGTCAAGTGCTTCAGATCCCCGGTGGAGCGAGGGGAATTCGAAACTCTCCCTGACTGATTAATCGAGCCGTTTGCCGGCTGGCCTTGAGACCCGAACCCATCAAACGATTCACGTGGGTTATCCATTGAATTGCGATTTTCTGTCAGCGTGTTTCCTCGAAGATGATTTTCCTGATTAGCTCTCAGCATCTCCACTTCAGTCAGTAGATGAACAAGCATATCTTCTATATGCGTTAAATCATTTGAACTCTTTAAGCTCAGCCCCTTCAACGCTCGTTTGAAAACATTCTTTTTCTTTGTTGGCGTATCTTCGTCGTCTTCCGACATACGCCTAGGAGTCCGTGAAAGGCTTGTCGGCTGCGGACGCGGCCCGTTAAGCAGCCGCTGTGTATGACCGTGGTGCTTCTCAGTTGTGTCTAGTAGTTTCTCATCCTGTACCTCAATGAACTTTTTCATATTTTCGAAAGAATTTCGCATCTCTGCAGCACTTCGCACAAGAGTGATCAATATCTCCGTATCCCGCGCATTTCGTTGAGCGTCGCGAACAGTCAACTACAACCCACGGTTAATATCAAAAAAAAGAAAACGCAGGCAAAGTTCAGAATAAGGGAATGGGGGGAGGGGGGACAAACATGATCCATAAGCGCAACAATATCCTTTGACTGAATCCTATCAGCCCCACGCCCAGTGGAACTATCGTACAGGGGAGATTCGATGCCATGAGAATAACCACTAAGATGTCGTTGATGCGTATAAGGATCCTCCTCGTCCAAAGGACTACCGAACGGAATCTCGTCTAGCGTCCCCAAACCTTTGCCTTGTGGTTCCGGTGTAACACTACTTCCAGACCGATGGTTGGCTCCGGAGATATAGCCCTCGTCCTTTCCTCCCCCGGGGGAGATCACGTCGACGCGGCCATTCGAATAATCGTTTCGCTGATGGTAGTAAGGCTGGTTGTGAGAAGCATACTCTTCATCGATAACTCCTAGCCCAGGCCCAGACGTGTCCATAAGTATGGGACTCGGTTCGAGGTTGCCGTTGTACTGATTCCGATCCGATAGTAAATCTCCTTTGGCGCCTGGGGGACTGGGACCGAATGGCCAATGATCACGGCCGTCATGCGGTAAGCCGCCGATTGGGCCTTGGATAATCGAGGGATTCGTGTTGATCTCTGACTCTTCCGAATCCAGCATATGACCAATCTCGGGAATCGGGCTCCCAGCGGTTGGAAGGGCAGTGGCACCCAAGTGGGGTCGATCGTCTTCATCCGTGGAGTTTGCAACGCTCTGAGGCGGCGAAGTGACTCCCATCCTCTGCTGGAATGACGTTTCTGCGGGACCGGAAAAGACGACCACCTGCTGCTTGAGAGGGCTACCCTTTCGGCTGACTGTGACATCCTGAGTCAACTCTCGTACTGAACCGGAGCCCCAACTTCGAGGACGGCTGAGCGGAGAACGAGTAGAACGTCCATCTACGACGGAGGGATCAAGGAGAGATGCCACAGCAGACTCCACACCGATCGGGGTGTGGAAAAACTCTGCATTTGCACCGATACCTCTTGTGACTTGGTGGCCGGGGTCCAGGGGATCGTCATAGTTCTCATCGGTGTACGTAGTCATTCGCTTCACATCCACGCTTCCGGGCTCAGTTTCCGCTATGCTTCGATGATCCTCGTCATATTCTTCATGCTGGCTCTCTTCCCAGTTATCGCTCCGCGAATGTTTAGGCGAGTCTCCATAGCCAAGCTCCACGCCAGATTCGTTGTGGTAATCGCTAAACGCTTTCCGTCTCTCGCTGCTATGGTCGGTGGTTCGTGTTGACCTGGCTAGATCTGTGCTTGGCGCCGATGAAAGTGAATCAATCGATAATTGGTGATCGCCGTGAGATAGATACGCCTGTTGGGCACCCTCTCCGTCCTTTTCATCTTGTTCTTGCTCCTCCTCTTGATAACTCGCCACACTTTGGATTGGGCTGAGGGGCCGGCGATGCAAAACCTCGCGATAGCGATTGTCCATGTCGTAGTTGGAATGGATGTTGATGTCTGGAATGTTTTGGTGCTGAGCGAATTCTCGCTCGTGCACTAGTTCTTCCTTGAGTAGATCGTCATTGAGCGAGGGGTTCGAGAGGTTATCTCGGGACGATCTCAGACTTTTCTTTGAAACGCGTGGAGTGATGTTGAGATCCCTAGAGACTGGTGACCCAACCTGTCCGCGAGCGACTTCTCCATGCAGCGGACCGGCGGTATCATCGGACTGTTGGGACAGAATAGACTGCCTAGTGACCTGCGACTCCAATTCGCTCTGTAGATGCGGCATAGGCGGCACATGGTGCTTTTCAAAGATAAGTTCGGTACCATCAACTCCCCCGCTCTCTCTGCGACCCTGGCTGCTACCAAGGCTCGAAGTAGAATCATGGTGTTTCAAAGCAGCTGCAGTGAGGGCGGTTCCAACGATCTTTGCCGCTTCGGCGTCGCGGAGGCCCTTGCTCTTCTTTCGATGTATTCCTGGCTCTTCTGGCACTAAAAGGTTGGACAGCTTTGAGCTTCTCCGTTCGCGGGGCGGCGAGCGCTGCTTTTTCCGCCTCCGCTCTCGTCTGCTGCTAAATTCGTGTGACGGACTGAGTGGGCTCTGGGGCTCTTCGTCTTCGACCAGCACCGTCGGCTTACTGACATCGGGAGCGCTGGCATGCTTTGACAGGCGTCTGGTGATAAGGCCTTCCTTCGAACCGACACTGCCTGAGGCGCGGGATGCACTTGTATCACGTTCAAACTTGTCACGGTTGGACTGCACTTTTTGGTCTTTCTTCAACTCCTTTAATTCGGGGAGGATGAGCCGACGGATCGCGTCCTCCACGGTCTCTAGCAGTTTTGGGTTGTTGAGAGACGAACGGGAAGTGCCTGATCGAAAAGAGTATTGGTCGCCGCCTCTGTTGTGTGAAAGCGCAGAGTTACTCAGCAAACTGGATTCTGGGCTGATCAGGTCTTTTTCCCGATGCTTTCCCGATCGCTTCCTTGTGGACTTTGTATCGGAATCGAATACATCCTTTCTGGTATCCCTGCTCTGGATCCTCTCGCCCTGTCTCTGTTTCGGGCGTGAGATGTAGTCCCTTGGCGCGCTGCTCAGCTTCTCGGCAGCCTTTTGCGCAATTCTCTCACGGCTCAAGCTGCGGCTTCTTCTACGGGCGGGCGTTTTTAAGAGGCTATCGTTTTGGTCGAGATCTTCGTCATCACTGAAGCTATGGCGTCTACGACGCTTGGTCTCCGAGGCGCCCATTGTGCTCTCCAACAGGCTCTCCGGGGGCATAGAAGAGATCTCAGAGGTAGGCGGAATGTAGCGTGAAGAAACGCCGCTATTCTGGTCGACAAATTCGATCTCTACCGGTGGCTGACGGGCAGTTGGAGTCTCATCCCCTTCCGACGTGGTTGAGCCGTCGTCCGGGGCTACTTCAGTCGACTCCTTTGTCCGACCGGGAGTTCCCAGCGAGATGCGCCTGGTATAGGAGGGCTTGCGGCTGGAGGAAGTTTCGGTGATGTGGACGTGGTCGTCTCGATCTTTGTTTCTGCGTGACGAAGAAGGGGTGACTCTGACGCGGACACTGGGACGCGGGTTGACGGCGCCGGTCTTCTTCCCTCCTTCAAAGTACTCTATCAGGAGAGAGGTGTGCGAGTTGTGACTGGAACACGAGACCTTGCCCTCGTCGCGCTCGCGAGGCTGGGACTTGCGGCGGGTGGAGATGGTGATTGGGCTTCCGTCGTCGGGGAGGGAGTAGGATGTCTTGTCGGTTCGCCGGGATAGATCAGTGGCGACGTCGGTGCCAGTGGCAGTGCCGGTGCCGGTACCGCTGCCACCAGTGGTGTCGAGAAAGGTGGAATCTGTGGGTGCTGGGAGAATTGGTTTCCGGGGGTCAACACCCATCTTGCTAAGACCCTTGTCCGGCCAATATCATACTCAACGAACCGGGAAAAAGAAGTAGATGCAAGGGGATGAGGGCTGTCTTTTCCGTAGTAAAGGTACTCGTATGAGTGGGAAAAGGTGAAAAAAAGAGAACTTGCAGGATCGCGACTGTGAAGAAGGATGTTGGCTTTCTTTGGAGACGATTGACTTGGTGATCCGGCAATTATTACCTGCTCAGAGAGAAGTGAACGGGAAGCCCTGTTGATGTTGGCCTGTCAGCCAGCCTCCTCTTCACCAAGCTGGGGAAATGTTGGATTGGAAGAGACAATGCTCACAATTCAGATTGTTGACGGGCTGGCTTTTTGTTTGCTTTGTTGTGGTTGAACCTCCAGCCACGACTAGTTAGGGATCAAGCTGAGGCTGGCAGCTCGACAGGCAGGGAATAGACTTAATGCCCGAACAGATTGAACAGTGCAGACAAGAGTTGAAGCAGAAGTGCAGAACAAGCTGCAACAACAGAAAAGGAAAAAGGAAAAAGAAGAACAAGGCACCAGAGCAGGCAGAGAGAGAGAGAGATGGATGGTGGTTGTGGTGGTGGTGGGGTGGCAGGTGATACAGCTCGAGGGAAATCCCAATCTGGGTGGCTGGAGAGAGAGAGAGAGAGAGAGAGAGAGAGAGAGAGAGAGAGAGAGAGAGAGAGAGAGAGAGAGAGAGAGAGAGAGAGAGAGAGAGAGAGAGAGAGAGAGAGGGAGAGTGAGAGAGAGAGGATGAGCTGACTGGCCTGATGTGTTGTCTCCTTGATGAGAGATCACATATTGGCACCAACAAGACAGACACCAGACTGACACCAGACAGACACCAGACAGACACCAGACTGACTGACTACCTACTATTACTCTCTCCAGTTTGTAAACAATTCTCTCTGGAACAACTCGGCCGTCAACCAGACTTCTTCTTCTTCCATCAACCAAGGTACAATACATACAAGGTCGAGTTCAACCACCAGCCTCCTTCAGCCACAGTTGGGTGTGTTTGGTATTGTCGTATGGTTACCGTCTCTCGCCCATTCCTTTCTCGGCTTCGGCGGTAACAACCGTATTGTCGAGATGAGCCATTTTGACTGTTTATTGACTATCAATTGACTCTTTGTCATTCCTTGATCATTTTCTTGATCATTCTCTTGATCATTCTCTGCAATTGATCTATTGACAACACTCGATGACAACATCACACATCCCAAGCCCGTAATTGCAGACTTTGACACTATGTTGTGGTCCCGATACACCCTCTTCTGCACAGTTGCTGCGGCGTTGAGCGGGCACAGTAGCGCCTCTTGGGAAGAAGTACTGGGAAAAAGACAGGATGCCACCACTACTGAACGTGAGACCACCGCCAAATCCTCTTCTTCCTTCGACATGACCTGCTAACAATTTCATTCCCGCTCAAAGCCGGTCTCGTCTCTGCCACCACCGAATTGCCATCCACCACACTGACTGACGATGCCTCCACCGCCGTCCTGACTTCTGATGCCGTGGAGACGGCGACGACTACCCTTACCGAATCGCTAGTCGAAACCACCACCACAGCGACCTCTACGGAATCCACCTCTTCCCCCAAACCCACCGACAGCGATGTGGAGGCTTGCCATGCTGATCGGGACAGCCCGATCTACCCCTTCTGCACGCCCACTGACGGGCAGGAGCTCTACGTGGACGGTGGTTACCATCAAGGTAAGCCATCCACTCAATTTCGAAAGAAAAAGAAAAAGAAAAAGGAAAAAAAAAAAACTGACTTGCGACAGTGACATGGGACCCCGACGCGTTCAACCTCAACTCCACCGTCATCCTCACCCTAGACTACGTCAACGCCACCGAGAACGAAGGCAAAGCCGCCTACACCTCGGGCCCCATCGAGAACAAACGCGGCTTCATCCTCATCGAGATGGACAAGGCCTGGCTCCGCGGCGACTCCCGCACCACCAACTTCACCATCCACATCCTCGACTACGACCTCGCCTCGGACGACCACAGCATCACCAAGATCGGCCCCACCATCGCCCTGGCCAAGAAGCCCGTCGAGCACTACCCGCCCCCACCCCCATCCAAGCCAAATAAGCTCGGCCTCATGGTCGGCCTGCCCATCGCCCTCGTCGTCGTCTTCCTCATCCTCTGCGGTCTCTGCATCGGCATGCGCAAGCATCGCCGCATAGGCCTCGGCAGCGTCATGGGCGGCGGCAGTCGCAAGGGAAAGGGGTACGGGGGCGGTAAGTCGCGATTCGGAGGTCTGGGTGGTCGTGGCAGACGCCCGGATCGGTCGGTCAGGATGGACGATCTGGAGGACGCGGACCGGTACATGGATGCGCCGCCTCCCGCTGGAAGAAGGCCCGATGGTGATGATGGCAGACTCGATGACGTCGACGGACGCCAGGGGACTGTCTTCCAGACTGAACTCTCACGCATGAAGTCTTGGAGGTGAGATTTCATATATTAGGACAAGGAGGATGATCCTGTGTGATTTTAGCATTTTGTGCTTGTGCGCCTTTGGTATAAGATATGTATATAATATGGGAGGAGGAAACGAAAAGCAGAAGATTGTGATCAAAAGGGATATGATTAAAAAGGGTTGGGTTATACATACACTAGATAGATAGCAGGATCAGGGCCACTTTGTGGCCTAAATAATATGGTCATAGAAATTAAGCCATGTCAATCAGAGAGCCTTGACTCCCCATACGAAGCAAGGATTGCAACAGGATTTAAATCACAATCAGGCAGACCAGCAAGAACAAACAGCTCCTATGTATGTATGTATACCGCACATAGCTACATGACATACATATAAACTGTGAATATTAACTTTTTTGTATTTTGAAATTGAAAATGGAGGCTAACAAAGACACATAAGGGGGAAAGGAGACTCTGCCCCCAGAGCAGCAATGCTGCAAAATGTGATCATAGTCATTTCATTCATTCTTCTAAACTTCATTCACTTTCTCTCTCTCTCACTGACTCTCCCTCTCTGTATGTGGTTAGTATCTCTCCCTCTCCCTCTCTCTCTCTCTCTCTCTCTCTCTCTCTCTCTCTCTCTCTCTCTCTCTCTCTCCAGCTGTTTTGTTGCCCTGTGTATTTGAGAAACATGAAATAGTAAAAGATGTTGCGCCATTTCGTTGCAAAAGTTCGGAAATCTGAAACGAAAATCATTGAAAGCCCGACCGTTCAAAAGAAACTCCCAAATGCTTTCAATTCCTTACCCTCGTGGTTCTTCTCGCTTGGGCCATGACCCGGCGCGAGAAATCGAGTGATGAAACGTAATAACGGGGACGGCGCGAAAACGACAAATCAGGTACAAAGCTGTAGGGCAGGGTAATACATAGGTCTGAGGTGGAATTGATGGGTGAAAGACATGATCAGCTCGATGTAGCAGCAAGCGTGGGATCTTCATAAAAGTCCTTCAGAGCCTTGGCGACCTCGTTGTAATCTTGCTTGACCTCAGTAAGGGTCTTCTTGATATTCGCCAGACACTTGGACTTGTCGGGTTCGTCCACAGTGCCGGACTCGTCTTTGCGGGCGCCAAAATGTTGAATCTTCTCACAGGCGTCTTTAACCTTGGTAAGGCCGAGGGTGGCAGATGAGCCTTTCAAAAAGTGGCCCAACTGGGAGACTTCGCCGAGATCCTGGGCGGTTCTACACACAAACGGGACGCACCAAGAGTCAGTAACCACGACCGAAAAAGCAAAACGAGAAACAAGCGAGAACATTCTTCGATTACAAACAACGTGCGGTCTTATCGGGCCCAAACGGTGACGGCGCGCGGGAAGAGGGGGGGATAGGCGGGAGCACTCTTTTAGGGGGGGGGAAGGTTGCGTCACAAAGATGGTGCAATGACGTCATCCGGAGAGCCAACTCACATTGCATTTTCTATCTTCACAAAAGTCGTCTCTGCCTGCTCGAAGAAGCCATAGACGATTCCCTTGCTGAACTCCCGGTCCTCGTCGTCGTCCATCTCTAGAATCTGTTCAAATGTGGTTTTGTCGACCAAATCATCTCTGATATTGATCCCGAGATCTTCGGTCTGCAAACAGGACAGGAATCATTGTTAGCCCGCCCAAACAATGCAATCGAGGGGATGAAAAAAGAGGAAGGAAGATGGAGGGATCAAAGCATAGAAGGGGGCCGTACCGATTCGTCGGCAGCCGGGATTGGAGGCGGCATTTTGGACGACGAAGGATCGGAGCGCGAGGAAATGTACGAAGAATGCAGCAAGGATGGCATTGAATATGATGGTTTGTGGTGTTTTTCTTCTTTGAAAGTGGTTGAGCTCCCCCCAGCTGTAGGATATATATATAGCCTTTTCCTTCGTCGCTGCACCCGTCGATATCTGGTTGAAATGGGAACGCAGTCAACGAGGTCTTGGTCGATGGTGATGGCTGTCGTGTGCTGGGTCGAAGCTGTGGAGGCAAAGGCGAGGCGAAGTTGTGTCAAGTGTGAGTACGAAATTCCAAATAAACCCGAGTGGAATGGTTTCTAGGAGATTTCAAGCCCTTTTTTTTTTGGACTGTGTTAGCAGAACAACCCGACAAGGAACGTGGCAAAACAGGGAGTGTGAAAAATAAGAAGATCTAGATTCATAGCGGGGTCGGGATGCAATTTGTGTCGAGATCTTATTCTCAGCACTTTGCCACGCTACATCCAAGCCCTGAGCCTTTTGTTCATCCATGATCATCGCCTGTGAATACTGCTGCGACTGGACATGGAACGATGAAGGTTCACATCTCACTGTTATGAGAAAGAAAATAGCAATGGCCATGTGACAGAGCTGAGGTGTGTACTGGGGATGGGAATATAGGTACATGTCAAAGGATTTAAAAAAAAAAAAAAAAGATATGTGAAGCAAGAGTAGTGTCACTCACCTATCAGTTTCTTGTAATCTGCTTTTTTGGTGCGAAAGAGAAGTAATTCTACCTCAGTAAGGATGAGGTCAATAAGCTACACCTGAAGCAAGCAGAGATCGGGGCTAGTGAGCATGAAGCAAAAGTGACAAGCACAGCAAGAGTGAAGAGAAGAGAGAGTGGTGATGATGATGATGATGATGTGGTGGGATTGCTGATGGGAGGAGCAGCGGGGAAGAAAGGTGAGGTAATCAGCAGGGAGGACAATGGACAATGGACAGTGGACACTGGAACAGCCAGCAGCAAGTCAGGCCATAAGAAGGGGCATCTCCCACCCACAGGAATTAGGGAGAATATTGCAGGCTCTTGGGGAGGTTTGTTGCCCGAGGTGAAGGGGCATAGATGTTGTCTTGTGTGACTTGCAGGGAAGAAGAGCCCAATGTTTAGGTTCAAAACTCTGTTATTTTTTGCCAAAGAGGCCACTCTTCAGGCTACATACCTATAGAGAAACAAAACCGGAATGTCTAGTGCAGAAAGGGAGGAAATGAGCGAGAGAGAGAAGAAGAAGAACAGAAGAAGAAGAAGAAGAAGAAGAGGCAGGCCAAGAGAGAGAGAGAGAGAGAGAGAGAGAGAAGAAGCTAGTCAGTCAATTTAACTCTGCGGTTGAAGCCATGGAGGGGCACCAGAAGAACACACACACACAAACAGTCCACCAGTCCACCTAAAAGAAAAAGATGCTTACCCTCTCCCACACCCTTGCTTGCCTGACAGTTTGCATTTCTAATTGGAATCTCCGTCAAAGTGCCCAATGCTGGTTGCAGCGTCTACTGATCCTCAAGGATTGCCGCCCATGAAGGTAACTAACTAGAAGAAAGGTCGTACTCTAAGTCCTGAAACCCGCCATTTCTCCTCTCCTCAGCCTAACCAACTACTAACTAGCCTTTCCACCTTCAGATCGCTGGCCAGGACTGACGTCGTCAAGGGGTCCAGATTCCAAGGTAACCCAGAGCCACCAGATATCAGATTCTTTTCAATTCTTTCGATTCTCCACGGATGCACGCCTTTTTTAAACTTGCGCCTCCGATCTTCTTCCCCAGCAACAATCTCTCGGTCTCGGCCTAGCATGTCTTGGATGGCCTATCAGGAAAAAAGACAAAAAAAGAAACGAAAAAACAGTTGACCCGTTCCCACACACGCCTTTTCCTGCAGGATGACGATGGTTCGATGAAACCTCTTTTTCCTTTTCACTTCCTACCAGCTACCATAACTGTACTAGTTAACTACCTGACAACGGGGTGGGAGAATGAGCTGCAAACAGGTCGATTGGAACTCAACTCCCCTCTTTTCTTCCCCTTTCAAACTTCCCCCACAACTCCCACAGAACGGAAAGTGCGAGCAAGCTGTTCCCCCGATGATGTCAACTGCTGGATTCGTTACCGCTTATAACTAACTAACTACTGGGTGGGGGTGCTTTCCGCGTAATGCAACCAATCAGCAGCCGGGCCACTGAGCTCTTATTCGCTCGCCTGTTGCTTTTCCGCCTGTAAGTTACGGTTGAGCGTAATCGTCTTTTTCCCACACGCTCTGTAAACGGCCCCGGCTAAACTTGCCCCGAATTCCCGCACCCATGTACAGAGTAGTTACGGAGTAATTACTCCGTTGCTGTTCTTCGAGAACTGCTTTTCTCGTCTTATTCCCAACTACTGGCTCTTCTTACAGTAAATAAATGTGTGTTTCTTTGATGAATATTCCATTGAAGACTGAGTGTAACTTTTCCGAGGTATAGCTTTTGGGAGAAAAAAGGGGCCTCTCCCCTCTCTCTCTCTCTCCCTCTACTCTATCTGCAACGGCTCACTTGGCCCCTATCATAACCATTTCCTCATATCTTCATCCAGTATCCGAAAAAAAAAAGAAAGAAAAAGAACATTATTTAGAATAAACCGAAAAGAAGGGAGAAAAAAAAAAACCGAAACCCCCAGAAAGATTGTTTGTGGTATAAACAGAGTGAAAAGGAAATCCATCAGGAGTTTCAAGACCCGCACATGATTAGTTTTATGCTTCTACATACTCCTTCTCCTTGGCCTCGAACTGCACCCTCTCGTCGGCGGTCAGGTCCAAGAGCGGACGGTCCTCGCCGGACTTGAGGTTCCTGTGGTACGCTCGAATGATGCTGTCCGCATCGTCGATGGCAATGGGTCTGATATCAGCCAACGCCTTGATCTTCGCTGTGCACTCCTTGTATTGCGTGTCGCTCATCTCGAGGTTGAGCTGCTGGGCGCGCGACTTGATCGCGTTCCATCCCGTGAGCCGCGATGCAAAATGCACGTATCTGGTCATGCCGAAATCGGCCGGGTTGATGATCTCGTACGTGCTGGGGTTGTTGAGGATGGCCTTGGCGTGGATGCCGGCCTTGTGGGTGAACGCACAGAAGCCAGTGATGTAGTTGTTGAATGGAATGTTGATCTGCACGGACTCGGCTACAAGGTCCTCAATGTCCTTGAGCTTGTGCAGCTTGTACTTGCTCATAACGTAGTCACGGTCCACCGCGATCATGCGCGCCATGAGACCGCCGAGGGGCGTGATACCGTTGCGTTCACCGATACCGAGAACAGACGTGTCAACGTGCGTGGCACCGCCTTCCAACGCACAATAGGCGTTGGCAATGGCGCATCCCGTGTCGTTGTGCAAGTGAATCTCAATGTCACACTTGACAACGCCACGCAGGACACGCACGAGCTCGTACACTTGACGAGGAGACGCGCACCCAACGGTATCTGCAATACCAACTCGGTTGACGCCGACCTGGTCGACGGCGGAGTACAGCGAGAGAAGCTCCACCAGGTCTGATCTAAATGAATCTTCGCTGGAAAATCTGACTTCAATGCCCTTGGACTTGACAAAATTGATCACTTCGATTGCCGTGTTCTTGATGTATGTCATATCCTTTCCGTGGGAATGCTCGCGGAGGTAGGAAGATGTGCCGATGACGACGTCACTATTGACATGGATCAGTGATCTTCTGAAAATACGCCAGCAATCAGAAGATGAAAAGGGGCCTTACACTCCATCAACACCCGTCTCCACCGCTACTCGGGCATCGTCCATGTGACATCTGATATGCGTAAGAATCTAGCAAAATGTTAATGTCAGCCATCATCCCTCGGCATATACGGAGGGCGGGCACGTGGAGTGACCGACCTTGGCCTTCAATCCGAGCTTGCAGATAGCTTCACAATCCTTCCTCGACTGTTCCGAAGCACAAGGGCTGGTGAGTTCGATCTAAGGGATAAACCAACGTGTTCAGCCTTTTTCGTTCCGGCCATTAGCGTGATAAGAGAAGATGACTCACGTAGTCGACACCAAAGTCGTCCAGCGCCTTAGCAATCTCAATCTTCTTTTCGGTGTCAAAGAAAGCATTGGCGAATTGCTCGCCCTCTCGTAGCGTACTCTCAATGATCTTAAACCTCGACACGTTGCTTAGGAAATCTGTGACTCCGGCGTTGTGGCCGTATGGATTTCTTGCTGTGTGCGGGTGTGGGTTCTCGCGAGCAGGAATAGCTGTGAATCCTGGATGCGGCGGGACGACGCCTGTTACCGGTAGAAGAAATGTTTGTCAGCGAAGGGGTTTTCGGTTGAAGCTGTCCGAGATGAGTAGAAACTCACCGCTGGCGCCATTTACGCCATTGGCGTGGCCATTGCTTTGGTCTGCAGCCATTGTGAAGGCGGGGGGGTGAGGAGGAAAGCTGTGAAGGATAAGGAGGGGAAAAGGAGCTTGCGAAGGTGAGAGCAGGTTTTAAATTAGAGAATTGAAGGTCAGAGTAAATAGATGAAGTGCAATTGGCACACCCCAAGACAAGCGATGTTGTTCTGTTTTAAAAGGAAAAGAAAAAAGGGCCGCCGATGGTGGAGAGAAGTTGCTTTATGACTCTTTCATACTTTTCTGCTTTGATATCGAAGTCGACCAAGACCAAAGTTTCGGTATTTGCGGAAAATTTCAACGGCAAAACGAAAACCCTAAAGCTAGAAATACCGAATCCCCCCCCTGCACTCACCGCTTTGGTATCCGACGGTATTGGTACTAGTTTACCGCGGAGAGAGA
Source organism: Byssoonygena ceratinophila (assembly GCA_001430925.1). Classification (NCBI taxonomy): domain Eukaryota; kingdom Fungi; phylum Ascomycota; class Eurotiomycetes; order Onygenales; family Onygenaceae; genus Byssoonygena; species Byssoonygena ceratinophila. The sequence goes on from LJPH01001999.1 coordinate 53,861, forward strand.
CGGTTACTTTACCAACGGCAGCACAACAATACAGGGATTGCGACTCGTACAACGTCTATCTTATCGTCAACTTCTCCGTTTCACTGCATCTCTCTCGAGCGGTCGAGTCAATTGCCCTTGGGAAACAGGAGTGGGGTTTGGTTTGTCTCGCTTAGAGAACATCAGGGAGGGTGTGAAGGGATACGACATCAAGGGCCAGATATCAGAAGACAAGAAATTACCTGTTCTGACTGGTATCGAGTTTGAAAAGGAGTGACAAGACTTGCTGCCCCAGAATTCTGCAGCCGATTACGGAGCAAACGCGCGACTGAAGCAACAAGAATTAAAAACCCAAAATTCAACAATCCTGTTCCACGAAAGAAGGTTATTTTTCCCACAACTAACACCGGCCCAGCCATGAAGTCGCCTTGCTTGGAAACTTCCTCTCCACCCTCATCCTCTAGCCTTTCGTTGCTCCGTGGGATAAGTAAAAGAATGGACAGGAAGGAAAACGGAATTTATACATACACACACAACACCAAGCAACAAGCAACAAGGGATTGGCTTGGTTGGACGCTCTGATTCTATTTCACCCGCGCCTGCAGGCTCTTGATTGCGGATAAGGGACTTGCCCTTTACCCCAGTGGACGCGAATCGATGATCTGCGCGCACAATGTCCTGCTTAGGCAAATGCACCGACAATGGACATTCCAGCGGCTAATGTGGACATGATGTCAGTGAATCATCGCTGCTGAAGGTCGGTCTTGGGTTCGACATCCAAACTCACCTCCCATCAAAACGTAAATGAAACCTGAAATTTTCTGTTGCCTCGTCAGATGCTGGGCTTCTTCTGATAAAAAGTCTTCCGCTAGAAGATCAACGAGAGCGGCATATATCAGAAGACCAGATGAGCTGGGCGCTCAGTCAGCATGGCTTTCCTTTCTTATACTCTCTTCCATTCGCCCTTCCCCGGTTCTGGAACGATGTCCTTACATTGCATTGAAAACCCCAACCATAATCAAACCAAACGCGCTCTCGGCATCATAACTGTTGCGAACAATCAACCCAATCGCCTGGCCAATTGGTGCGGTCGTGCCGAACGCAAAAACCAACACCCACGGACGGATTGATCCCTTCGGATATGGCACTGCAGCGATTCGTGAACCGAGACCGAGGCCTTCAAACGCCTGGTGGAACAAAATGGCGATGAGCAACACCAGGAATCCCTCCGTTTCAATAGAGACGGTCATTCCGACGAAGACCGAGTGGAACAAGATACCGCCTTCGAGAATCGTGATGTTGAGGGACATCTTCTTAAGCACTGCCGGGTCCACCTCTCCAACTTCCGGGTCAACTGTCGTGCGAACGACCGACGGGTGCTTCAGATCTATGGCCTGCATGTCGTCGTCACGGCGTGGTGGTGTTGTGCGAAGCATTGCCTGCATCCATTCGCGTTCGCGGACGTATTGCTCGTAGAAGACCATGAACCAAGTGGGCATTTCGGATTGCTGAGACAGGTATGATTTCTCGAAGCTGTTTGCGCCAGAGTAAACCCTAAAAGGTTTGACCAATTGTCAGTAAGTCCCAGGGGTAATCATGGGCCTCCTGGCAAAAAGGCAAACGAACTTGTACGCTGCTTTCTCTTCATACCAGTCATCGGATGACGCGTCGCTCATGACATTGTTCTCCTTGGGCCACGAGATATCGTTCGCTCCAGCATTCCCACGATGATGTTGATGATGGTGTGGATGGTTGAGGCTCTCCCCAGTAGCTCCGCCATGGCTATGCCCGCCGGTTTTTGCATTCATGTACATCTCAAGGCCAAAGAGAGCGAAAAGCGAGCCAAGCATAATTACACCTGGCATCGCCGGATATTGCTCGGTAAAGAGCGGTGGCAGACATGGGTCGTTCAACGAACTGAATGCAGTGGGGAGAAGCTATTGTACAGTTAGAAACGGAGACGCATCCAGTCCTCGGCAGTCAAAGGGGTATATACATGTACAAAGGCGGTGGCGACCAGAACTCCAGTGCCGAAATGTTTACAGAAAAAGAACACGGTGGGCGGGATCTTTAATCGCGGGAACTTCTTCGCTACAACGGGGAAACCGGCGCCTGGAAAAGAAAATGCGTGAGCTCAAACATTCAAACGCGGTGTCTTCGGTTTCTTGGCTCATACCGAGAGTGCTAAAACCCAGCACGAGGACTGCATTCCGGGTCAGATATTTTCTATACGGCTCCGGTACAGATGGATTGGAACAAGCATACACAGTGCGGCAACGTGCAATGGAAGATCATACTCCGCAGCATCACCCTTCGCGCGGCCACATTGAGGCCGGGACGCTTCTTCCATGTTGATTGTCTGTCAGCGTCTTTGGCTGCGCGAGAATGGATATTTACCGACCAGCGGCGGTGCTCATAGTCAGAATTGAATGAAAGGAATTAAAGAAAGAAAATTTAACGGCTTGCATTGACCAGCAATGCACAAACAAGAAAGGAGGAATCCCAAAAAAAAATAAAAAAAATTAGATGCCCAGGTAAAACATTGGACAGAAGATTTGAGATGACAGGAAGTCCCAAGGCCTGCATGATATGTCAGTGGAATCTGGGTTTTCTTTTTAGTTTCCAGCCTCCGGAAACGATGCAAGGGGTTTTGGTGAAATTAGCCGATCAAGTGAAGATCGGATTGCGAGCTGCGACAAGCCTTCTCTAGCTAGGGGATTAACCCATCCTTGTTTGATCAGATAACAATCCTATTGTGATGTGAATACTCCGTAAAGGAGTGTGGCAATGCCCCTTGTAGGCACATGCTCGTTGCTATGGTGGTACATACATACATGGGAGCAGGGAGTTTGGTTGATTAAACTTTTGAATGAGATGCTGAGTCTCAGGCTCCCAGGCTGTACGGAGTATTGTGCTTGAGAACGCAGTCCTCGAATCGGAAAATAAAGAATGGCACACTTTGCGGCCGGTCCAGGGCCCGTGAACTCTGGGGGGAGACCCGACGAACAGGGCGCTTACTGCCAAGAAGTGATGGTGTTTAGGCCATGCTTTGAATATGAACCTTAGCATTTGCTACTCGTGAGACAACACTGAGTCAAGTCGAAACAGGCGAAAGACCACGGGCATGGGTATGCATCAGTGATGTAATGGCTAGTCGTGTATAGGCTCTCTCCTCCTTCATCGGGGCTCCTGAAGGCTGAAGGCAGTCAATCTCGGCATCGGTGAATATGGACCAAATCTGATGCCTAGGGGGTCTTGGCTTTTCTTGCCGAGCCCGTTACATATCGAGGGACCCAGACGCGAATCAACCATTGAACGTTTCAGCCAAAGATATGCTGTGCAGCGGCAAAAAGATGACGGACTGTGTAGCTGCGGAAAAGGATGAGCACTGCCTCACTGCTGCCCGTTACACATCTGCTGCGCTAGAAAAGAAAGGGCACATGGGGCAGCTTATAATCGCTTCCTTTTCTCTTCGTCCTCTCGACCTCATCCTCATGCGTTAAGTGGTTTTCATATGGATTTCAGATTGTATCGAAGCTCTGTTTGAAGCATTGATCTTACTATTTTGTGACGCTTGCCAAGCCCGTTAATACCTTCCTCTTCTCTCCGAAGGATCAGTCAGTCATGGCGACTCCTGGCGAGGGTCAAAACGAAGTTCAAAATACCGCTACGCATGATGATTCTCGAGGCGTTCCATGTTCGAATCAAGCGGTCCCTACTGAAGATACCATTGTCGAGCTCCCCGCCCGGTTTGACGCGTCAGCTGCGCAAGTAAACACCCAAGACCCTCTGAGCTTAAGCCAGCACAAAAAGATTGCGCTTTCACGATCCTCAATCAAAACGGATTATCCGACGGGGAATCACAGGAAGATCCACAAGTATTATACGCGGCAAAATGCCCTCATAGACCAGTTCCTCCAGAGCAACGATGAGGAAACGTTGGCCGCCCAGGACTTCAAGAGAAACGGAGGCAAGGTGAAATGGGCAGTGAACATGAGTTTCATGGTGAACTTTTGTTTGTTCGCCATTCAGATGTACGCTGCAGTTTCGACCGGGTCTCTGTCGCTATTCGCAACAGCGGCCGACGCGTTCATGGACCTTGTTTCATCAATTGTGATGCTAATAACTTCACGAATGGCCGCTCGGCCTAAGCCCCACAAGTATCCAGTTGGTCGGCGACGAATTGAAACGGTGGGGATAATCCTTTTCTGCGCCTTGATGACCACTGTCGCAGTACAGCTGATGATTGAGTCGGGCCGGGCCCTGGGAAAAGGCGACTCGGGCGGTGGCGAGGAACTGCACCTTATCCCGCTCATATTCGTAGGCATTGCCATCTTCGCCAAGTTTTGCCTATTCTGCTACTGCTTCTGGCTTCGACGGTATCCAGCTGCACGGATATTTTTTATCGACCATCGAAACGATTTGATTGTCAATGTTTTCGGTCTGATTATGTCCATAGTCGGCGACCGATTCGTTTGGTATCTCGACCCGATCGGTGCTATCTGCATCGCGCTTCTGATCCTCTTCTCTTGGGTAGCCACTGCGTTCGAAAATGTATGGTTGCTGGTTGGCAAGGCTGCGCCCAGAGAGTTCGTCAACAAGTGCATATATGTTTCACTTACCCACGACGCCCGGATTCAGAAAGTAGACACTGTAAGCGCTCCACCTTGTTTCCACACATACCCAATTCTCATTCCGGCTACTGTTCTGGCGATGCATTGAATGCCCCTTTCGCTGTTCAGCCCAGTTAACTTGAAACGCTTAATGATTTAGTGCCGGGCATATCATTCCGGAGAGCTCTACTATGTAGAAGTGGACATTATCATGGATCCCACCACGCAGTTGAAAGACTCGCACGATGTCGGCCAGTCTTTACAGCGAAAATTGGAAGGCCTGGCAGCTGTGGAGCGAGCGTTTGTCCACGCGGATTATGAGGATGACCACAATGTGCATGAGGAGCACAAGCCCTTGTTCGACCCAGAAACGTATCAGCAACCCCGAACACTGAGAGAGTGGTTGAAAGATATGGTAAGTAGCATTCAGGGAAATCGGCAGCCTGTCGAATAAGAGGAATTTCGATGCGCTCGTCGGTCATCTATTAACACCAAGACAATGTGAAGAAAACATTTGCGAGGCATCTGAATTCTTGTATCCTGTAACATCTCGTTTTGATATTTTAATGATTAGAAAAGACTGCAGGTTTACTGCCTTCCATTGAAGCTGTGACATTCGTGCTCTCCCTGCCAAATCAGTACCGAGGAGAGATCCCTCCCATAGATGACGGATGACAGGGTCCATGGTGATGTCCGATGTCGTCTTAAGGTTGCGAGCGAAATCCATGGAAGAAATCCAGAGACGCTAGGCTGGCTTGGGACTAGCGTGTGTTTTGGGGGCAGCCCCTTTGGCAACGAAACAACTTCTTGATCTTGGTCGCACCCAGCAGCTGCCTGTTCTTTGTCCAAGCAACCTGGAAGCCTTCGTGTCTTGCTGTTCATCTCTTCTTCTCTTCCTTTTTCTTCTGTTCTTGCTGTGTTGTTACTATCAGTATTTCTATCTAATCACTTATTTTGGAAACCAGTGTGTTACTGAATCCGAACTTCTTCCTCGTAACGCGTATTCAGTGCTCCAACATCCTCCAAAATGCGTGTCTCTTCAGCCCTTGTCCTGCTTCCAGCGTTGGCCACTGCACAGAACCAGTTTCCATTTGCAGAGCAGCTGCAAGGATTGCTAGAAAAGGCGAAATCTTTCATTCCGAGTGCTCCCGCCGTTGTTGCTCCGGTCCAACAACAAACGTTTTCGGCTCCTCCAGTTGTGTCGAACAGAAAGAAGGATGTGGCTACAGTGAAAATGAGCAACTGGCAGTCGCTGTTTGCGCCCGTTCCGGCCGAAGCGCCAAAAGAAGCGCGGGAATGGATCGTTTACGTTACCGGAGGGAACAAGACGTGCTTGGGGCGCTGTGGTCCGGCAGACAAAGCATGGAAGGTATGTACCCCCTTTTGCACTTGAGACCACTGTTCTTTATGCCAACTGTGGTCGTCCAGGAATCGATTCCACTCTTCGCTGCAGATCCTGACTCGCCCTCTCTTGGCGTTCTCGATTGTGAGAAGGAAAATCTACTTTGTTCTGTCTGGTCTACTGGACCTCCCGCTTTGTGGCATCTCCAGATCCCCGTTGCTCCAGAGGCCGGCCAACCCAAACCGCCAACTCCGATTCACACCATGCAGGTGAATGCTACTACGATCATAGCGGAAGACATCTACAAGATTCACTCTGAGAAGTTGTGGGAGAAAGCGCTCGCCAACAAGAGTGTTTTCCATCCGATGGATGGCTTGCTCGCTCAGTACGGCCTCAACGTGCCTGTTGGCTATATTCTTTATGGTATTAGCCATGTTCCGAGCTGGCTTATGATGCTTGGCGTCAGTTTCCTCAGTCGATCGATGATGTAAGTTTTCGACATATCTCGGTAATCTGATAACCTCACTCTGTGGAAACTAATAACGCGTTCAATATAGGAGCCGTCGCCTCGGTACCCAACCACAGCAGCAGCGAAGACCAGCTGCTGGCGCCGCTGCACCCCAAGCAGCAGCGCAGTAGACTCAAAAAAGTACCATTTACAACGGGTTCCAATCTGTTGCCCGAAATGTTTGCGATACTCGATTGTAGATAATGAGGGCTCGGACGGAAGACATTTTATATCAATGATTAATAGGGCGGTGGATTAGATTCAACCATATGATTTCTTGTATGTATTTGTTAGTTTTTGAATGGAGTCTATGAGTGTTTGATCCATTTTATCTGGGTTGCGTGCCCGGGATTTTTTATAGTAGCGCCCATTTTTTATTTTTTTGGGCCAGCACCACCATTTCGAAAGTTATAAGCTATTCTAATTACAGTTAGTTATAACATATATTCCTTGGCAGAACGCGTGCTTGAACGAAGGGTCTGAGTTCACGGAGTAGTTGACTACTGAGGCAATGAAACAACCTTCTTTCGAAGCTTAACCTTGGTTATCAGTTACACGCTTGAGGGTCATCACCGAAGCTCCAGTTCCCCCCCGTACACTTCCTTCCCTTCTGCGTCAACTAACTACCATGGTCTCACCGTCTACGATGTCGCCAATGGAGCGGCCTCCACCAACGACTACGGCCATTGTGATCGCGACGGCGATCCTAGCCGCGGTCGCGGGATATTTTATCGGCCAAGGAGCTTCCATAGGACTTTTCGGTTCGACAGCGGCCTCGCGACGTGCGATCACCATCGAAGATGAGTCCGAGGAGGAAGATGAAAAGGGTGAAGATGAGATGGAGAGTGAGGATGAGGGAGGTGAACTCGCGACATTTGAAGGGAATACGGAGGAGGTGAAGCTTGTGCTGGTGGTGAGGACGGACTTAGGCATGGGAAAAGGCGAGTGATTTGCTTGTTGCATTTATCTCATTTTATTACTGTCGCTTCTTTCTATTGAAGAGGCGGAGTTTGTGTGCGCCCTGATGGTCTATGTCTTTCGATGCGCTTTTTTTACGCGTTGCGAATTTTTTGTTCCCGATGATCATCGCTGACTCGTTGCGGCTCCGTTCTTCTATATAGGTAAAATCGCTGCGCAATGCTCCCATGCCACTCTCGCCTGTTACAAACACTACTTCTCAAAATCTCCCGACTCACCCATCCTCAAGCGTTGGGAAAGAGGTGGCCAAGCTAAGGTTGCGCTTCAAGTGAAGAGTGAAGACGATATGCTAGTTTTGCAGGCGCAAGCGCTGAGCTTAGGGCTGTGTGCACGAGACATACAAGACGCTGGACGGACGCAGATCGCAAGTGGCAGCAGGACGGTGCTGGGAATCCTGGGCCCAAAAAGCGTGGTGGACAGTGTGACGGGCCACTTGAAGCTACTATGATGAATTTCTCGAATCTTCTTTGTTTTCCAGTCAGACATGGGCGTTTTACGGAGTCAATGAAAAGTTGCTTCGAATAGAAGGAGATGGTGTGATTGATTGATTGTAAACAATTACGAGGTACATGATATCCAGTTCCCTATTATAAAAAGAGATATAGAATTTCATTTTGCAGAGCCAGCAATTGCTAGCTGGGCGTAGCAGGAAGAATATAAAAAATTGCCCGGATCAATCATCTTAGGGATAACAATATGTTGGCTGCCATGGTTATTCCCTATCCTCATCAGCCGACGGCCTAATCCAATAAAGGACATATCGGTGAAGGGAGGTGGAATATGGCGTCTTCAGCGGACCAGGCCATCTCACCGAGCTCACCAGATGGGAGCTCAAGGCAGAGTGAACTCCTGACCGCTGTATCTCAATCTGAGATCTGTCGACCGGAAATTGACACCATGGAAAAGAATTAATGGTGGCTCCATAGGTCGTCGAACTGTCCAGAATCAACCGAAACACAACCGACGAGCACCACGAATGGCGAAAGACAGCAGGAACAGGACTCTGGACACAGATCTGTGTTTGGTTGAGAAAAGGGAAAAGCGAAGAAGTCGAGAAGGAAAAATTTTGATTTTATTTGGCGAGGAAGGCCGGCCAAGGAAGAGCTTTAATCCGCTCACGTCAGCAGCTCAAGCTTTAGGTAATTGAATGGGCCCAGATCGTTTCAACGGTTGCCTCCTAGACACGAGAATTATTACATCTTCTGCTCTGCTTCCTCAACCAGGCGGTGAGTTGTCTATATATTACAATCTCCAACATGACGGACGCATTATCCATTGAGCAGAATAATAAAATCCGAGTTGCTCTTGGCCTTAAACCTCTCCCTGTCCCTGGCGCTTCGAACGGCGATGAAGGCCCCGTGTTTAAGCAACGCGATGATGAGTCGAGCTCTGCGGAGGACGAACCAGGCAGCACACTCGAAACTCGGATAGCCGAGGGATATGACAACTGGAAGAAACTCCAAGATGAAGAGGAAGCAAAGAAGAAGCGCCATGCAAGGAATGAGACCATCAGGCGGGCGAGGGAAGTTGCACAACGGATGGCGAAATTGGAAGGAAAAGGCCTAGGCGCAGTCGACGACAGCTTAGATACAAAGACATGGCTGATGCAACATAAGAAGAAACAGAAAAAGATTGAGAAGGAACGGGCACGGAGGCTGGCGGAAGAATTGGCCGAGCGGGAGCAGATGGCAGAGTACACATCAAAGGATCTGGCCGGCGTAAGGGTAGCGCATGAAATGACTCAGTTTGGTGAAACAGGAGAACAAATTCTTACGCTCAAGGACGCGACGATCGATGAAAATGAGGAGGAGGGCGATGAGTTGGAAAACATAAACATGAGAGATGCGGAGAAGACGAAGGAAAGGATTGAGTTGAAAAAGAAAAAGACAGTCTATAATCCCAATGACTATGATGGCTCTGGTTCGATTCTAGCGCAGTACGATGAGGAGATTGACGGGAAGAAGAGGAGTCATTTTACACTGGATGCGAAGGATATTACCCCGGAAGAACGAGAAGCGAAGCGACAGGACGTTGCATCAAAACTGAAAACCGATACTATCAGCCTCGATACCGTACAAGAGGCCACACCTTCCGATTATCTCGATATATCTGAGATCAAGGTTAGGAAACCTAAGAAAAAGAAGGCCAAAAGCACCAGAAGAAAGGCGATTGATGAGGGGGATACATTTCCGATGCCTGATACCATTGATATACCTACAGGCGATCAGTCTAACGGAGACCAAATGGACGTCGATGGCATAGGAACGGGAAATCATTCAACTCCTCCGATCCAAAAGAGACCTCGTGAAGATGCATCGTTTGTCGATGACGAGGAATTACAGGCATCCTTAACAGCACAGAGAAGGGCCGCATTTAAGAAGCGAAAGAAAATGCGGCCAGAAGATATAGCCAGACAATTGAGAGAGGAGTCTGAACAAGCAGCCAACGGAATGGATGTTGACACAAATGAGGATGAACAGCCTGGCCTGGTCATTGACGAGACATCTGAATTCGTTGCAAACTTGCACCGGCCGACAATTCTAGAGCGCCGTCCCGCAAGCGCAGCGGCAGCGGCAGCGGAAGACGATAGTGTCAAGTCGCCATCTCCCGAGCTGAAGGAAGAAGTAGAGGATGTCAATATGGAGCAGTCATACGGCGATGTCGAAGACGAAGAGGAACTGAAGGAGCGCTTTGCACTTGAACAGTCCCAGCCCAATATTACTGCCACAGGATTGGAGGAAGAAAACACACTGGATCAAGGTCTTGGAGCCACGCTTGCCATGTTGAGACAGCGCGGCCTCGTCAAGGAATCTGGCGCTAGTGAGCTCAATTTCCTTCAACGCGACCGCCAGAGTTTCTTAATGAAGAGACGGCAGCGAGAAGCGGAGGCCGAAAGACGTGCCAGGTCTCAACGTGAGCGAGATCGTGCGTCTGGGAAACTCGATCGTATGTCCGCGCGAGACAGAGAGGAGTATGCGCGATGGGAGAACAAACAACGCGATCAGCAAGAGTCTCGTTCAATGGCCGACATTTTCAACCGCGAATACAAGCCGGATGTGCAGTTGAAGTATGTGGATGACCATGGCCGCTTGATGAACCAGAAGGAGGCATTTAAACATCTAAGTCATCAATTCCATGGCAAAGGAAGCGGGAAGATGAAGACAGAGAAGCATTTGAAGAAAATTGAGGATGAGAAGAAACGAGAGGCCATGAGTACATTGGACAGTAGCCAGAATACTGGTATGAATAATGCAATGGGAGCCACGGCCCGGCGGACAAGGCAAGCTGGCGTTCGACTTGCTTAAGTGGCGTCTTCTAGTTGGATCTTCTCGGATGTCGCGCTTAACTACTTTTTTCTTTTCTTTTTTGTATCATATCATAAACGCTATAACTAGACGCTGACATGAAGATGAGGAAATTGAAGAGCCGTTATGGAGCAGATATTCAGGAATTGAACACCCCTGGTATGGAAACGCACAGCGTGCCTCGTATTGGCGCATTTCCATTGAAATGGCGGTGGGTAAGATGTAACCATCAGGGAGATCTTGTTGATCCCTTTTTCTTCAATCCGAATTGCGATTAGTCTGGTCTTTCTTTTCGACTCGCCTCCGGTAGTAATCCCTCGGCATGCTTTTCTCCCAGATATTGTTCTCTCTAGACAAGCAACTCCGAGCTCCGGCTGTAGCTCCACTGCTGCCAAGGGCCAATTCACCATTCGGCGCCTGACTCTCCGGTATGACAAGCGTGGCGTCAAAGAGGCCGGAAAGCTGGAGAGAGCCACCCAGTGAGATTAGCTGGATGCTGCAATCCCGGTCAACACATGCATGTTCTACGGCTGTTTGGACGACTGGCAGCTCTAGGAGTGGGCTAAACAAAGAAAAGAAAGACTAGGCGCGCCACAGACCGAGCTTAGTTATTGATCCCTGAAAGTCGCTCAACTCACTCTGCTCCTCCCAAAATTTTTGATCAGGACACCTTAAGACAGTTGTCCCTAACAGTCATTGTTCATTTATCTCCCTCCTCCCAACTTCCCACATATCATTCCTGTAATTGTTGTTCTTTTTTTTTTCTGTGCGTATACTCGTTAAGTAATTCTTCACCATGCTCTCAAGTTTGAGAATTGCCGGCCGTGCGGCTGCCAGTAAGGAAGCTGGAGTGCGCTTCCTCGCATACCGACAGGCGTCCACCTGGTCCAATGTTCCGCAGGGCCCTCCGGTATGATGATGCGCTGCGTGCTGAAGCCCAATCGGGTCAGAATTGCTAACGGCTGGGTTTGAAAGGACGCCATTCTGGGAATCACTGAAGCTTTCAAAGCTGATACCTTCAAGGAGAAAATCAACCTTGGCGTTGGAGCTTACCGTATGCCCTCGCTTCATGCGGTGAAATTGATCTTTGCTAACTGCTGGATTCGCAGGTGATGATCAAGGAAAACCCTACGTCCTGCCTTCCGTCAGAACCGCCGAGACCAAGGTCGTCAATTCGAAGCTCGACAAGGAATATGCAGGAATCACTGGTGTTCCCTCCTTTACTAAGGCTGCTGCTGAGCTCGCTTTCGGAGCCGACAGCGCTGCCGTCAAGGATGGCCGCATTGCCATTACACAGTCCATCTCTGGAACTGGTGCTCTGAGAATAGCCGGTGCCTTCATGGAGCGCTTTTACCCTCACGGAAAGACGATTTACATCCCAACTCCAAGCTGGGCCAACCACGCTGCCATCTTCAAGGACTCTGGTCTCAAGGTTGAAAAGTACAGATACTATAACAAGGATACAATCGGGCTTGATTTTGAAGGTTTAGTTGCCGACCTCAAGTCCGCACCTGCGAACAGCGTCATCCTGCTCCACGCATGTGCTCACAACCCCACCGGTATTGACCCGACCAAGGAGCAATGGCTCGAGATCTCCAAAGTCATGAAGGAGAAGAACCATTTCGCTTTCTTTGATATGGCATATCAGGGCTTCGCCAGTGGAGATATCAACCGTGATGCCTTTGCCCTGCGACATTTCGTCAAGGAGGGACAACCGGTTATCCTCGCTCAGAGTTTCGCAAAGAACATGGTAGGTCTTGTCTGAAAAAAAGGGCATAGCCGAGCCGCTGTCTCTCGCATTTTCGCTAACGCGAACGTTTCACTAGGGTCTCTATGGCGAGCGTGTCGGCGCATTCTCTGTCGTCTGCGAATCTGCTGAAGAGAAGCAGCGCGTCGATTCGCAAATCAAGATTCTTGTCCGCCCCATGTACTCTAATCCACCCATCCATGGTGCTCGCATTGCGTCCACGATCTTGAACGACTCTGCCCTGAACCAACAATGGCTCGGAGAAGTCAAGGGTATGGCCGACCGTATCATTGAGATGAGAGCTCTCCTCAAGAAGAACTTGGAACAGTTGGGAAGCAAGCATGATTGGAGCCATATTACCAACCAGGTAAAAGCCCTTTTTTTCCAATATAAAGTAGTTTCTTGTTAGCAATGGCGCTGACATTCTATAGATTGGTATGTTTGCCTATACCGGACTTACACCGGAGCAGATGGACAAGTTGATCAAAGAGGTAAGCCATATCCTACCAGAACTTGTGCACGCGACTGTCGTGGATATAATGGGGACTCACTAATTATTCAACAGCATTCCGTGTATGCTACCAAGGATGGCCGTATTTCCGTCGCAGGCATCACTACGGGCAACGTCAAGAGACTCGCGGAGTCCATCTACAAAGTGACTGGCTAAATGCAGTGATTGTCGGAAACCAACGGATAGACTCTTCTATGCTCTAACGATGGAATTCGGATCCTTTGCATTCTTCTCTAGACGGGTTCTTTTTGGTCTTGGAACCTTTCCTGATGTACTTTTAAAGCAATATGTTCTCATACAAGCGATTGTGTCCTTTTAAGAAAAAGTTTGAGTTGGAATATCTGGTGGGTGATTTTCCTCCGTACACGAGGCCACATTACCCGTCAAGTATTATAGCTGATCAGTCAGTCGGCATCAATATGGCGTCGGATCGAATCCGAGACAGGCCAGCAATCCGAATACGAGACAGTTGAACTGAGAGCTTGAACCATGCACGTACTAGTTAACTAACTATACCCAGGGTCCACAGCACATCGGCAGTGGAATCAAGAGTCAAAGGCCATGTTGAAGAGTATTGTTGACAGAGACAATTCCAGTGCAAGGTGACTGCAGATGTAGATCAACCTGTGCAAGATGTAATGTGTAAGTACAGGTGTTGTTGAAGTGCCTTAACTATCGATGTAGTCCTGATGCTGGCAGGATCTTTTGGGATGCTTCTAGAACAAAACATCACATGCCGGCCCCTAGAAATGCCGAACAAGACCGGTTTGACTGTTAGCTTGATTAGTCTTGGTCTGCATCAATCATTCTTAACTCTTCAAGGGATCTGAAGGGGAAGAAGCAGCTGCTACTCACCGACCAAGAGTTACATGGAGTCAAGGCAGACCAGCCATACTCGACACTTGTACCTTCTTGTGGTGATTCAGTAGTTACCCCACGCAGTTGCATCACCGACACTTCTTCCTTCCAACACAAATTCCACTATTTATACCAACCCTTCCCGTCTCATGTCTGCGTCCTCTTGACTCTTCTGAAATCATCCTGACTGCAGGTAGCCTAGCCTGCCTCTACTTTGCCTACATAGCCCTATATAATTATCTATTGTTATCATTCCTGAGAATCCTGCTACCCGGTTTAATTCGTTCCGGCATGACGCATCCCAACATCCCGGTGACCTTGCACAAGGTCATGGCGGCCACACGGGCGTCATCAAATGCCGTCTTTACATTGTCGAACCTGGAGCTGTAGGTTACCTTTTTAATACCTTCCCCTAATACAAAACAAGAATCAGGCTAATTGGAGTCTTCTTCCCATTTTTCTGCGGATTCAGCGTCCGCAACCTCGTCTTCGTCCTTTTCCTTCTTCGAGTGGCCCGGAAGTCGTTCTATACGCTCCGCGGCCAAGGGGTGATTGGCACCGTTCGCAATGCCTACCAAAGAGTTCATTTACTGCTTTACTCGCTGTTCCTGCGTGCTCCCGGTGTCCGTGGGCAAGTCGACAAGCAAGTTTCCTCGGCGATTTCTAAGCTAGAGTCCAAACTTGCTCCGCAGGGTCCCGGAATCATCAAGTACAATAGTCTTCCAAATCAGGCATGGACACCCGAACAGATTCGTGCTGAGCTGGATAAGTTGGCAGGAATGGAGCACACAATGTGGGAAGATGGACGAGTCAGTGGTGCTGTGTACCATGGTGGTCAAGACCTGTTGAAGCTGCAAACCACGGCCTGGGGACAGTTTGCTGTGGCGAACCCAATTCACCCGGATGTCTTTCCAGGAGTGAGAAAAATGGAGGCCGAAGTGGTGTCGATGGTAAGCTTCAGTCGTGCCCCGTGCTGAAAATGATCTCATGGCTAACTAATTGGCTCAGGTACTTGCGTTGTTTAACGCCCCTGAAGGTGGTGCCGGCGTGACGACAAGTGGTGGAACAGAGTCCATTCTCATGGCTTGCCTATCAGCACGCCAGAAGGCCTATACTGAACGAGGAGTCACCGAGCCGGAAATGTAAGTCGTATGGCATATCCAACGCCAATGACTCGTGCCTAACCATTCCCAACAGGATCGTTCCGCACACGGCTCATGCAGCCTTTCACAAAGCAGCGCAGTACTTCCGCATCAAGCTTCATTTAGTATCGTGTCCTGGTCCTAGCTATACAGTGAATATCCCGTCTGTTCGCCGTCTCATCAATCCAAACACCATTCTCTTGGTTGGATCTGCGCCCAATTTCCCCCATGGGATCGTTGACGATATTCCTGCTTTGTCCCGTCTTGCAGTCTCGTATAAGATACCTTTGCATGTCGACTGCTGTCTCGGGTCATTTGTCATTGCCTTTTTGAAAAAGGCAGGTTTCGCTTCTCCTTATGAAGAGCAGGGCGGTTTTGATTTCCGTCTTCCGGGAGTCACAAGCATAAGTGTTGATACACACAAGTACGGTTTTGCTCCCAAAGGAAACTCTGTGGTTTTGTATCGCAATCGTGTTCTACGCAGTTATCAATACTTCATTCTACCGGAATGGTCAGGCGGTGTTTATGCCTCTCCTTCGATGGCCGGTTCCCGCCCCGGTGCATTGATTGCCGGATGTTGGACCAGTCTGATGGCTATCGGTGAATCGGGGTACAAGGACAGCTGCCACCAAATCGTTGGTGCTGCCAAAAAGTTTGAGGCGTCTATTCGCGAAAACCCTATTTTCTCACGCGAACTCAAGGTGATTGGAGAGCCGATGGTTAGCGTCGTCGCTTTTGAGACCGCAACCCTGGAGATTGATATATATGATATCGCAGATGCGATGTCGGCCAAGGGATGGCATCTTAATGCGCTCCAAAACCCAGCGGCCATACACGTCGCCTTCACTGTGCCAACAGCAAATGCTGTCGACCAGCTGACTGCTGACCTACTTGAAGTTGTCGAAGTCGAACGTGCAAAGGCTGACGAACGGAGACGGTTGGGACAGAAAGTGGAAAAGGAGCGTGGTGACACTTCCGCTCTGTACGGAGTCGCAGGGAGCATACCAGACAAGAGTATTGTCAGTCGCCTTGCGGAAGGGTTCCTTGATACCCTGTATCTTTCCTAATCAAACGAATTGTACTATTTGTTGTTTAATTCATGGTAATGGCGTCATGGTGGAAACAAATTGGGATCGTTGATAGAAGGTAGACCGGAGGCATTGTGATAGGCGTCGCTAAATGATACCATGGAATTTAAAGCAATTCTTGCTCCGGCTTGTTTGCAAGAGACATGCTTTTGCCTACCATTCCATCATCTTTAGCCGCTATTATTTCCCCTCGGTCAATTCAGTTGCAGGAGGGCTAGCAGTCAAGCACCAGGGTTAAGAGTGAACAGTAAATTTAATAAATGATTCTGGACTAGCCACCTGTATTAGATGCTGGGGAGTGACAATGCAAAAGTCTTGAAATGTTAAACATATAATACAGAAATATTGGGAACATTTATGAAAAGGTAAACACGTTCTCTAATGTACACAATGATTGCGATGGTGGCATTGGTAGGATGTCCCAGGCCGTATATAGACCTGACGATAATGAGCTCTCCAACCATATCGCCTCTCCTCCTGCTTCAGGATTCATGATCTTCGATCACCCACGGGGGAAGATCACGAACAGGAGAAAACCCCGTGCCGGCTGTTATTTACCAAAAGCAAATACCATGATCTCCGGATACTCGTATCGAGCCTTTCCCAGTAAAAGCTTTCCCCTGCCCTTGTCTTCGAAGACCGAAATCCCCCTCCCACCGCACATCCTCTCTCGCTTGCGTTACCGTTATTTATTTTCTTCGTTGCGGCGCAATCTGCCCTGAGGGTGAATTTTATATCTCCCGCTTCTCTCGAAACACCTCGGTCCCCTTCTTTTCAACGTAGTATCCCGGATCTGGCTTCCGCTCCCAGTGTAGCTCTTCCCTAGTAAGAGGCCGGTCGACCTCCTGCACCGAAACAAGCTCTTTGACTTTCATGATTTGACCGGCGACGTCTTGGGATACTGGGTAGAAAACGGTTGCCATTCGCTTCTTGAGTCCGAGGGCCATGAGGACGCCGGTGGTGCGCCGGGGAAGACCGATGGCGGAGCGCATCAGGGTGATCCGGAAGAATGTCATGTTGGGGGGAAGGGGTGGAGGGGGCCTTATTTGTGTCTTGTGGGTTGGGGGCCAGGTACCCTTTTTCCCTTTTTTTTCCAAATGAGTTTCGGAGCTGTGGTGGCGGAGAGTTATGGGGCGGCGGTGGTAAACAACACTTTCTGCTTTGTCTCCTTGCGCGCTCTTTGTGTTGTGTGTTTATGGGTTGTTTTGTTTTTTTATGTGTTGTTGTGGAGGGAGAGCTGGGTGTGTTTGGCGCGCGTGAGTGACGCGAGCTCTTTTTTATGCTGGAGGGTTTCGGCCAGACAACTGCTCTCCTTTTTTATCCTCCTGTTGCTCTTCTGTCTGGTCTTTTCTTCCAAGTTTCCAATAAGTGTCCGGAACCGTTCAGAACAAAGCTGGCGAACCTTGGTGATTAAAGTGTTGATTATGCACCCTTTACGCACAGAAATCCAACTGTTGCCTTTGTCACTGTGGGAAAAAGAGCCCTTTTTTTTGGTTCCTTGTCGGGCTAATCGCCTCGTTTCTGCAGGATTCGCTTTCACTTCCGGTCAAGGAAATCTTCCCGTTGGTGGTTGTGCGGCACGGTGTGACGTGGATCGACGGCGCTGCTGAAGCTGCGGGCTGGTATTGTAACTGTCCAGTCCGGTTGTTTATTCAAGCCCCAAAACGATTTGATTCGAATTTATTCTCTCAAGGAATTCGCATCGGCTTCATCGGCCTCTTGTCTCTCGCTTTCAGCGTGTCGATGAGCAGCCAGACGAGCGAAGTAAATCCCAGCGGATGTCCTCGGCCGCCCGGAGAAACCATTTCTCCACCGAGCGCGCCCGCAAGCCACACCCCGATGACTAATGACGCCAAGCCCCAGCGGAGGAGCCTCATGCCAGGGACCATTCCATCTGTGGCGCAACGGAGAGCCGCGTTTGAATCGCACATTCGCGACAGTATCGAAAACAACAGCCAAGGTCAGAAGCCCGCGAAGAAGCGGTCCTTTCACACCCCGGCAAGGCTTCGCAGCTCGCTCAGCAAAAGGGAGAAGGCGAACGAGAAAGAACCGGAGTTACCAGGTGCCAAGAACCGAGTCGCAGCTTCGAGTGACGCTCATCCCTTGGACTCACCACCTGCAGTCCAACCCGAGGAGCGGGTGATTCTGACACCGGTTACGCATATCGTCACGAGTCCAGAAGCACAGAATCCACCAGAAAAGGCTACGAGTGCAATCCCTTCCTCCAAGTTTTCGTTAAAACGGTACATTTCCCGATCCATACGGCCAAGGCCGCGTTTGAAATTTGGGCCTTTTGGACCATCCGTGGAGAAATCCGAACCGGCAGACCATCGTATCCAGCCTGGCCCTTCATGCAACACTCAGACCATCGTCGAAGATTCTCAGCCCGATGAGCCAATTCCTCCAGATGAGATCTGTGAACCGCAGCCCAGCCCATTAGGAAAATCCGAGAGTAAATCTGTCGTTTCCTCTCTCGATACGGTCGTCTCCTCCTCGGCCAATGCTTCCATATTCGATCGGATGTTCAATCCCTCTCCCCGTCTGACGATAACACCTCCCGTACCGCCAGTGACGCCCCAACCTGACAAACCAATGGCTGGTGAGAGCAAGGAAGACGGCGGCCTGGCGCTGCCTCGGCTGGCGGACTTGCTTCGTCATCCAGAAGATCTGGATAAAATCCCTGCAATGAAGGCCGAGTTTACAAGGAAGAAAGCTGCCGTGGATGCGCAGCTTCGGGACGGATTGAGAGACCAGCTTGAAACGGTGCAGCGGAGTATAAACCAACTCAAAGAAAGCCAGAAGCTGGTTGCAAAAACGAGAAATGAGCTACAAGAAATTGATAGGCTATGTGCCGAATCACAGGCGACTGTTGGCGACTTTGCGCAAATTGACGCGTTGGCACGAATACACAGGAATTTCGAGGCAACAATGATGATGAAGAAAGGTCTTGAGAGTTTCCATACTGACTTAGCTGAAGTTGAAAGGTTGTTACGAGAAGACGACGAAGATTTGGAAAATCAGCCGAATCTACTAAACGCTCATATGGCGATTACACGGTTGAGGGATTTTCGGGACGAAGCCATGGAGCAGATATCAAAATCTACGGATAGGAGCAGCGAGGCTACACTTGTTGAGTGGTTCCAGGGACTGGATTCCGCCATTGAGTGGTTCGATGACCATTTGGGGACAGTCTGCATGAATTTGATTCCCTTGGTTCAATCAGACAACCGGAGTTTGGTGGTTAGGCTCGCCGTGGTCATAACGAGCGAAGAAAAGAATGACGCCAAAGTTCAGGCTTTGCAGGAGGCGCAAAAGGACCACCAGTATTTGGCGAGCCGGTTCAAGTCAATGAACATTGGACCGAAGACGGTTAGAGGATATAAGCAGAATTTTCTTAAGGCCATCGAACTTTATGCTCAGGGTCAGTTTGAATCTACCAAGGAGGCCTTCCTCGATGATCCGGATAAACTAGAGAAGAGCTTCAAATGGTTCTTCAACGACCTATTCACTGTGAGAGAAGGAATGCAGTCTCTTGTGCCCAAGAAATGGAAAATCTATGAGACTTATACGAACATCTACCATCGAATGATGCATGACTGGCTGATTCAATTTGTCGACGATCCTCAGCTTCCGGCTGCAAATATGCTAGCCATAATTCATTGGAGTGAGAAGTATTACGCGAAAATGGCGAAACTTGGATGGAAACAGACTGATCTCGTCCCACATGTCATTGATGACCGGGAAGGAGAACTGGTTCGAGATTGGCGAAACCTAATCATTAAAGCATTGGATGAATGGATAGAGCGGATGTTCGCCTCTGATAAGAAATCCTTTCTCGAAAGGGACATTGAGGCTTTGGACACCAACCCCGAGGGCTATTTTCGTATAAAGACTCTGGGCGACCTGTGGCGCATGCTTCATGAGCAACTTCTTGCTGCTGGCGCTTCTCAACGAACCGACGTTGCCGAGGGTGTCGTGGATGCAATGTTCCGTGCCTTGAAGTCCCGACAGTCTGCCTGGCAAACAATGCTCGATGAGGAATGTGCTAAATACAAGAGTCCCGGTGCAGATACTCCTCCGGATAACAAAGGCTTTCAGCAACTACAGGACTGGCTCATTGCCGTTGCAAACGATCAGATTGCATGTATCGACGACAACGATGCATCCGGCCAAGTCAGCTATCTCACACGCTTCAAGCGCGATTTCGAGCCATTGGTCACAGAAAGATATCTCATGTCACGGGCAAATGTGGAATTGAACGTCCTTCGAGATGGCTATGTCGATCTCAGCACTCATTGCATAACTGTATTCATCGATCTAGTATTTTCCGTCGACTTCCGCACCACTCTTCCGGACTTCTTCACGCAAAAATGGTATGGGGAGTTTGCTATGAAACGGATGATATCCACCTTTGAAGACTACATGACAGACTATCTCTCGGTCATCCATCCTTCTCTCCGCGACATCTTGATTGAAGAGCTCTCCGATGAACTCCTCGTACATTATCTCTTGTGCGTACGGAACCGCGGCGCAAAATTCCGTCGGCAGGATCCCTTTACGGATAAATTCAAGGACGATGTTCTCACTATATTTGCCTTTTTCCAGCAGTACCCAGACAGTTTTGCTGGAACGATTAAAGATCGTTGGAGACTAGTTGATTGGCTGGTTAGGCTGCTTGAAGCAGAGAAGGGTGAGGTGGTGGACGTTTACGAAGGGCTCAAGAAAGAATACTGGGACCTGCAACTTTCGTGGGTGGAAGCGGTGTTGAGATCCAGAGATGATTTTGAGAAATCAATGGTTAGTACAGTCAAGACCAAGGCTGCCGAGCTGTCAGTGGAACGGGGGGTGGAGACTATCATGGGAAGGGTGAGATGAGTGAAATTTTCGATTAATTAATGGTTGTTGTATGTGTCAGACATAGCGGGAGTTTGGAGCATAAGCCGGTATTTTCTACGCAGGAGTTCATGGGCGCGCTTGAACCAGCGATGTCGCGAGAAGGCTGATGTATCCAAATCAAAGACAATCAAGTCGTTTACGTGTAACCTTCACATTTTGCAGAAGTAGTCTTGTGTAAAACCCTCGAAGTCATGGATTTCTGTTCGTCAATCTTATGGCTATACACATCGTCAATATACTTGATTCTTCAGAGCAAGTTTACACATTTGACTAGCTACTGATATGGAACTGCTACCTAGAACTTCCGTTCTCCAACAACGGAGTACTCTTCAACCAAAGCCGGGCCTCCTTTCGACTCGTCATGAGGTACCGACTTTGCCCCCATTTCACAGATACATACCCGATCAAGCACAATGTCTTTTGCCCATATGAATGGTTCTCGCACAGTGCTATGCTGTGTCCGTACCTGCTTTTCCTCGTCTTCTTCCCGGCGTGTTTTCACTTCTCGATTCTCTGCTGCCATCGCCCGCGGGATGGCTCTGCTGGGGATAGGCTGTGGCTGTCCTCGATCATTGCTACGAGATTGATTATGAGAGCCAGCAGCATTCCCAAACATGGCCAATAATTCTGTCGCATCGAATTTGTAGATCTCTTTCCTTCTCTTCTCACGCGAGTAAGTCCGTCGGCTCTTTGAATAAATGGTATTCAAGATTGTAGCATGGAGCAGCAGTGGTCTTGGAATCATCCCTTCTTGACCTAGAGTCGTGGATTTGGCATCGTGAACGATGGGTAAGTCTACACCTCCGTCACTCTCACTATCGTCATGCGAAGCTATTGCTCCCCTTGCGCTGCCCGGCTGGGATACACTCTGCTCCCCTGAGGCTCTTCCTTTCGCCTTTGGATCTTTGATCATCTCACAGTGCATGAATCCTGCTTCAATGAACTTGTTTCTTAGCAGCACGCCAAATGGGTAAAGGCGAGATGTAGAATCAAGAGGGTGAGCGTGCAATATTGTTGCGGAACGAGGTTTCGGAAGAGCGAACAAGGAAGTGAGCGTGATTGTGAGAGGCTGCAAAGGCTTTTTCTGCCCGACAATGCCAGATTCCTCTGAGCTCTCCATTGAAGGAGATGCAGCCTGGGATTCTGCCTCAATTAACATTGCATCGAGGTCTAGGGATTTCAAAAACTCCAAGGCCGCTTGTAGCCTTTCCTCTGTTGGAAGACTCATCACACCCAGGGTCAAATGTAGCGTTCCTAGCGGTCGCAGAGCATCGTCCGGAACCAAAGGTACACGCACAGCATGCCCGACCGATTCCGCCCTTGCAGCTGCGGCTGGCGTTATAAGTGGAATTCTCGACTTAAATTCGGCTAGGGAGCTGACCAGCTGGGTGGCAGGGGAGTCGTTGACAAGTGGGATGCACAGAAAATGCGTCAATGGAGGCTTTTTATTTGCATTTGCATTCTGTCGGCCCTGACTGCCTCTATACTGCTTCTTGTTTCCCATGGTGCGCGAGTGGTATCTATTTGGCAGCTTGCAACTGATCTGCGAGGTTGATCTTGTGGATTTGACAGGTGTGTGACAGAGAAATGCAAGCATAAAAAGCGGGTTGTAGTGATGTTGGCCAGAGCTGAGTGCGCCAGATGCGAGAACAGTATCAACACAGCTGCTGGCTTGAGGTTCTTTTCAGGTGTTATGGATGTCCCAGCACTGGCCGTGGCCTCAAGGAAGATGATGCTTGACTATGTCAGATATGACAGAGACCTCATTAAATATGGCTTTGAATTATGTCGCAGAGAATGAACCCTGAATTGAATGAACAGAGTGAATGCTGTGAATAGATGGTGCTTCTAGCTTGTTTTGAGAGGCGAGGATGACGGATGTTGTTGCAACAAAACACAGAACAAGCTCCTCCAGAGTTGGATTTAGTCTTGCTTCCTTCACAACTGCTGGAGCTTCCCTTCAACCTCACTTGCACTAGACCCTGCAGTTGATTTCTCTACACCCTTTTCACATCTCAGAGAAGCTTCAAACACAAGTCAGCATCATTCACAATGTTATCCCGAACCTCATCTCGTGCTCTGAGCTCTCTTCTCACAGCACGCGCACTGCCCACTTCTGCAGCATCAACAGCAATCCCATCGCTCACCCGCGCCATCTCAAGAGCATCCCCACCTCGCGCACCTCCAACACTCTTCACTCGCACCTTTCACTATACACACACCTCCCACAAGGGAATCACGCCAGGCTCATCGGACCCGGAACCCCCAAGCCCCGAGTCCAACGATATTGGCGGAGTGACTCCCCATGCCGTGGAGGCTTCGCCAATGACGGACGCGAAATACCACGAATGCTCTGAATACTACTTCAATACACTGTTGACGGAGCTGGAGGAGGCGCAGGAACGGGGATCGGAGACGGAAGCGGAATACAGTGTACGTTCTGTAAAATAATTGGCTTTTCAATCTCGAGCTTTCTCTACGTTTCCTAATTTCAAATGAAACACTTTACATGGGGTATGACGTTAGCTAATCTACTTCGTTTCCTTGTCCATAGGCCGGCGTGCTTAATGTCACGGTTCCCGGCGTTGGAACATATGTCCTCAATAAACAGCCCCCGAACAGGCAGATATGGCTGAGCTCTCCGATCTCCGGTCCCAAGCGCTTTGATTGGGTTGTTCAAGGTGATTCCATGGGCGAGAAAGAGGGGACAAGAGAATATGTTGGTGGACAGTGGATCTATCTTCGGGATGGCTCGAATCTGACCGACGTGTTGAATCAAGAACTTGGACTGGAGATAGATTCCGATCTCTACGAGAAGGACCGGACGGCATAGGTCTCGAGAGAGTCCCGCGTGGACGGGGTTGATTTAGATGAGAGATGATCTCGCTGATCCATATTCTCATTGAACAATTTTGTATTTGTAACCTTGGAGCTTTTCAACATCAAGAAACTGAAGATCTAATTAAATGAGTTATCCTTGCATTGCGAAATGCGACGGACTCAGGTTCGCCATTTGACCATATAGCATATGGCATCACTCAACATTTGTGAAATCCGTTCATCCTCCATTCCACATCGCTTCATCCCGCTTATGAATTTCCCCTGCCCCACCAGTGTCGAGTCTCATTGAAGTCAATGCACCTTTTGCCTGTGTTATGTTGGGCAGCGATGTCGTTCTTGAGTTTGGCAAGTGAGTTCTTAAAGGGCGCGGTCAAGCACGCCAACCATCTTTTAACCATCTTTTAACCATCTTTTGAGCTTTCACATCCCCGGAAAATGCCAGCTGGGCATACGGTTCGGGCCTCCCCAAATATCCCCACAAACCCATTCAGTGTGCAGATTATCCCCAAGGCCTATCTGTATATGACCTAGAATTATAAAACGCGTTCACGCTTGAACCGCCACGGTCGCTAAACCTGTGCCATCGTCCCCTTCTTTCGGCAGATCATCCTATGAATATGAAAAAAAGTTAGATCCCATGCTATTTTCTATCCACAATGCTCCCTGGAATTCGATTTGTACGCACCACATCATAGATGACCCTGATCATCAAGCTACAACTCGGACAGACCCCGATCTCCTCTCCGTCTCTCAAATCAGCGATTCCGATTTCGAATCTGTCGCCACAGGGGCATGGGTAGTGGTAGATCTGTAACGTTGGATCGAACGTCATGTCTTCGATTTCGATTTCATCATATATTGAAATGCCGTCGGCCATGCCGTGCGATCGATGAATAGGGAAACGTCGGCGTTATGAACGGATGGGGATGGCCACGGAGGATATTGGCGGGGTTTTATATGCGGGGTACAGCAGCCTTTGTTTTTGTACGCTTTTTCAGTAAAAGTGAGCGGGAACACTGATAGAAGACGCGTTGTAAAGCTTTGGTAGTTGTTTCAAATCTGGGCTCCGACTGCTAACGAACAATTCAAGTCTGCTAAATCGCTGCTGGCGAAGTCCGACGGCAAAAAAAGATAATATAGTTAAAGTTCGTGTCAACCTTCTTGATGCCAAGCGTTTTTTGCCACAACCCTAACTTAGCCAAAGACGGTGTGGCGCGACTCTGGGGAATTCGCTGCTGATCTAGTAAAGGGTTTGTCTTAGAAAAGGAGCAGAAACGGATAAGACCTGGAGCGAAAAAGGGTATTTACAATTTCTCCTATGCACTCCCGCCAAGTCGCCTGATCTCCATCCGCACCGCCTCTACTTCCTTTATCAACGATCCGTACTTCCTCGCAATATCAACCATGGCTCCCGCCCGGTTCGTGCGCATACCGCCCTCGGTTCTCGATGAATTAGCAGCCTGATAAGTCTCCAGCTCGTCAAGCGCCTTCTTTTCGCGCTCTTCTAGCCGGACGCGGGTGTCATGAAGGTGTTCGCGATAGTTCCGCAACGCGCCGAGGGCTTCGGGCGTGTAAATGTTTGAAAGAACATCTCGTTGCAGAACCCTAACAGACAGCAATAAAGTCCTATCAGTGATGGGGCGCGGCCCACGGGGTTTGCAAAACAAAAACAAAAAAAAAAAAAAAAAAATAAGATTCCGTACCCGATCTTCCCATTCAATCCCTCTGCCACGGCTGCCAGATATTCTGCCCTCGCTTTACTTGCTCGCGCAAGCGATCCGTGCTTTGTCCTCTCAAGCACCTGTATCATCCGCTCCATCACGCGAGTGTGCGCCGAAAGCACTTCTGCACCCGTGACAGCTAGCTGGTTTTGTGCAGAGGGCAACTCCACTGCTTGTAGCCTCCGGAGGGCGTGCAGACGGTTCGACAGCTGTGTCGACAGCGGGAGGAGCTGTATCGTGGAAGCGGACGGAGCAAGAGACGGCGCTGTAGGTTTTGAAGGTAAAGAACGAAGCCGACTGTCGGATCGAGCACGCTGTGGGATACGGGATGACTGGTCGAGCTTCTTCGCGTGGTTTGGCGACGGAGCGTCGGCTAGGCTCTTTAGATGATTTAGCTCGGAGGCGAGCCTGTTGCGAATGGCGGGGAAGAGGCTCGGGAGCTGTGACTTGAAGGCGTTCAGGTCGGGTTCGAGGAGGGAGAGGGCTTCGTCACCGCTGTCATCGCCGTCACCGGTCCCGACGTTGCTTCCGTAGGCGTCAAGATAAAGAGCCATGATGGCAACAAGATCCCGCAACTAAATATCCTCGATGCAGCGATTAGCTTGTAGCACAAGGCAAAGAATCAGAGGTAGCAAACGCTGTGAACTGCACATACTTCGTCCGGCAAACCATTTTTCAAATCATATGGTAATTGGCAAATAACGCTCTTCAAGATACGCTTCTTCGCAGCGCGGATCTGGCACTTTTTCAATTCCTGTATTAGGGCATCAGAAGTCTGTTGATACTTCTATTCATGGTACGCAGAGGCACCTATGCTTTCCGCATCATGTGGGGGAGGGACAAAACTGACGGCTTGCGCCTGGCTCCGGAACGGATCTGAATCCAGTTCGCGCGTTGATCCATCAGGATTCAGGATTGACGTTGTCAATTGTTGATGTAGAATTTTGAACCGTGGATTGTCATTGAGAATCGCGGGATCACACTGTGGGAGCATGATGAGATTTTGGAAGATGTCTGCCGAAATGAAGTTCCACCGTTGAAGCTAAGAGTGTGAAGTGTTAGTTACGATCCAGCCTACTCGGTACGCTTGTAGCATCTCTGCTCGACAATTTGATTTACAGAAAAGGACGTAGAGGACTCAGCACCAGTATCATTTATCCTATCATACAGTCCCACACACTTTTTCTTTTTCCTATCAGTCCTGGATAAGAACGTTTTTCTCCATGAGGATAGATGAATATTTTGAAACTCCATCGAACACTTTGAGCAGCTGTGAAAATGAAACATAACACTGGAAATGCTTTGCATCGGGGCCCGAAGAAAATAAACCTCCCAGAACTAGCCCGTAAATGTGTCCTCATGATTTTGGAGGAGGTTGTCCTCAAGTTCTTATGATAAGTTAGAAAGAAAGCAAAGAATAACAAACTCGCTCGTATCACAGAACTCATATGTAAAATACACAGTTAAAGGGCATAACACAGACATAGCTGCACCAACTGACGGCTACAAGGGACATTTCAGTCGTTTGAGGAACGGTGAACTCCTATTGCCAGCCGTTATGGCGCGCGTTGCGCGCGGAGATGGAAAAGGCGGCCTATGTAGCAGCGCGATGGTCGTTAAAACGCCGCATACATTACCGAAGTTCGAAGGGGTGTAAAGAGGGCATCATCATATTAAAAAAAGATTATTTGGAAGCGTCAGGTATTTGTTTATTCCTCTTCGCTTTCTTCGGAGTCGTCATCGTCACTGCTTTCCGGCGCAGCTTCAGAATGAACTAAATCAACGAACGTTAGCAAATACCGTCGAATATGCAGCGACCGGGAAAGACATACTTTGGTCGGATGATTGGCCACCGCCCTGGAACTTCGAAAGAGTACCAGCAAGGCGGCCTATCTGCGCTTCCTGCTCGTGTGCGTTCATAGGCTTGTTTTTCTTAGGTTTTGGCGCAACAGCTGTCGGAAGGGGTTCCGGAGCAGGATCGTCGAATTCCAATGACTGCGGAGCATGCTTTTTAACGAAATTCAAAAGCAGTACCAATACGTTATTCGGGAGCTCATCGATGTCAAGTTCAACCTCAGTTTGATCGGTTCCCTACCACCAGCGTCAGCATAACCCGAAAAGTAAAATAAAAGAAAGAATATCGACCATCTTACCTTTAGCGACGGCACATTGGATTGAATGATGTGGAGTGCATCCTGCACCTTATTCTCAGGAAGAGAACTGATGCCATGGGAGATGATCTGTTTTTCACGGTAGGTAATCCAGCGCTGCTTCTCTGGCTTAGCTGGTTTGGCTCCACCCTTCCTATCCTTCCGCGGCTGTCCTCCTTTCTTAGTATCCTTTTTCACACTCTTGTTCCTGCCCGCCTTCTTTGTGGTCACAGGAGGAGTCTTCTTCTTTTTCTGACGGATCGCCTCAACTTGTTTCGACATCTCTGCAATCTGTTTCTGTAGAACATGCAATTTCTCATGCTGCTCATCATCATTGCTTTCTTCATCTTCACTACTCTCATGTTCTGAACTATCACTCTGGTGAGCTGATGCAGGGTCGTGTGCCTCGAGCCAACGAGCCTTTTGACCCCATTTGATGTCAAAAACCTCCTCAAGTTTCTTTCCAGAATTATACGTAGGATCTCCCGGTATGTTAAACTTGTAGCAATTTTTGAACATCAGGCGGACATCATTCTCCATGTCCTTGGCGTTCTCATATTGCCCAGTTTGAAGCTTTGTTCGAATGGTAGTAAGATCCATTGGTTTCTTGATAACACTGTGATACGTGGGAATATTGAGCGCAACAGGATCGACAGGCGTGTAAAAAGGAGCGGCGAAGCTGTAGTGTTTGGCCTTGTGCAACTCGTCGATCGCTTCCTCACAAAACTTGAGCTCCCAATGGAATTTTTTCTTCTTTGGTTTAGCGCTATAGGGAAGATCTCGGTTCTTTGGGGGGTGAATGGATCGCTTCGGACGACCGTCCACTGTAGTGGAATCTCGACGGATCAGGGGAAGACCTTCAGGCCCCAGCGCAAAAGTGGTCGGTGAGCTGGCAGCAACTGCTTTCGGTGCACTTGCTTTCGCTTGTGATTCCCGTCGTGCTGGCTGTGTTTTGGTCGGGGCCGTGTTCGCCTTTTTGGCCTTCTTTTCAGCAGCGCTAGGCTCTACCGCTTTTGCGCTCGGAAGCTTCGTCAGATGGCGTTCCCAGTTGTCTTTCAGCCGCAAAACTTCCGTAGTCACCAGATGTTCCAAACCGTTAAACGTGATACAATTGTCGACCATCAAATTGAAATCCGCGATGACCTCCTCAACGGTTTTATAAGCCCCACTTTTGACCTTTTCCTCCATAGTGTGCATGTCCATAGGATGCTTGACAATAGTTGGGTAATTGGGAATGTTAAGCTTTACTGGATCAACAGGGGTTTTAAAGAATCGTGCATCGTGCGTCCTCTTCAGTGCTGCAAGCGTACGGGTAAAGAACTTGTTTTGTAAAGGTGTGATAGGGGTGGTGGTGGTGGCGGCGGCGGCGGTGGATGGTGCGGCACTCTCTGTCGTTGTTGGTGGTGGCAAATCTGGAACCTTGAACTCATCTTGTGATGGAGTGACATCTGTCTTTGTCCGTTTAGCTGCCGGTTCCTCATCCTCGTCCTCTTCGCGGCCCCGCGAAATCTTGGTCGGCGACAAAGATGGCGCATCCGTCATTTTTTCGTCTTTATCAGTAGACAATGGAGGAGCAACGACCGCGGAAGGCAGCGATTCGCTTGATTCCACTACAGGGGCGGTAGCAGGCGGAGATATTGGTTGCGACAGCGTCGTATCCTCGGCCTGGTCTTCTTGAGGGAGTGACTTTATTTGCTCTTTTTCAGGAGCAGGTAAAGTGGCAATCTCAGTAAGTGTTGGGGGATTTTTTAAATCGGCCTCACTTTCTGTAGATTTCGATGTTTGTTTCTCGTCACTGGCAATATTCACTTCAGGCGACGAGAGTGAAGCGTCTGCTTTGTCAGTTCGGGGGAGAACTCCATTTGACGAGGCATCATTGACAGCTGTATCGGTCGCGCTATCATTTGCAGGAGATTTGAGGCCGTTTGATTCTTTTGTACCATTTTGTAACGAATTGCCATTCGCAACTGGCGATAAACTTCCATTAGCCCCAACAACGACATCAGCCATTTTATTCGAAGGCTTGATCGCCAACTCTGTGCTACTGCGCGGCATTCATTGTCAGTAATGTAAATCAATGTGACGCTGAACTCGCAACCAACTCGAGGTTACTTACCCAGTGATGTCTGACGCGACAATAGGGTCGGCGAGCGAGAGAGGTTTGACCTTGTCCTCCAAAGCCATGGCTTCCGGAGGCGGAGTTGCCATATGTGTGAATTGAGAGTCACGTGCTGATAAGGCGAGCTAGTTCCTTATCACAAAGACGCGATATAGGAGCCAATAAACCAACTAAGTGGTCTTTTAGAAAAAGGGAGCCTGGCGCAGGCGTCCGAGAGTAGAAAAATAGGGAGAGATAGCGTCGCGAATCCCGGTCAGAAGATCGCAAAAAGAAAAATAACCGAATTGCCGGTAGACGAGGTATACACGACGCGCCTTAACTGACGCAGGAAACTAGATCTGGATCTGTCAGACCAATGGAGAATGTGCTCGCAGGATTCGGGTATAGAGCAGAGCACAACGGAGAATGCTTTTAAATCACAACGTTTGGCTAAAGGCAGAGAGATGCAATGCAGAAAGGAAAAAAGAAGGAATCACGGAAGAGAGTAAAGCCAGAAGCTGTTTTTATATTGCCAAGAAGATGAGTAAGCAGAACAGGGTCACGTGGAGGCGAAGAGCGGAAGTCAGGTGACAGAGACAACGAGGGCTGCTGATTGGATGGGTAGATACCAAGACTTCCGCTGTGATCGCAACATGCCAGAAGGAGCAGGAAACATTGTAATGAAAAAAAAGGAAAAGGATACAGGAACGTAAATCAGAACACTGTGTTCTTATGAAATAAGAAGTATTGTAAATGTATACAGAAAGGTACAAGGTGGTGTTACTTAATCCATTAGGGAAGTGTACGCGAGAACAAAATGATAATCCAAGCACAGACGAATCTGCTATGCGCCGTGGAAATAATAACGCGAATGAAGGGAAAATAACACGTACCGACGGGTATGGGTGGTGCGCTGGGCTGTGGTTGGTGGATGGAGAGCAGGAGGTGCGTGGTTGGAAGATGCGCGACGAGACGGAGGCAAAGCGAGGAGGAGAAAACAGAGAAAATTCGGAGGGGGGTGCTAGAATCCTTAAGTACGATCGGGCTATTGATCTTTCAAGGGAATCATGACAGACTCCTGCCACTAGCCTCGGATGACGACGCTAAAATCAATGATCCTGGTACTGCCTAATCCACGCGCTGTGATTCGTGCCTGCGCCCTGTGGCTGGACCAGCCCTGGTTGTGATTCGCTCAGCAGGCGGAAGCAATACCCCACCCTGCCCCACTTGGCTGTTTTGGTTTTCAATTGAGACGTCCGGTATTGAAATTCCCGGTAAGAAACAGCACAAGTGGTTCTCCTCGCCACACTGACCACCCTGCCCTGCTGTTCTCTTGTGAAATCTGCGATACCCCATAAATTACTCGATAATTACCGTGCGCTCCACGCTAATGCTCTTTTCGCAAATTATTCCGTTCCATTGTGTCCCATTTTTGGTGCAAGTTCTGACGAGATCCATGATCTTTCGCAGTCTGTTTCCTGGAAAGCTCCGATGAATGCACAATCGGACGGCGCGGGCTGCATGCAACCGCGGCCAGGGAAAAGATCCCAATCTTGCAGCCTAATATCGTTGACATCTTCCTTTCCAATGGAAAGCCGCAACGACCGCCCAATACCACGTGATCTTTGCATTTTCAATGACGGAAAAAAGAACCTCTTCGTGTTCAGTTGTACTGCTGAAACAAGCTGTGCAGTCGCTCCATTCGATGGTCGAATAAAATAAGGGCAAAGATAGGCTGCATACTTCGTACACCCGGCTTAACCAATACTATGCGCATGGGGCAGCACAAAAGAATGAAAAGCACGATGACGCGGGCCAGAATTAGTTACTTCGGACGTTGAAAATAGTATCTCCGGCTGATCCACTTTGATAAGGTTCATTTGAAAGAACCTCCTGCTTGTTAGCAAACGCGGTTAAAACGCATGTATCCCAGCTGTAGCTCTCCAGAATGCGATTGGGAAGATGTCTACAGAGTATAGCCTCTGAAACCCTAAGGCTAATATGTGCAGAATACCTAGCAAGAATAACTGATGCAACTAGTTTTAATTCTGTCGCTTGCAATGTTAGTTGCTTTTGTGCATCAGCATCCCGCGAGAGAGCGAGTTTCCCAGATGGCCTCGAATTCGAGTATCGAAGCTGACGCGCTTTAGCAGGGCCTATTTACCGCAAGACTATGGAGCCGAACGCATCTAGTCAAATGACCGCAAACATTCTTTTTTTCACTGCGCTATGCGTAAACAGGTCTTGGAGGTTGCCGCGTTTTTGTCTATATTGGTCTGCTATCGCAATATAAACACGAAACAGCTCGCTAATATGTACCAGAACACATTAACAAGTTTCAGCTGTCTGTTTTCCAAGCCTAGCGGCCCGAAAACTGGTATACTGACAGCATTATTTCTGTTAGATAAAAGGGCGTGGCCAAGTGGGAGATGTGGGTAGCAGTTGGATCCTAATGCCAATAAACATGGTCAGCGCAAGGACCGGTATCTCAACGCAAGTTGGACAACGAAGTCAATGAGGCCTCGTAAACGCCATTCCTTGCTCTTGGGGATAACTAGCTTGCATAGTCTTCTCCGTCACAAATGAACCACATAGCAAGCGGTGCATTGCTCGATAAAGAAATATCTTTTGCTCTTCCATTGAAAAGGACAATCAACTGAAGTTTTGTCCCCCTGGCTGCCCTAAACCTCGTCTATCATATCGTGCGCCCGTTTTGGATCACCGCTACTACCTTCAATGTGCGAGATTCAAGCGGTAGGACGTTTAACTGTGATACACAAACAAGCCTTCGAATTAGCGCTACATAGACTTTAATAAGATGAGTGATCGAAAAGAACTCGAACGTGGGCATAAAAGGGAATGCGAGGTCTCTCAAGGTGTCGTCCTCACGTCAAGCTGCCCAGGAAACAAGAATATAAGCGGCATTAGCATCCCCCTGATGCTGCTATAGGGCGCTGCAAAGTCGCGAGTGAGACGTGGGGATGAGCGGCCAGAAAGCAAAGGAAAGTAATTAACATCATTTGTGTGATTGCTGGGTGGTAGTGAGAAGGCCGAATTAGCTGGCCCTACTCTTTCGAAGGCTTCAAGCAGGAGTGTCTTTCGCCTTCTGCTGGTCAATCTGGCCGCATTGACTGTTTAATTAATCCATTGTGATTCGGAAGAAGGCTGCGTCGTTAATGTGATATTTTGAAAACCCCCGATTGTATGTGGTCGTCAAAGAGTCCTGAGAAGACCAGTTGGGCTGTCGAGTGCAAGCGAGCGCTGGAATGCCTCTTTGCCCCATCTTTCATCTTTTTGTAGCAGTTATACGGTGAAGAAATTCTAAACTCCTGTTAGAAGAATCAAGCTGGTTGTTTGATGAACCTCGACAGTTCGATCCTGGGATGGCTGGCGCCATTCCAGAAACGGAAAGGTTCAGCCAAGACCTGAAAGTTTGCGCTATTCCACGCGCTAGACCTAGACGGGCCAAGCGCGCAGTCGAGCAGCAATTTTTTTTTCACAAACGAAATCAGCCAAACACGCAAGGAGGGAGAGGAGCTTTGCCCTTGTTTGGCGGCTGTCAGGATATTTTGCTGAACCATTCCAGTCTTTTGACTTGCTGGCCCAAAGCAGTGACGCTTTCTTCCCGTCTTCCTTAGCTTTCTGCACTTCTCGAATCTCCAATAATGCCCACCAAGAAACGGTCCCGCGGGCCAGTGTCGAAGATCTCCGCTGCAGCTCCAGCGTCTTCTGGAACGCAAACCACTCTCAACAAATCTTCAGTCATACGCTCCGCGTTCTCGCCTTCAGAGTATCAATTGGCACTTTTTGCCTCTGTCATCCAGGGTCTGGACGCCCAGCATCTGCGCATACATGATATCAATTCCGGCCGTTTACGCTGTGACCATGCGGTCAATACGAAGGAGACCATCACTTCTTTAGATTGGGGATATTATGGTGAACCACACGCGGATAGAGATCAGCATTCGAAGAAAAAGCGCAAGCGGAGCTCAGGTGTTAATGGCGCCATTGATGTTTCGGAACCTGGCGATGCCGTGCTGGCGTTTGGCACAAATTCATCAGAAATTCGAATGTACTCTCCTGCAGAGGGTAAGGTTGTGGCTACGCTCACCGGTGGACATGAGAAGGGCATCACAGATTTCCGGTTCACAGTTCAGAAGCCTGGAGCGGAAGGGTGGAGTATTGGAGGTGATGGGAAGCTTGTACAGTGGAACTTGCAGACTCGAAATGCTACCAGGTATGAGAAGGACATTTCCTGAACGGTTTGCGTTCTTGTTCTCTGTCTAACATCATAGCAGAGTGATTTCGCTACCCTCGACGTCCGTTGGGATTTTGGCGCCACCTGTTCCTTCGAATCCTCCTGTCCTTTGCGCTTCACAAACGCCATATTTACTAGACCTGGGAAAAGACGGCCAAGAAGGCTGGTCATCATTCAGTGCCATGCGGAATACAATTCACACACTGATATCATCGTCTAATGACTTGGGATCCCTCTCGGAGCAATTTTTAG
Source organism: Byssoonygena ceratinophila (assembly GCA_001430925.1). Classification (NCBI taxonomy): domain Eukaryota; kingdom Fungi; phylum Ascomycota; class Eurotiomycetes; order Onygenales; family Onygenaceae; genus Byssoonygena; species Byssoonygena ceratinophila. Next base: position 88,148 of record LJPH01001999.1, read on the forward strand.
CTGTCGATTCCGACCGTTATATTAACTTATTCGACATTCAAAAGAAGAAGTTACTCGGTTCGTTGGTAACGAAGAAAGAGGTTGAATCCGTAGCGTTTTACCCAGCAAATTCTGAACCTCAAAATAAGAAGAATATTGAAATGGCAAGATCAGCACTGTTTCAAAAGCAGTTACTTGCCGCAGTAACTCGAGATGGAGCGATTGAATTGTTCTCAAAGCCCTTTCATACAGAGGATTCACAGTCGGTCAGCGCAACAACTAGTCTTAAGTCTCGCCTAAAAGCTACGACGCGTCGATCAGATGCAACTATCAGGATTGTTAGGCCCGACGCTGCAAGAACGGTTGTTCCTATCATCTCTGTCTCTTTTGATGGCTCGGATCTTGTCTTTGCTTGGGCCGAAGCAGGTGCAAATGTTGTATTTGATAGGATACGTTGGCGGGACGAAGACACGCAAGAGTTGATACTTAGCGGAGAGAGAGAGATCGCCCGTGGCAAGTCCGCGTCAATGGTCGGTTCCGCGATGATGAACGGCGTGAAGGACATGGGTAAAACCCATGTGGATGAGTCTCATGCGATTGTGGAACAGGGTAATGTTGCGGATAGAATCACGCTGGATGACGTTGATGGAGACGTTTCTGGATTAGGTGATGATGATGATGAAGAAGAAGAAGAAGAGGGATCAGATGTCGAGCAACAAAAGCTTACAGACCTTCGTTCTCAGAGTCCAAAAGAATTAGATGATAATGACGTTGATATGGCAGACGCTGATGTCGAAGAAGAAGTGGAGGAAGAGGGAGGACCCTCCTTTGGTGAACTTATTCACGCCACCGCCGTCAAGCATATTGATGTGGCAGCAGAACTAGACGAAATCGAAACAGGAGCCCTTGTTAGCACCAGACAGCCGAAATCCCTTCAGCAACTCCCCTCGGGCCTTTCCCTTGCCACTGTTCTCTCCCAGTCCCTTAAAACGAATGATCACAATCTCCTCGAATCTTGTTTTCACACCACAGACGTGAACATTGTCCGTGCCACCATTCAACGGCTGAATTCCTCTCTCGCGGCAACATTACTTCAAAAACTTGCCGAACGCCTCGCTTCCAGACCAGGACGCTACGGCCACCTGTTGGTCTGGGTACAATGGACATGCGTCGCGCATGGCGGCTCGATAGCAGGAAAGCCCGAAGTACTGAAACAAATGACCTCCTTATTCAAAGTCATGGAACAACGCTCCTCCACCCTCTCATCGCTGCTGCTTCTAAAGGGCAAACTAGACATGCTTGACGCCCAGCTCGGATTGAGGCGTACTCTAAACCTGCATCAGGAAGGACGTCCTGAAAGTGATGACGAGGATGTGATCTACGTTGAGGGTCAGGAGGATGAAGTTGAGAGTGGAGATGGGGAACGTCTCGCTATCAAGGATACACAGGCACGTGATCTTCATATGGGCGATATTTTTGGCGAGGAAGAAGATGATGATGATATGCCTATGGTGGTCAATGGCTCTGTATCCGAGTCCGGTGAGGATGACGGAAATGATGATGACGATGCTGAAGACGATGAACTTCTTGACGATGAAGCTGAAGAGTCCGAGGACGGCGAGGATCAAAACCCCAGCGAGGAGGATGAGGATGAGGACGAGGACGCAGAGGATCTTGGGAGCATGGTCGACTTTATTGCCCATTCAGATGAAGAATCTGAAATAGCCGTCGATCCGCCAGCATCGGCGAAGAAGCCCAAGATCAAAAACGGCAAATCTAGACGATGAAAAAGGAAAAGCTATGATAGAACAGGCTCTTTTGTTGTGGGTTGCTTTGTTACTCCTTTTCTTGTACTCTGTCCCTTTTTTTGCTGTTGAACTGGGGATCTGTGTTCTCTGTTTTTCTCTTTGAAAAGATTTTCTTCACATCATGCACTTTTCTTGCAACTTTTCAACCTCTTGTGAAGCTCGAAGAATTATGGAGCACTTAACCACCTATTGGTTTAAAAAAGGCTTGTATGTACTCTATAATACTACCCAGTTCTACCATTTGGATGCAACAGGGTAAAATTGTGTTTTTTTTTTTTTCATGAGGAGCCTCTTTTCCCAATCACTTCCAACCTTGTATGGGGCAGATGGCCCTTCACATTACGGAGTATACAGCTTGCGGTTGGATTGTGCATCAGCTTTAAATTATTTACAAAAAGGTCTTAGAAGCTGATAGCCAATATACTTCAACTATGTTTTTTATTGCCAGGCAAAGGATAGAATGCCTTCTAGCAGAATTTCACATTGATACATCATCGAATGGTTTCCTTTAAGCCCACAATTGTATCAAATCCGTGCAGGCTTTCTAGGATCTGGCTTCCGAATACACCACAACCCACCCCAAGACTCCTGGGTTCCCCTCCCCAAACTTCTTGAAATTTAATACTCCCATCACTACATGCAATGACGAGACACCCTTCTTTTTCAGTTCTAGGAGTCCAAACAGTTCCCCGAGTGTTCGCTACACTTGCACCGGATGGTGTCTCATCTCCGTCCCTATTCGGTGATAGTCTCATTCCGCGGGAAGGAGAACCAGGTCTGACATCCCGAGCCCTTACAGGAGCTTGCGAGTGGCTTGACGCAAAGAACGACATCTCACTGGGGCCTCCGGGGTAGCTGATTGCCCAGAGTGCTCGCCCAGTCATGTCATCTTCATCATACCCCTCCATGCCATCGGCCACTTCCCACGGTATAGCCAAAACTTGTTCACAGCTCGGCCAAGCGAATACAGCAACACGGTAAGGGTGATGAGGTCGGGCATATCCAAATGTTGCTGCTAATTCACGACGTGTTTTACTCCATATCAGGCTTGTAACCTGCGCATATACATTGATAGTAGCAAATAATGCTCCCGTAGGAGCATGCCAAAAGCGTATGCACTGGTCGTTCGATCCTCCACCAGTAGCAAGAAGCGTGGGCTCCCAAGGTGCGAATGAGATAGCTTTGACTGCTGCATAATGTTTCAATATGTGTCTTGCTCTGTGTGGCTGTATAAGAACTGTCTGAGCTTGAGATGACTCGGAGGAATAAGACTCGGACGCATAACCCTCGAGCTCAACACTGCGCCCATCCTGCGAATCGTCTCTGATCGTAGAGGCAGGCAACAACGATAAGGTACTATAATTTCGATGATGGAGAGGCAAACTCTGTGGGGTATGTCGGCGCCTTAGCACGGGCGTCCGCTGTCCTGGCGGCTCCGTCTCTGCTAGAATGTTTGCCATCTCGAACAGGAGACAAGCATTATCGTTGCCGCCAGTCGCAAAATACTTCCCATCTGGGGACCATGCAAGGCCGCATATTTGCTGTGTATGTGCAGCTATCCTAGCGACGAGTGTAATACTTCCGTTCCAACCGTGTTGCTTCCTGAATCTAGGAGTGGTCCACTCTATAGTATAATACCAAACATTGCCGACATCGTCCCCCACAGCAAGATGTTCGACGTTTACAGAGATATGAGGTGTCAGATCAGACGGACTGACAGTCGGAGTATCTCGAAAACAAACACAGGCAATACCTACTGGAAATGTCTCCTCAAACCGGACGTCTTTATCGAAGGTACTCCACAAACAAAGCTCCCCTTGGCGCCGACCGACGGCAAGAATACTCTGCCCACCCTTTTCCGAAGAAAATGAGAGCGAAGTAACAAAATTATTCCCAGAGACTCGTTTCAACGGTGGATCTCTAACTCCATACTGCTCGGACCAAAGGTAAACACGCGATGAAAGGCCAACAGCAAGGTTCTTAGTTTTGCGACAATAGGTCAGAATTGTGGAGTAGAAATCATTACGCAGGAACGGAGCATCCAATATTCGAAATGGGGAGGTGGGTACATGTTGCCCTTGTCCTTTTTCTGTGTTTTTAGGTGATGCTACACTGAAGTCAGCAGGCTGGTCATCACGTATGTAATCAATGAGGTTCAAAATGAACTCACCCGATGTGCAGTTAGACTCTCTTGTCCATGCTCCATACCTCCAAGTGAGCGGAGTACGAGCAGGAGTGGGTGATGCGTCATTAAATGGGGTGTCTGGCGGAGTTTTTGGGATAGAAAGTCCAAGAACCCTGGAAACAGGGTCAATATCCAGCGCTAATGCAACGCGAGCTTCGTGAATCCGATATTGATCTGCATCAGTTTCCTTGTGATGAAATTTCGCCGAGTAATTAGGCGCTACCGTTCCTGACCGACGAGAGTGGTCGGCCATGTTAGGAGTTGTAGTAGATGGATATCCCATTACCGGAGAAACGCCTCCCACTGCCCACAAGGCACTTATACTCACATCGCGAAAATGCTCTAGCGATTCTTCGTCCGAGTTATCTGACTCACGGTCGGCATTTGGGCGCACATGTGTAAAGCCCATACCGTAAACATGGCGTGGACGATTCCGGGGAATATGCCTAGAATTCACAGAGTGACTGGTCACGACTCTGGTAGATACTGGGCTGAAAAATGGGTCAGCGTTCGGATCTCGTCTTCGGTAAGCCTTTTCACGAAGCGAGACCAAGTCGCCAATTCTGCCCACACGATATTGCGATTCTGATGAGAATGGCAACTGTCTTGTTGGAACGAAGCGATCTGGAGAAGTCAGCCGAGCGTGTCTCTCCAACGCGGGGCTTACGTTGGTGCGTCTCCTATCAAAATATGAAGGATCTTTCCTCGGCGAGATTTGATCTGGGCTCGGGACAACCGTATTGATTTTGTTTGAAGTAGGTCTGTAACCATCCTCTTTGAATGTGTCCTTGTCCGCTTCCTCTGGCGTGCAAGATGACGACTGGCAATCGGAATTCAAAGGAGAGTCAGTGGAAGTTAAACGTGCGTCCACAGGTTGTGTCTTTTGCGGCAATCTAGCCCGTCCAGAAAAGTCTGAAAGGTCACGATAGACGGTACAGACTGTAGATAGAAAGTCTTTGTCGCTGGAAGATCTTAAATCTCCCGTTGAACGACATCTCCTTGTGGCCATCTTCAAGGCATGTGGACTGTCCGACCAGAAGCTCGCCCGACACTGGCAGCAACAATTCAACAGACAAACAAAAGAAGAATAAAACGAAGACAAATGAAGCGGAGACCTAGTACCTCTGGACTCGAACAGATGGTACTAATTCTCGTGAAAGAGAGCATTTTCCTTCCCATGAAGCGCTCGTGAAGGCAGCATGAGGAGGGAAGAAAAAGAGAGCGAGCGAGGAGTAGTTAGTTAGCGACTATCCGCAACCTTAGGCAACCATGAGCACTTCCTATTTGGGTGACTCTAGCATTCCTTCCCAAATCGAAAATTGCGATGGGAGTCTTGCTGTTCTTGCTATTTAGGGAAGGAAGATGGTAACTGACTAATTAACTAGTTAACTTTGTTAGTTAACTAGTTAGTTTTGCCTCAGTGGACTCAAGCCACTCCTCTGTGGCGCAGGGTTAGCTGACTAACAGGAGGGAATTAATTATGTCAGAACCAAAAAATCTCTTCATTGATTTCCAACATTCTTTACCACCAAGCCTTAATCTTTCTTTCCTTACATACACCGACCGGTAACCCATCTCAAGACACCTATCTTCCAGCCATAAACAGCCTAACCATCTCATTAAAGGTCCCCCGCAAATCCCCTCCATTTCCAAAACGTGCTTGCAGCTGGTTACTCTTGGGCATATTGAATTGTCATGATATCACCCATGATATCACCACCATGTGCGATCTCATTTCGAATACTTGTGGTTTCTCTATCCTTGCGGACTCTCACTCGGTTGGAAACTCGCCTCTCCTCCAGGACCCCAAAGCGTATCCCAATATGAACCTTTCTTGAGATTGAAAGCTAATCAGGTCAGTCAGAGTTGCTCTTTTTACAGTCTAGCTTGCTTCTTACATTTTTCTCGAGTGTTGTATTCTGTTCCCGGAGTGCCGCAGTATCCTTTTCGAGTGTTGTATTCTGTTCCCGGAGTGCTTGAATTTGCGCCGCAGTATCCTTTCCTTTCTCCTCAAGCGTCGCGTTCTGTTTCTGGAGTGTTTTAATTAGACTTCTAACCTCCAAAAATTCCTGCAGTACTTTTTCCATGTTTTCTTCCTGTGTATCCAACAGAGCAAGGCCGTCTCTGTTGCCAAATCGTTTTCTATGATGCTGGACGTGGAAATCGTGTGTTGTGTTTTGCAATAGCCAGTCGAGAGGATTGCCTCCACCCTGTGGCAGATGTCCTTTTTTATACAAAATGACATCGTACTAATAACTATTAGATAAAATAAAGACCCTCGGCATATATCATTATTCCAAGTTTGGAGACAGGCTACTTGCCTTGTCACTATTTGGAGCGTGCTTAAAAGCAGTATCTAGAGGGTGTTCGAAAACGGTATCTGATGCCATTTTTACGAGGCTCTTGTCTCTTCGTTCCGAATTCGTATATTGCGATAGGCTCTTGGAGTGTATGGGTCAAAGCACGGTATTCATGGTCTGAGGAATTTTTCACCGTGGCATCTGCATGCTTGTTATATCTCCAACTGCAAGCACTTTGCCATCTACTGATCTTCTTTGGTCTTTGTTAGTAAAGAAGTTTCCAGCATCTAGATAATCCTAACCCCATTTAATAGTAAGAACTAGAGTCTTTGTTTTATCATCTCTTTGATCTCTTTAAAACTGAAAGCATTGCCAAAATTTCCTTATTAAAGCCTTACTTCATTGATTGGCTTCACTGATGATCTCTTTGATCTCAGCCTTTCTCTTTGATCTCCGTGTTCTTCTATCTTGTCGTGACCGAAATTCTGACGGCTGGGGGCAGGATGCTCTTACTGAGCCAAACCATATTTCAAGTATCATAGGCCATAGCAGTGGATGAACAAGTGATCTGTTCCAAAAAGAGAGGCAGGAAACCTTTCAATTGATACGGGGCTGCGTCACGGAAAGCAGTAATAATGTAAATTTCCGGAAGTACTTCTTTTGTGAGTAGTGTTTACCAATGAGGAATCAGACAAGAGTTTCTACAATGGGAGGAAAGCAGACTGATAACAACCAATTCTTTTTCAGATTCTCAAAAGATAAAATAGTGTATGTTTGAATCTACTACTGTAATCCGCGGAGCCATGGACCGTGGACATCAAAGGTGTGTCTTTTAAGCTCCATAATACTCCCTGGACAAAGGAGACATTCTTTCTTGTGCAGAGTCCGCAAGGTTTCTTGCCAAAGGAGTATGCCTGGAGCTCCAGCCTGTGTACATCCTCTTCAATGTGCCTCCACAGCCTGGAGGGTTTGTCCCAGATCTTACACTGGGCCTCGTAGTCTCTACCAGGGTCGGCATTGCAGAATGGACATTGAAGTTGATGGAGCTCCTCAGGAACAGCCCGTGGCAAACAACATTTTCAGGTGCCGCCAGTAGGTGTTGACAGTGTTCGCGGACTTGATTCTGTTGATATGGATATCTTTAAGCCAGTCGAAGAAAACCTTGATCCGATCAGCTGTTAGACCGCGAAGGTATTCCTTCCATGTCATGTCAAGCTCCTCAGTGCACATCCTGCTCATGTGTTAGAGAATCAGCACAATCCATCATAGGGGTGTAATACTTGTCCAGTTTGCATTTCATCACATTCAGATTGTGCTTTGACCTAGAAGCCCACAGGGACAGGGGACGTGTCCGTCCAGCGGTTTTATGATACACCAGTCATTGCAGGTAGTTAGGGCCTGTTCGGTTGTTTTTCTCTTAAATCTTATAATGGCAGGGCCCGTATAAGGATTTGAGTTATAAGTGTAAATCTTCACTACTAGCTGAAATTCAAAAATCTGCTGGAATATTCTACATCGCGAGAGGCTGGAATTCATACCAAAAATCAGTGAAATCAGTAAAATCACAGTGAAATGAGCAAATCAGCAGAAATTCAAGGAAATTGTGGTCATGATAGTAAGTGGTGATGTTCTATATGCTTCCAGATAGTTTTTTGTAGCTCAATGATAATTAATTCCATCAAATAGTGATATTTACCACCAAATCTTGATAAGTAGTATGATTATAAGAACCAGAGAATAGTTAAACAGACCTCAAAGCTGCTCAGAACTCTGTTCAGCTTATAAGATATAAAAATTAAGGAATCTAGCCTAGATAGGAAGATTATGGGTCCAAAAATCCACTCTTTGTGCTGTCAAACTATAACTATATTCTTATAAGGACTCAAAGTGGGCCTCTTATAAGATTTAGGGAGGTGAGCAACCGAACACCCCCCCTGAATCTGTGCTTGTTATAAGATTTATGCTGTACAATGTTATACAAAGTGGGTCTTATAAGATTTAAGAGGTCTTATATCTTATAAGGACGAGCAACCAAACAGGCCCTCAATGCCCCTTGGAGCGGGTAATCCCTGGATCGCGGCGCGGGCCGACGCTTGGCAGCAGTAGTGGCTACCATCGTGCGGAGTTGATTGCTGCTTGTTGAATAACAAGGAGTAGAGAGGATGGAAAAGAGAGGAACAGAAAGGAGCTGAGCCGGGTGGGTGAAGGGGGGAGTAATATGAGCATAGCAAGAAGCAGCTCCATGGCTAAGATATATGCAGGAGGAAGAGAGAAGGGCAAATGAGCTCTAATTCTAGCGTCTTCGGCCCCTTTCATGGATCTATTGTGCCCTTGGTAACATACCAGGGCATGTACAAAGGTCTCTTTGTGTATACATCACCTTTTGCAGAAGGGACACCGTACATCAGTGTCTTGATGTCTTCTCAGGACTTTAAACTGCCGCTCCAAAAGAAGATGGTAACTGTCATGGACCTTGCAGACCTCGTCACTCGGGGAGCCAGAGCGAACATTACTATATCCGACACTACTATATCCGAACTCACCTCTACTCTTGAAGAAATCTGTCATACGGTCAATAACTACAATTTCCGACACAAACGCCTCCGAAACTGAATTTCTGCTTGCATCAGCAAGCTCTTACCTCAGCTACGCGATCTCGCTGCCCTCCCTGTTAGCCCTACCCACCAGGATCTCGCCCCATTCAATTACCTTATCGACGATTCTACCGGTCGGGTTCAAGCTGTACTGGACTGGGATGGTGCTCTTTATCTCCCAGTTGGGTATAATTTCTATTTCACGGATAGCCTTTTCGGGTTCATGACTCCAAGTGGCTGGCAAGATACGGAGGATCGTCAGGAACTCGAAACAGCGTTGTACAATCGGGCTCTGGCTAGTCTTGCTGCGCATGGGCTTGGGGGAGTAACAAAGGAGCAACTGGAGTCGCAGAAGGCGATCGGGATGTTGCTATATGGTGTGGAACGGCTTCTCAAGTTCAAAGACAAACGAGCGGAGTACTATCTAGATGGATATCTTCGGGGGTTATCTTTCATGAACGGGCTCATGCTCTCGTATTATCTCAGTATATGGACGGGACCTTGATGCGTGGAGTCCAAGACAATGTATATTCCATCAAAGGATATTAAGAGCCATATCGGCATCCGAGGGAATAGAAACTAGCAACGCATGATTGCGCCTGTGCTCAATTTCTAGTTTACAGAGACAGCAAAGGGTGTCCTGGCAAAAGATGGATCTAGGGGGGATATTCTTAAAGATTTGCAAATCTAAGACTCTTCTCCAGCAGCATTTAACCAGCATAAACTTGACTTCATGCTCAGTGTAGGGCTTCGAGTCCCGAAACACTTTGTGATTGCCAGAGTTCATAGGGTCATAGACATTATTCCCCTTGCACTCAACAATCCCGTGTTCATCGACATGGAAGCTCCATCCAGTGATGACAGGTTCACTCACCTTAATCTCTTCTTTGGGGATAAGGCGAAGAGGGACACTGATGGTGCCGCGGCCACCAGGATGTGTTAACTCAATGAAGTCTTCTCTGTCTGCAGAGTTCGGGGTGATCGAGAACTGTTTCTCTAGGCTGTGAGCTTTGAGAAACTTGGCAAGGTCTGAAGCGAAAGCTGTGTCGATTTGAGTTGCCTCGCCGCAGGCATTGTACTTGAATGCCTGGAACATTCCATTTCGGTTGAGGAACCACGAGTTCAGCGCAATCTTGTCCATGTCGACGCTTGAAATAGTCTTTGGGATGCAGATATCAGACTCGGGGGACTGGACCTCGTGAAACATCACAGTTCCATCTTGGAGTGTGTCGTGGCGATGGAGAAGCCCGACTCCTAGCTTCATATGCATGCTGTGCCTGACAAAGATATCCGCGATAGATGTCAAGGTTGCCTTGTCCACCTCCTTTTCCTGTTCTTCAAAGATCTTGATTGCATTGAAGGAGAGGGCATCCAAGGCGGCACTCTCTACTGCGACAGCCATGATATTGGCAGGTTTCTCTGTTTTATCACTAATGTTAGGGATTACTGCTTGCAGGACGGTAGGTGACTCAAGCCCTTGAGCGGAATATGCAATACCTTCTCATGGCATGGAGGTATGAAGTCCACAACAAGCAAGCGGGGAACCCTGTCATCAGGCATGCTCAAGACAGAGGAGAGGAAGAAGTCCAAAATTGTAGCGGCGAATAGTCTCATACTTATTCTTGGCCTGATTCTGCTGACAGAAGTTCAAGTGTAGGGACAGGCCTTGTTGGCCAGGCCAGGTACGCAAAGAGTATGTTCAAGCTTTAGGGAGTAGCCATATGAGGTACGCAATCATGATTCTCAACCTATGACCATGATTTCCATCTGTCACGATGATAGCATCAAGTGCAGAAATCCATGGAACCGCTGCGTGGAACCTGACTTCCAACTTAGGTTTCTGACCATTAACTAAGGAGGGCTAGGAAGATTGTATCTGCCTAAGTTACATCCACAAGAAAGAATTTGAATATTGATTTTATTTTCATTACTGAATCAATGATTTCTCTTTGTTCAGATTAAATCAATTTTTGCTGTTTCACATCTAGTCAAAAATTCTGTTTCTTCAGCCATTTTCTTTCAAGAATTATTAAATGTCTGCTGAGATCTGCTAACAGTATAGAAACATTCAGAAATTATCATTCATTCATTTATAAGTGAAGCAATATCAGATAAGTAATAGATCTTCCATTCTTTTTTTCAAAGTTCTTTATTTGATACTTTTCTGGAAGTCTTTTCAGTCACAGACTGTACTTCACACAAAAACTTAATGCTAAATTCTGATCAATGAATACCAATTCATTCACTCCAGAATTAATTAGAGATTTCAAAAATACAGCAAATTTATTGAAGACTATCTTATTAAAAATAACAAAAAATTCATCTTCTATTAACTTGCTCAAATTCAATTCATCTAGAAACACTTTTTTTTCTGAAATGGAGACTTCTTTCAGACTTTTTTTTTTTTTAATTCAGTATTCACATTTATTTTCTTTACATCAGTCTTTTTTGAGTAATTTCAAGAAAAATATTTTTTTGCTTTGCAGTTGAAGCATTCAACACTCTTTATTCATTTCTCAGTCATGATGAAAGTGATGATGATGGTAGCTCATGATATCATTCTACAAATTAGAAGAGTGATTGTTTATAAGTTAATATTTTTCATCATGCAAGCTTGAAGTTATTTCTTCCAACTGTTAATCTTGCTCAGTGAATGATATACACACAAACAAGTTTCTTGAACTTTCTTGAAAATTATCAGATGAATACATGCTCCAGCAATCATCTTGATTAAATCATCAGATATTTTTTTCATAAAGTCATTACAATAATTACTGTGATTTATTTCAGTTTCTTCAGTCAGATGCAGAAACTTGATTACAAAGTCTGCAAAATTATCTTCATTTTTTATATAAAAATATTAATAGTCAGACTTGACTCATGCAAGTCTGTTGAAATCTTTAAAAATATTTCTCAAGTATTCAAAGATTTTATTATCTGATAAGAAAACTTCAGAATGATTATTCTTCATTCATAATGCAAGATGCTTTACTGCATTTTCTTTGATTTAACTTTCAATATAAATAACAATACTATCTTCATTCAGAAAGTAATTACTGTTGACTCTCAACTTATTTCTTATTCACAAAAATTAATATTTAAATAGAGAATTCTTTTTATCTGAAAGATGTTGAGTTTCTTATTTCTATGAGTCACCTGTTGCCTCCAGAAAAGAATATAAAAACAACCCGCTCACCCTCTTCATATTCTTCTTCCACCAACAAACATCCACAAGAATTCACACAAAAATATTATTTTGTCTCTACTAAAAAGCACCCATGTTTCGCAGAATTGGTGCTGGCTTCTGCGGCACGGTTTGGACTTCACCCTTTGAGGAAAGCACTTCTTTTGGCTATGCTTTAAAGCGTGAAGATGGAGGTCCTGGCAGATCACTATTCATTGATTCCAAGATGCACCAAGATATCCTCAAAGTCCGCGAGCTGATACCGGTTAACTTCTATATTCCTGACTTTGTGAGGTACATTGTTCCGGAGGACAAGTGGTGGAAACACAACCTCAAATTCTTTCCCTCAGGATATACGCCTTGCAATACAATCATGGCGGAGCGCATTCCCGCCATTCCTCAAAAAGTCAGGGAGTTCCTGATCGACAAATACTGCCCTGCCAAACTCGCTGAGGAAATAAAACTCAGTGAAACCAACCGAGATTGCCTCATTCGACCATATTTGGGCAGACGCCGGCACAATACCCGTCCCTCACGGTTCAGTGCTTTCTCACTACGGAATTATCCACTCCATCTGGATCAAATGGAGGAGCTTGGGCTCGATGCAGATCTGATTCAGTACGCTGAGACTATGGCTGAAGCACTGGCCATGATGCATTGGGGTGCTGGGATAGACGCCAACGATGTTGAATTTGTTCTCGCACCACCGCGAAAGAACAGTTCTTCCTCGGTCATATCAAACTGTCTTGGTGAACATGTGATGTGGATTTTGGACTTCGACTGTTGCAGGAAGATGCCCTTCGACGACGACGGCATAAATCAGGCCGTAGCGGCGTATTTCAAAAATGACCCGTTCTATCCCCGCCCGAACCAAAGGTTATGGGTACCCTTTTGGCGCAAATACATCGTGACCAGCGCCAGGGTACTACCCAGTAACTGTGACGGGGCCATAAAAAACTTGCCAAGGACTTTTGTTCAGCGAGTCGAAGAAAGATTCAGAGTCGAAAATGCAACGCGATGAATCCCCCAACATAAAATATGGCCACTGAGCTCGTGAACAACGGCTGTGCGAGGATTTATTCTTTTCGCGGAAAGGTCGGTCTTTTAAAGAAAAATTTTCTTGTTCGTTCTTTCCCGACTCCGTTCTCTCTTCAACTTCATTCACTGCACCCTCAGAATGTATCTTCAAGCCTAGCTTTTCAAAACTCGAGGACTCATCAAAGCGACATTGAGCGCCATGGACTCGGAGGTGGAAAGCGAGCCTGACTGTATCGGTGAGCTTCCCTTAATCTACCGATCGGTTACCGAAATATCAACCTCAACGACATACAGCGACACGCTCAGCTCACCAAGGCAGCAAGGCTCTACGCCAAGTCCAAATCAGCTCCAAAGGCTTCTCTCACGGGACTCGGCTATCTCGACATCATCATCATTTGCCGAAAGACAGCAGGCGGCTGTTGGAATGAACTCGCCTTTCAGAGAAATTGGACGGGGCTCAGTTGGAAAGATCTTCGAGAAGCCCGGCACCGCGTGGGCTTATAAAATATTGCTCCTTGATCGGACAGACAAACTTTGGAACAATTACCTCATCCATCTCCGCGTTCAGGCCAGCTTCGAGCAGTTGGCGACATTCCCAATAGGGGTGGAAATTCCACGTATTGCTTGGTTCGCCAATAAAACCTCGGAGTTTTGGGCACGAAATCTCCATCTCTTCCCCGACGAATCGACTTTTCCACGACAGCCACGAGAGGTCCTGTGTATGGAGCGAGTACTACCACTCCCACTACCGATACGGGACGCGCTTATTAACCCGTTCTGTCCCGCGGTTGTTGTCGACAAGGCAAAAGCAGACCCTGCCAACAGAGATTGTCTTATACTTCCGATCCTTGGGCGCAGGCGATTCGGAAGCTCACGTCCGGGAGGAAGCACCTTTTTCTCGCTCCGAAACTACAAGCTTCACGCCGACCAGATTGAAAATCTGGGATTGAAGGCGGAGGATTATGCCGTTGGAATGGCACATGCGATGGCAATTCTGCATTGGCATGCGAAGATTGACGGAAATGACATTGAGTTAGTCCTCGGAAGCTCAGCGGTGGATGGAAACTCGGTTCGCTGTCAGATCCCGCTTGCTGATTTGCAGCATTTAGAACCTGGTACAAGTACCTACGAGCAAATCACCAATGCTACTCCCAATTTCAGGCAGCGCAAAGTTAGTCTGTGGATCTTAGATTTTGACGCTTGCCACGAGATAACCATGAACGATATGGGCGTGAAACAAGCAATTCAGGCGTTCATAGAGAACGAGCCGTATTGTCCGCGGCCGCTGGACAACACCCCATACGGTGAGCAGCTTTGGAAGGTATTCACCAAGGCCTACCTTGAGTGCAGTGCAAAATTCGTTCAGAAGACTACCTATACAGAATTGCCCTGTCAATTCATCCAAGGACTCGTTAAGGATATTCGTCGCCGTCGCCATCAACAACAAGAAACGTCGCAAGGCGAATCGCAACAGCGAGGTCGAGGAGTAACTCTGAGAGGCCGAGGTAGAGGCGCGTTCTCGGCGAGGGGAGAGGGCGGGGAGAGAGGCCACGGGGGTTCGAGAATCGCCTCGAGGAACTTCTCCATCAAAGTTGCGAGGACATTGGCGCGGTTGAGAGCTAACTAGTTGGTCAACACAGGATGACTCGTTATTCGATCTCTAGTTAACGTTTGAAGGCGAAAACCAAAGCTGAATACGGAGTCATTGCCCGAGTTAGTTGTTACATGCGATCATCAAGTTCAACTTTCCTTTTTCCAATTTAACCAGTTCGACACGATGCGACATTGAGCCGATCGTTGTCCCATAGTTAGTTACGTGTAGTTATAAAACCAAGCGATTCGAACCGAGAAGTACTATCCCAATCCAGTAGCCCTCACGTGCTTTCCTTCCCCTTTGCATGCACGTGACATCTCCAGGGGGCCCCGCGGCCCGGAGCCCGGCTGCTAGTTATCCCGAACAGATTTGGGCCCCGCCCGGACCTCACCTGGTGGGTGAGTCACTTGCTGCTTGTTCCCACAGTCAACAGGAAGCACACGCCCCATTGCCGGTGTGCGAGACGTCGTGATGGTTATAGAGGGCACTTCAATGCCAGAGCGCCTTAGCAGGTGGGCTCAAAGACTGAGGAATTTGACCGTATCGCCTCTCACACGAGACTACCCAGAGTCGACACTCGGACCCGATGTTTCAAAACGGCCGATTGAAGCTTTCGAGACTTTGAAGCTCTCCTCCGATGTCCTAGCAGCTATCACCACACTTTCTGGGTCCAGCGATTCAGGCTTCCTTGTTTTCCTCACCGCATTCGTTGTCCTCGTGAGCCGGTTAACTGGGGATGAAGACATTGCGTTGGGAACGAGCTCCGAGAGCGATGGGCGCCCGTTCGTGCTGCGTGTACCCATCTCTCACAGTGAATCGTTCGTGCAACTTTATTCTAAAGTTGCGAAAATCTTTGCCGAGGGTGTCTCGGACATTGTGCCTCTGAGGACTCTACGAACACGTCTTCAAAAAGAAAACAAGTCAGAACGTATCCCGATACTATTTCGTTTTGCAGCTTACGAAGCTCCCGCTACGTCACAAGAATATCCTGCAAATACCTTTGAAACCACTGACCTTGTTCTGAACATTGCACCTGGAAGCCCGTCGGACGGCGGTGAATTGGAACTAGGGGGCTACTATAACCAGCGTCTGTTTTCCAGCGCTCGGATTTCCACGATTCTAGCCCAGCTTATTCAATTGATCCGCAACGTATCAATCAACCCGGATGAGGCTATAGGCAGAATTGAATTTCTCACCGAAAGTCAGAGCAAGATTCTTCCAAATCCCACCAAAGATTTGCACTGGTCCGAATTCCGTGGAGCAATTCAAGATATATTTGCAAAGAACGCAGACAGACATCCGGATAAACTATGCGTTGTGGAAACAAAATCCCAGGATTCTCCCCACCGGGAATTTACTTATAAGCAAATTCATGAAGCATCTAATATCCTCGGCCATCATCTGGTTCAATCTGGGATACAACGAGGCGAAGTTGTTATGGTGTATGCACACCGTGGTGTCGATCTTGTTGTTGCTATTATGGGTATTCTGAAAGCCGGCGCGACGTTTTCAGTGATTGACCCTGCGTACCCTCCAGATAGACAAGTCATTTACCTTGACGTTGCTAGACCTAGGGCTTTGGTTATTATTGAGAAAGCGACACAAGATGCTGGTGAATTGACAGAGAAAGTTTGCACTTTTATTGGCGACAACTTACAACTCAGAACGGAAATTCCAGCCTTGGCCTTGCGGGATGACGGGGTTTTGCAAGGCGGACTGATCAATGGAAGTGACATACTTGAACCTCAAATGGCCTCAAAGGATAAGCCGGTTGGCGTGATTGTCGGCCCGGACTCCACACCTACTCTTTCGTTTACATCCGGTTCAGAAGGTCGACCGAAGGGGGTTCGTGGGAGACACTTCTCACTTGCCTACTATTTCCCATGGATGTCCAAGACTTTCAACCTTTCGGATAACGATCGTTTTACCCTTTTGAGCGGCATCGCCCACGATCCAGTTCAACGAGACATCTTTACTCCTCTTTTCTTGGGGGCTATGCTCCTTGTACCCTCGAGGGAGGATATTCAAAACGAGAAATTGGCGGAATGGATGCGCGAGTACAAAGCAACTGTTACCCATTTAACACCCGCCATGGGACAGATTCTTGTTGGTGGTGCCACTGCTCAATTTCCATCTTTACACCACGCATTCTTCGTCGGCGACATTTTAATCAAAAGAGATTGTATGTCGCTTCAGGCTCTTGCTCCAAATGTTAACATTGTCAACATGTACGGCACCACTGAGACCCAACGTGCTGTGAGTTACTTTCAAATACCGTCATTTTCAAGCCAAAGCTCGTACCTTGATATGATGAAAGATGTTATTCCAGCTGGGAAAGGCATGGTTGATGTCCAATTGCTGGTGGTCAATCGTTTCGACCGAAGCAAACTGTGTGCGGTGGGTGAAGTAGGAGAAATCTATGTGAGAGCCGGTGGTCTTGCAGAAGGATATCTTGGTGCTCCCGAGTTAAACGAAAAGAAGTTCCTTTTCAACTGGTTTGTGGACCCACAGATCTGGAAAAGCCGTGAAGCGGAACAGCGCGGGGAGACAGTTACCGAACCATGGAGAGAGTTTTACCTTGGGCCTAGAGATCGCCTCTATCGAAGTGGTGATCTTGGTCGATATACTCCCACCGGGGAAGTTGAGTGTTCTGGTCGAGCTGATGATCAGGTTAAAATTCGGGGTTTCCGAATTGAACTCGGAGAAATTGATACCCATCTTTCACGCCACCCGTTAGTCCGAGAGAATGTAACGTTAGTTAGAAGGGACAAGTTTGAAGAGCCAACCCTGGTGAGTTATATTGTTCCACAGATGGGCAAATGGGCATCATGGCTGGAAGAGAAGAACCTGAAAGACAATGATTCGGCTGAAGGAATGATTGGAATGCTGAGGCGATTCCGGCCTTTACGGGAAGACGCGAGAGATTACCTTCGAGGCAAACTTCCAAGCTACGCTGTACCCACAGTTATCATTCCTCTCAAGCGAATGCCTCTTAACCCCAACGGCAAAGTCGATAAGCCTGCTTTGCCATTCCCCGACACTGCTGAGTTAAGCGCTGCAGCCCCCCGGCGTAGATCTTCCGTTCTACAGCAGCTGTCAGAGACGGAGCTGGCTTTAGCGCAAATCTGGGCCAAGCTCATTCCGAACACCTCTGCAAGGATGGTTGGGCCTAACGACTCATTTTTTGATCTTGGTGGCCATAGCATTCTTGCACAACAAATGTTCTTTGAGCTAAGACGAAAATGGAGAAATATCGATCTTAGTATGAGTGCCATTTTCCGTAGTCCCACTCTCAGAGCTTTGGGTCATGAAATCACACGTTTGCAAGATAACGAGTCGTTTACCAGCGATAATCAACTTGGCGAGTCGGCCGTCGGGGCGTCTACCCAAGCTGATTCTGCAAATGACTATCTTGAAGACGCGAAAAACCTTGTGGGCTCTCTTCCAAAGCAGTTTTCCTCACAAACGGAGTCTGTTTTGCAAGACAACTGTACTGTTTTCTTAACGGGCTCAACCGGATTTCTTGGTGCATTCATTCTCAGGGAACTTCTTCTGAGGGAAAATCCGTCCGTCAATGTCATTGCTCTCGTTCGTGCCAAATCCCCGGAAGCAGCCCTTGAGCGTGTTCGTTCAACTTGCAAGGCATATGGTTCTTGGTCTGAGGACTGGACTAGCAGACTTCAATGCGTGCAAGGAAATCTCGGCGATAGAAACTTTGGCTTCTCTGATGATCTTTGGAAGGACTTTACGAATCGAGTGGATGCTGTGATACATAACGGAGCACTCGTTCACTGGGTTTACCCATACGTTAATCTCAGGGGCCCTAACGTTCTCGGTACAATTGATTCTTTGAAGCTTTGCGCTGAAGGCAAGGCCAAGCAATATGGTTTCGTTAGTTCCACGAGCGTCCTCGACACAAACTACTTCGTTGAAGAGTCCGAGCGCATTGTTGATGCGGGCGGAGCCGGAATTAGCGAGTCTGATGATCTTTCTGGCAGCAGCACCGGACTAGGCAGCGGATATGGTCAAAGCAAATGGGTTGGAGAATACCTTGTTAGGGAGGCTGGTCGTCGCGGGCTAAAAGGCTCTATTGTTCGCCCTGGTTATGTTACTGGTGACTCTATAACTGGAAGTAAGTGTGAAACCAAGCTGTTCGAAAACAATCACTTACCCATTATTTATAGCTACCAATACCGATGACTTCCTTGTCCGTATGATCAAGGGCTGTATTCAGCTTTCTGCCAGACCTAATATCAACAACACAGTTAATATGGTTCCAGTTGATCATGTTGCAAAGGTTGTTGTTGCTTCAACCATCTTCCCTCCTCACCGGGAATTATCTGTTACCCATGTTACCAGTCATCCCCGTTTGCGATTCAACCAATTCTTAGGTGCTCTGCAGGTTTATGGCTATGATGTCCCACAGATTGATTATGTTCCATGGGCCAACTCCTTGGAACAATATGTTAACAATGGTGACCGCAACACAACTGCCCAACATGCACTGTATGTTACCATCTTCTCCTGATAATTCAGATTCTGACCAAAAATCAACAGAATGCCTCTCTATCACTTTGTCACTGCCGACCTTCCATCCAATACCAGAGCACCCGAGCTTGATGATGTTAATGCCGCCGCTGCGCTCCGTGCTTATGCCACCTGGTCGGGGAAAGATGTATCCAGCGGAAGCGGTGTGACGGAAGAGCTTGTTGGCCTTTATCTTGCATATCTCGTGGAAATTGGGTTCTTACCTGTTCCTAAGGGAATTGGGGCCAAGTCTCTTCCTGAAGGCAGCATCCCCGAAGCCCAGAAAGCTGCCCTAGGGGTTGTTGGAGGGCGTGGCGGGCTTGCTTAGGTGACCAAATGATCCTACCAAGCTGTTCCACAATACCACTTAGTACTTTTCATGAAAGGCATCACCCGAAGACCAACCGAAGACCAAGATCCAATTTTAAACCCCCAAAAAAGGTCTACTCAATTGCTTGATTATGGATGCACGCATGCAGGGGTGAACTGTTAAGTAAGAGCATCCATTTTGGTATATAGATTCAGGTTTCTTGTTGTTTCTGTCTCTGTTGTATATTTCAGTCCGGATAGACAAAAGCAACTAAAATAAAAGATATACACTTATGACCAACTGCGCCAGCATTTATAGCCAATGACTCTTGTATGTCGTAATTCAATTGCCTGTCAACAAAGAAATCCTTCCATTACTTTCAGCACTTCATCAACGGCCCAACGAAGCAACTCCGTCATAGCAAACTCCCCTCTGCCCGGTGCAACAATGACTCCCGCATCATTTCTAACATCCTGCCCTTCACCGACAAGCCTCCTTAAATCCTCCAAATTCTTATCTATTCGAGGGGATTTATCGGGTAGCAATAACCATGCATGATCCTTGATATATCGTGGCCAGACGATGTCATCCACGTAGCCCGGCGGATCCGTCCAGAAATTAGTTTCCAGTGGAGTATACGCATCGGCACTTTTTTTCTCTTCCTTCACACGCTCCTCACTTTCAATTTGTTTTCCGGGCGGCGCCGTCGGCGTCGGTGCCGGTCCAATAGTAACGTACCCAGTCCGGCTTTCCCTTCGCTGTTTCAAGACGGTGTATGTCACTGGCAAAAAGAGAGGAATGTCGATGATATCGTGAATTTTGCGGAGAGGGTGAGACGAGTCATCTGTTGGCGCGTAGAGTAAGAAGCCATCAACAAGGGCCAGAGGGATGGAGGTGGGCATGCTCTCGACATCCCAATGTTGTCCATCAGATCTTCTGCCATGCGATGTTTCCTGTCGCTTTCTGGAAACAAAGCCTTGGAGTCGCTGGTCGACTTCGTCCTTTAGCAAGAGCACTGTCTGTTCGTCAACGCCCGAGTTCGTCGCATCGTTCAGGTCTTCTTTGCTTTTCAGCCCGGCGGGTAAGTGCCCATGCGTCTGAACATATGCCAGTGTTGTCTCAAATTGCGAGATGTCGAGGGCGTCGACTGTATCCCAGTCCTGGACTAGATGTCCCGCTGAAGTTGTAACCACGGGGATCCTGTTTTTTAAAAAAGCACTGGTGAGCATGAGATATAACCAGGAAACGGGTCAAGGAGCAGTCTCGACTAGGACTTACTGGTCATCTGATTTGTAGAAGTCATCTTCGTGGAGAACAAACGGCCTGACAATCGCTGCTGTACCGTCGGCTGTTGATGGCGGGGTAAACACCGTCCGCAGCAGACGTGCAAGAGTGGTTTTACCGCTTGATGAAGGCCCCGATAGGCCTACGAAAAGTGCTTTCCGGCGCCGTAAATCCATTGGCAACGATTGACTGGTCATTTTCTGTTGTTTTGCCGTGAGCTACAAAGGTCACAATTTTAAAAATAAAGAAAAATATCAGTCTTCAAGCTCACTCAGTTAGGCTACACTACAAAGCAGTATTACTATGCAATCTGATATCATGGAATTCACTATTCCACAGAGACTAATTCGTAGAGCAGAACTGTTCTGTAACTACCAATTCACGGTTCAAGAAGCATGAGACGTGATAATATCCATTTCAATTTTTCGTGGTCGTTTCGAATTTTTTTGGAAGTTTTCAAAATGAAAGAGCCGTTGTCCAGTCCCCCGAGGTTTTGGATAACTCGTTTGGTTGTAACAAGTATTACAGCCGCCTGAAGATACGAAAACTTGCAACCAGTCAAAGGGTCTGTAGACTCAG
The DNA here is from genome assembly GCA_001430925.1 of Byssoonygena ceratinophila. Taxonomy (NCBI): domain Eukaryota; kingdom Fungi; phylum Ascomycota; class Eurotiomycetes; order Onygenales; family Onygenaceae; genus Byssoonygena; species Byssoonygena ceratinophila. The sequence goes on from LJPH01001999.1 coordinate 109,530, forward strand.
CTGGCTCGACTGGGGGGCGCACTGAGAAAGAAGGGAGCAGAAGCCGTGGTTGTAGATGATCCCAGAGTAACAAATGGGTCTACCGAGTCTACCGGTGAGTGATCTGAATTCGAAGACTCATTAGAACGAGGAAATAATCCAGTCATACTGGGGAAAGATGATTCGGAGATGTCACTGTCAGAATTCGAAGTATCGTCATAATTCCCGGCGTTTGCGGAAGATAGGCGAGAAGTAACCCTTCGTTTACGAGGTGTGGGTGTTGCCGGCACCATGAGAATACCATCAGTATCCGTTACCACAACTGTAGCCCTTCGTCGTTTCCTGGGTCCCCCTAAGCCAGGAGAGACGTCTGAATCCAAGAAAGGCATAAAAGAATCAGGTTTGGTGGCTCTTTTGACCGGCGTCCGACGCGCAGGAGATGGCTTTGTACTCGGCGGCGGAGGCTTCGAGGGCGTTTTGCCTTTAGAACTCTCTGGTATTGGAATCATATGGCGGTCAAAGAAACCAGGCAACGTAGTCAAACGTGCATACCCACCATCATTTTCATGTTTGGAGATGGGGATAAATCCTTCCATTTGAATAATAGCGCTCATCGTGCCGTCGTCTAGTAAATCCTTTTCGGCATGCTGCATTTCAGCACTTGTCATTTGTTTCCTCCGCTGCAGCATCTTGTGTTCAAGCGTGTCTTTCAAAACCAGCGTTTCCACGTACACTGGTTTTGTCTGGGAGATACGGTGCGCTCTTTTAATTGCTTGGCTTTCCACATTTGGATCCCAGATCGGGTTGATAATAAATATGCGGGAAGCACTCGCCAGATGCAACCCGTGGGAAGCTTGACGTAAGTCCATTAGTAAAACCCGGACTTCCTCGCTGGTGCTGAAAAGCGAGAGGTACTCGGCTTTCAATTTGGGCTTCAGTGTGTTCGTGTACATGCGAAAATTCACACCTAGAATTTCCAACCCTTCTGCAACCCAAAAGGCATTGTTATTATGTTCGTAGAAAATAATGATCTTTTCCGCCTTGTGGAGCTCAGAGACACGGTCGAGCAGGTAGCTAAGCTTGGCCGAAGCGGTAGCAGCAATCTTAGTCTTTGCAAGCGGAGAACCAGCTGGGAGGCTCTTGAAACCGGAAATTTTTCGTGCCTTCGATAACTTCTCTGGCTTTGCACGATGTTGCAAATAATCGTTCGTTTTGCCATTGCTTGCTGCTGACTCTGCCCGGATTTTCGACGTGGAACTTGTCGTGGCCTTGATATCATCTTGGCCCTGTAGTCTCTTTTGCATTTCCTGCTTTGTTCGAATTCCAGCCCCAGCTATACCCTCAGCCGGATCCGCAGCGAAAAGGTGAGCCGTGACGAACCTTTGCGCATCTCTTGCTTGAGAAATACCCAGCAAGAGTGGCTCTTGGTACTCACCCGAATTATCAATAGACCACATTGCGCGTGCGTACACTGGAAAGTCGCTAATGAGCAGACCAAGTTCATCAAACTGGCTAAAGGCGTCCCAAGAAGGGCAAGCGATTGCTTTCTCTGCATAATAGATTGCTTCATATAGAAGATCCAGATCCAATTCTGTCATCTTATCGACATTCGCTGCGAGGTATTCTTTAGTCAGGTTAAGGGAAACTTGAACGTCCTGCTTTTTGAAGCCAGTCCACCAGAATCCCGCAGACCTCAGATTATTGATTAGAGTGACAAGGTGCTTTCTGTTCCTTGGATGGAACATGTAATCCCGGCCAGTCCTTTCGGACGTAATAGCATTAACAACGAGCTGGAAGATAAACATGTTGATAGACAACTTGTCATGAAAGGTCGGCTCCAAGTACACAACCTTGTTATTAAGGTTCGGCAAAACCAAATCTTTATTAATATCTTCAGTACGGTGTCGTACAACAATAGATTGAAGTGTCGGTCTCAAGGATGCCGCCATTGTTCGTTTGCCATCCGCCCCTTTTGGCTTCATATATTTTGACCAGTTGGCTGGGTCGCTGGCCCGAGAGTTAGCCCACGGCTTCACACAGAGAAAATCAACCACAATCCGTCTTAACTTGTCCAAGTTTTTCAACTCTTCGTCAAGGATGTTATTTGTATTTTTCCTAGATTTCAGCACAGCAGCGGCCCTTTCGTCATCTTTAATGGCAGTTTGGGCAACGGTTTCTTGCGATGCAAGACTGACTTCAACGCCATACATCCCGTCCGAGGGAGTTCCTGAAACTACCCATCGACGTTCGACATGTAAGCTTTCTAAAAAATGAATAGCGTTCGACTTTCCACCAGTACTGGCGAAGTTATGGCCCTCATCAACTATAATTCGAAGCCAGTGGAGGTCTTTTAGAGGTGAATGGTACGTCGGGTCCCAGGAATACTCAACAGAGCCGCCTTGTTCCCTTTCAAACCGGAATCTTGCGAAGAGAAGAATATCATAATGAAGGAGGGTATCAGCCGAAGGCGTTTCATCAAGAGCGTCTCTGAACACTAACACCTTCAGCCCTTCTGTGTGCTTTTCAATTTCATGGCGCCAGTGGTCAACTAGATTCGGCGGAACAATGATCAAGGTTCCAGAGGCAAGTCGCAATTTTTTGATTATTTTTGGCATACGGTTGCCGTATTTTGAAGCCTGGGTGATGGCGTACGAGCCTTGATTATCTTCACAAACACGAATGCAGTTTCCATAGTGCAACCCCATGGCGTCCATACGATCGAAATAAAACTTCCATGGTAGCGAAAGGCGACCTATGGCAGATGCAGCCATGTTGAGCAAAGACCCTGTTTTCTCTCTCACAGGCCGCTCCGCTAGATACTCAGATGGTATCTTCGGAAAATGACCTTTGGTGGCAAGAATGACAGCCAAGCATATCAGCGTTTTCCCATAACCCATTGTTTCAGCAAGAATTCCTAATATACCAAATTCAGTAAGTGAATAAAAGCAAAACCATGGATGGGATAATAAGTATTACCTCCGCGTGGGCCGGAATAGGTACGTTTGTCACGGGTAATAGCCCCTTCTTCTCTATCATAATAATATAGCCGCCCAGTGGGCCCATTGCACGCTTGGAGCCTCGGATCGAGTAATTCTCCAGGTTCAGTTTCTTTCTGGATCATGACTGCTACGGACCGACGCTGGTAAGGAAACAAGGGAGTTTTCAAACCATTAATCCCAGTATCTCGATGTTCTCCGATTAAAGCATTTTCGATCGCGGCCACTGCCCAAGGGTCAGATACCGAGCCAACATCCGGATTTGGAGAATCTAGGGTATTGAAAATATAAAACAACGATTCGTCTTCTGTTTTGAAATGGTTTGTATTTCCCGAGGAAGGGTTACCGTGCCTTGCCCATGCGTCAGGAGAAGTATCCACTTTTGACATGACAACTTTTAATGCGCGACGAAGGGCAATGCTAGAGCGCGGAACAAATGCCCTTCCCAAGTCTTCGGGAAGCACAAATATGCGCAAAAAATGACATTCTGAGTCCACATCACTTTTGAAAAGCGAAGTACGAACCCAGCCAGCTTTAACCAACTTGTCGACATCTTCTTTGGGGTATGGTTTATTCAAGGCCGTTTTTGCTAGCTTATCGCATAGTTTCAAACTCCCAACAGGAATGAAGTTGTCCAAATTTTCAAGGAATACTTCTTTCTCAGACAAAGGTTTGAAAGGGGGAGAACTGCACGAGGACTTTGAAAATGGTGTGAAGCTTGAGGATCCAGGAGCGCTCATGATTGAAAAATCGGAATCAGAGCCGGATTGAGAAGGTCTTTCAGAGCCTTCAGTATCAGCTCCTGCGGTAATTGCGCTTTCAAGCTGGAGAATCAGAGAAGAGCTCTACTTTCATATCAGCAACGGCAGCAAAAACGGGCCTGCGGAACACTCACCTCAAGTGACTCGTCACCGTGCGTTTGGTCCAAAACCGAACCATCACCAGTGGTAGTTTCATGAGACAAATGCATAGCTAACTGAAAGGGACTACTGAGATGCAAGCTGCTGGATCATACAATCTATCGAAAGTGAAGCTCGAAAAAGGGTAGTTAATTTCGTTCAGATGGTCAGCGGGATTGAAGAAGGAGATATCAATCCCCAGGAAGACAGGCGTAGATGAGATCCATGTTAGGCCAGCACTTATTACAAGCGCAGTACTGTCAGGAAATCCTCCTTGCCAGTGTTGTCGTTGCGCATGCCGGCATCTTCCCCCATTGCTTTGTGTTGAAGTGATGACAAGAGGTTGAGCTGGCTTGGCTGGTTAGTTACCGCTTTCAAACTGCCGTCCAACCCCGCCAAGCACTGGCAGCTTATGTCACAACACAGGATGCCCAGCCACTGCGCCCTGTCTTGCTTACAGTACGGTACATACATACATTCAATGAGATACGCGCCACCACCTTTCCACCTGCCGGTGAGAGTCTTCCATAGTTACAAAGCTTCAAACGCGGGAAATCTTGGGCAAGAAAAGCCCAGGAAGCTCAAATCCACAATATCAACCATTAGTCGCTAGAGTGTACGAAGTACTCCGTACGTCTATGAGAATTGATTACACTAAACGGAGTACTCAATTGGGGCTTAACTAACTATTAGTCAGTTGTACGGAGTACTAACTAACTTATATCTCCAAGCAGGGTGTGATGATTACGTTACAGGCTTCCATAATATTTACATCCTAAGAGGAGCAGACGACACGCAAAAGACAGAATAAAGATAAAAATTCCATCAGCTTTTCAAAATTATACCAGGTATATCTACGGTGTGTGTTTAGGAGGGTTTCGTTGAAAAGATCCGCGGCAGCACAATGCTATCCTTCGTTGACGTTTTCGACCCAACAAGACACTATCCAGTGTGCCTGTCGCTCACTGATGCCCTGGACAATATATCAATCATTCGATTGTCTATGTCCTGCCAGACTATGAAATCATTATACGACTGTGTCTATGCTAATCAATGGAATATCAACCGTCCTTTATCTCGCTTCGTCAAGGATCCTCGTCGTTTCCGGCAGCTCATGAGGCGCGCGAATGCTATTATATCAGGCAGTTTCGCTTTGCAGTTTCTCTGTGGGACATATTGGCCCGAGTCTGGCATGGATATTTTTGCGCCGTTTTCAATCCACACCGTCGAGATGGCTCATTACCTTTCTGAAATTGAAGGCTATCACGCAGGACGGCGCTACGAGTATGAGTGGTCCAATTCCTCGAAGGGAGCTAAAGTGCAAACATTCACGCAAGAGGATCGAGTTATACGGCTTGTGGTCTTTCACACATTCACAAATCCTGTCAAGTTCATGTTAAAATCCTTCTACGGCAGCGCGATTATGAACTTCATCACATTCTCCAAAGCTTACAGTGCTTTCCCGAAAGCGACTTTTATAAAACGCCAAATGTGTGTATTTCGAGACTGTGGAGAATCAGAAGGGAAAGCACTGATCAAGTACGATCGAAGAGGCTTCACCCCGGTGCCCAAAGACACATGGACGAAGAAACCACCGTTTGAGCTACGTGAGTTCGCATGTGCTCGCAAAATAGGAGACCGTCATACGTGGATAATAGATTTGGATAATCCGTGGGAGTATTCAGACGATAACAAGTTTGAGTGTATACGTTTCTTTACACACAAAACAGGCTTCGATTCCGTTTCCTTGTTAGACGATTCGGGTCTCAAGCAGGACCATATGTCGATCATCAAGGTATATAGTCCTTCCAGGTTCACTATACTCCCTCGATCAGTTTATTAACTGCAATACAGACAGGAATTTTGCCTGTGGATCTGCGTCGACTCCACTGTCTACATAGTCAACAGAGCGTGGGGAAGACCGCATAGCGACGCACCCTGGCAGCTAGCTTGTCCGAACCTGGATAGCTAAATAATTTGAACAGAACCTTATGTCTTCTTTTCATTTTCTTTGATGGGTATGATACCCTACAATCTATAGCCTGATCCGTCGATCAATCAACATTCGCATTCGGATTATATTTTCCAGCTGACAAGAATATCGCTCTGAAGGTGACATGAGAAACCAGGCTAGATTTATACATAATCACGAGTGACGGTTTCGCAACGGTTCATTCTCCGTGGTAGTATAGTTGGATTTTTCTAAGACAGCACTTCAGTCCGTTTAATGATATTTCCCCAATGGAGTCGCGCACAGGAGAATTCTTCAGGGGTGCGAGATTTAGCACACACATCGCGGACTGTCCTGCAAATGCCTTTGTCTGTTATCCGCAAGGAGGAACTCAACAAGAGCTCAGCCATGTTGCACTGACGCAGACAATTCTAACCAGAAAGGTAAAGCTCTCTTTATCACATACATCCATGCTTCGTACTGTAAATGTTACTTTCGAAGCAAGTATATACCATCCAGCTAGTTACCTATTTTACTACCATACTAGTCTGATCCAAGTATCAGACAATGGAGGTCTCTATCTTTGCATCTACAAATTGAAAGCCCGCGATGATTTAACTCTCTACTTAGAGTAGAGTGCTCAAGCAAACAGCTGATGCAAACATAACTACTGTGTTAACTAACTAGCTTCTGGGTCCAATAATAGACCTGGAAAATCCCCGCACAGCCAGCATTAGCGCTTGTCCTAACTAGGTATTTTACTCGCCGACCTCGAGATTCCAAATCGATTATTCCGTGCCCTCGAGCGCTGTGACGCTGAAACTTCAAGAACCTGCATCTCTCCTTGTTTGCCTTCACATTCTGTGTTGCTTTCGGAGTACTGACGGTAGTTATACATGTCTGGCTCCAGAACCACCGGAATTCTTTGCAAACTCAGGCTTGAAAAGCAATACCTTTCCTCTAATCCGCTTCCCCACGGACGCACAAGCGTTCCTTGGGCCTCACACAGACTTCAGGAAGATTATGCAAATGATGTGCCCGCTCTCCCGGCGCATATAGTCTCACGGCTCTTTACCAAACCCCTTGATACTCCGTACTAGCTGTGAAATGGCAGTTCTGTGTTCGACACTGGCCGGCTGGGGCCTAAAGGACGCTTCCCTGTGGTAACGCAGCCGCCGCCAGTTTGCTCAAGAGACTCAATTTTCGATTTATATCTACTGTGTCTTTGAAATTGCATGAGAATGACCTGCGGCACCGCGGAGAAGCCTTCAAGCTTAATGGCCAGCCCTCCGGTGGCTCCACGTCTCCGGTACATACATATCTACACACCTCGTTTTTTAGCATGACGCTGTGAAAACATGCACTTTTTCTTTTTGAACATTGTTGACCAGTAGATGGCGCGACCGCCTGGTCCGTGTCACTGTCTCTCTGTGGCTCGCTTAGAGTATGCTTCTCGTGGATCTTCTGTGCCTGAGCATAGGCACTTGATATGGAGCTTCAGTTTCTATGCATGAGGTAAATTTACAGTTCTTGATGACTTACCTCTCACAGTCCTGCTTCATGCAGGCAGCTATTTTTTGCTGGCTTGAGTGGCAGTGCCCTATTGGTTACCATTCGTATTTCTGTCATTATGCATACCGCTTCCTATTTCAGAGTGACATCAACCTCGAGAGCCGTCCGAGTCATAGACGCACAACATCGGCTACGCTTGCAGTTCTTTTCAACCCAATTTTAAGTCATGAACAATTTGGTTTTATTCACGGTGCTGACAGTAACTTCACCCGAGCCCCCGAGCCCTTCTTTCCAGCTATTCCTCAAAATTCGCCCACTTCTGAACCCCTTCGGCAAATTTCCCTGCTCGACCATCTCGGGGTGATTAACGTCTGTCAATTGGACGTTTCGTTTGCGTTCTCTACCAAATTTGCTCGTGCTTGACATTGGAGTGTCATCTATCCCGTACAAAGAATCGCCTACTAACTCGCGTTGCCGATTTATAAACCGTTTCGCGAAGCCAAAAGGTTAGCGATACTAATACTCATTCAGATTGGGACAAATACACGATGCGATTAACTCGGCCCCCACTATTCAACCATCTCAAGGGCAGAAATGCTTGTAGGTTTTCCTTGACCCAGAGCAAAAGGTCGTGCACCGTCGTACAATGTGACATATTGAAATTGTTCATGAATACATCGAAACCCGGCCCTGGTTCAACACGACCTTTCAAACCACAACATATACGGCCATGACCATCTGATTTCCCATTGTCTGGATGAACACAAGCACAAAATGCTGTTTAACTCTTTTCCTCCATCGTCCGCAGCGAACAAATGAAGAGGGGCTCTGTGAGACATTCTCTCACGGACATCCAAAAACTGCATTTCAAGCCCATCAGAGTACTTGGGCAATTACGCATATTGTCTCGAATGGTGTTGGCAACACTGTTCAACATTTCCATCCAAGCCATGAGCAAGTAAGCAAATGTTTGTCAAGGGCCAGCTTACCAAGTTCCAAGTGATTTCGCTTTCCTTTTGTGAAGAATGAGACAGCGATGTGAGTGAACCGCTAGTTTTCAAGGGGTATAAAGAAGGCGAAGAAATCCTCGTCTTCGAACATCTCAAGCTTCCCTTCATCAATCAAATTTGGCATCTACAGCAAACAACTCTCTCTACTGTGTCGACTCTAGTCTCCAAAGCGAAAATGAAGGCCTCTTACATCCTCTACGCTCTTGTTTTCCAAATTGCCAGTGTTATGGCAGTTCCCGCTGAGAGCGGCGCCCTTAGTATGCTATGTTTCCTCAAAAGCTGAGGCTTTACTTTGTTGCCGTACAACGCTTACGCAGATTTCACATAGGTACTGAGCACGACGACGATATGCACCATGGGGACGGTTTCCTTGCTGACCATGGTCATAAGCCCCGTAAGTCGATGTGGCTGTGGCTCCAATCTTTCCTGTTTTTTTTTTCCCCGCCCGAGACTAACTAGTCTTGCAACTGAGCAGATCACAGCCCTTGCTCGGGCCAGTGCCACGGATATTATTGCCCGCAGACTAGCCGCTGCTGCACGTATGGCAAGGGCCGCTGCTGGTGCCCCCACCACTAAACAGCTGCATATTTCCGACGGTTGCAGGGTTCGGATCGATAACATGACCAATCACGACTAAAAAGCCTTCTTGGGTTGAGTTCCTGCTGCGAGCAATATCCAACGTGGGAAGGGTCATGGCAGGCCTTGCAAAGCATGTGGTACATGGTGTGAGCATTGTAGGGAGAAGTCTACGGGTTTGGTTGGCCAGCTGTGAAAAGTAATTTGCAATGGGCGCATTTACAGAAATCTCTGTTGCAACCCAAGGCTCCCTTCTTTACCTATGGGCTGGCATTTATTCTGTCTGTTTTTTGTCTGGATTATTTTCCCTCACCACATTCATTTTCTGTTATTGCAGCAGCACGCGTAGCTAGCTTCGAACCCTTTCGAGAATCAATTGAATCTGCTTATTTGGGGACGATGATTAGCATCTTTACGACACATGCAGCAGTTCTCAATGTTCCCGCGGTCTGTCCCTTGACAACCGGGTAACCGTGTGGCGCGGATCTTAATTCAAGGAGATCCAACGACAGACAGATATCCTGCATATGTACGGGGAGCATAGCGACAATTCGGTCGATCGCAGAACCTTTTTCCGAAAAGGTTCGATCAGATTAGATAGAACTTGAGAAACTCTGGTTCTTGGTTGACATACCTCTCTCCGTATAAATTAAACTGGCTTTAGTATCGGAATTTTGTCCTATTTAAGCGAGAATTATACCACTAAACCGATTTTGAATAGGCCATGGATGGCTGCGCCGATAAAGAGCAATAATGATGACAGTTAGACACTCCTCTGGGCGTTGCAGATAGGTTGATGGGATTTACAGCGAGAACTGGGCACAGCTGATACATGCACGGAAGGGTGCCAACCCATTCGCAGGCTCAGGATGGAACTGGCACGGCAGACCTGCCAGCGAGGTGAACCATTCTTCCAGAGATATATTCGAACGAGGATCATCGAATTATATAATTAATTTATTAGCTATATAATGCACTTGTGATGCAAAAAAGGCGAGGCGACAGTCACACGTCCGCTTGGTTAATCAAATAGCAGGCATACTGAGTCTGAGCAAAAAAGAAGGAGACACAAAACCCAGTACTTCAACTCCCCAAACAGAATAATACCGTCAACATTGCCCAGATACTGATATTATAGGAGGCGCAATGCTCCGGTGCAACGTGCGCCTCCTCACCTCCGCAGGAACTCGTCGACTTCAAACCCGATTCTTCTGAGAGCCTTCTCCTCAATCTCCTTTGCAGAGTCGGCAAGTCGTCGCACCGTCAGCGTCCTCGCATCATCCAGGCGAATCTCCACAGGGTTCCCTTCGCCGAACTCTGTCAATTCTTCTTTGTCACAGTCGCGTACGTAGACGGTGACATCAGGCCCAACGCATCCCCGCCAAAGAGACGCCATCCACTGCCAATGGTCAATAGGCGCGTAGGAATCGTCAATCGGGGTTGCGCACGCATGCGCATCGGCAGTGCTAAGTTGGTATTGTGGAACTAAGGCGACTCGAAACGCCGGGTTCGACTCCGTGGAAAGTACGTTGCTAGAATGCTGCGATCTCATGTCTGCTGCTGCAGGGGGCACGAGTGATTTAGGCGACAGTTCAGCTAGGATTTTCTCGCTTTCAGCCCCGTGTGCTGACACTGGGCGAGAGTTGTTGATGAATTGCATGATTTCTTCAGAGACTTTGTGCCAGGCTGAAATGGTCTTTAGATATTGTACGGTTGCGTCCCGCATGTCTTCGGCCTTGGTTGGGATCTTTGGTGAGTCCAGACTCGGACCTTCAAAAATACGAACAACTTGCCCGGCTTTGGACGAGAGAACGCTTTTTAGATACCGAAGGACACATCGAACAGATTCTGCGTCCTGACCTTCAACTGCAACCACGGTACCCCGACCAGGTTGTGCGGATTTTGTTGCTGTGAAGGGAGGGGAGATCCTCGACAACACCTTGATTTTATTGACGAATGGAATCGTCATCACCATCTTCTTGACTTCGCTTTGGCAGTTTTGTTTGGAAGCAGATAATGTCTGCAATGGTGGCAACCTCAAGGTCGAATCGTGGGGAGACTCGGAAAGGTTCCCCAGCACGTACGGTCGCTGAGGTTCCATCGCAAAGGAGCCTCTAGGCTGCAGCATCTCTGGTCGTGAGAAGGATGCACTGCGTGATGAGTATCCGTTCCCCAAGCTCAGGTCCCGTTGAGCGGGCAAGAAATCACATCGGCGACGTTTGACAGCCGGGCATAGGAGGCCGTTATCGTCCCGATATTGCGGTTGAAATGTGATTCCCCATTCAGAAATGCCGTTTACTGGTATTGGACTCATCGACCTTGTTTCTTTCCTTGCTATGCTGTCAACGCCACTACGCATTGGTTTGCTGGCCCGTGGTGTGACGGAAGAATCGTCGCGGGCCTGCACAGTCAGACCAAAAGGCGTCGTAGGAGTTGGCGGAGGATTCATGATCCTGCCACCACATCTGTTACAGACAGACGCTCCAGTAGGGTTGTTGCTGATCCCCGAACTGGGAGTACCAGCACTGCTTCCCTTTCGCCCATAACGGCGTGGCTGATATCGGTAGTCGGGATACTGCTGTTGATGCCTTGCTTTTTCTTCCTGAAATTCCGTTAAACATCCGATTCCGAGCATATTCGTCAAACAGCAGATTAACTTACTTCGGCGAGATTTTTCCAATCTTCTTTCGATTCACTTGGGAGGGTTCTCCATTTTTCGCCGATTATCTTGGAGATTTCGGGATTTGCAAGACCTGGATTCTGAGCAACAACGGCTGCTTGAAAATGTTGTCTAAACAGGATGAATGCTGAATATACAAGCAGGAAGATTAGCATGAGATGCTTGACGTCTCACCCTCGAAGACGTTGACCACCGTCAATTGCGAAGAAGTCAAACCGACAATAAAACGAGTGAAACAAGGCCAGGGGCAAAAGAACAGAACATACGGACCATTTCTGGGACGAGGGATCTTCGGATCAGGCTGGCAAAGACAAAACTGCACACTGGAGTCTCTGGAAGACGTAGACTTGGTCGAACTTGCAGATGCTGCACGCTCCTTTCTTGCACGGTCCGAAGCGGCAATTGATGGGACCCGTTTTCGATTGATCGGAGAAGGCAAAACCGCTGCTAATTCAGGACAGAGAGTAGGACTCCGAGTGGGCGCTGTAGCCACGGTGTTCCTTTCTAACTGAGTTGGGTGCTGATAGCCATTCCTTTCGAGGATATCTCGGTCCACGCGGTTCGCGATGATTCCATGATCCAGCAGGGAACTGGTGCGGATTGGCAAATCACGCCCGGAGAAGTCATAGTACAGGCCCTGCGGCTTGGGCAACACTCGATCGTAAGACATGGAGAAAAGAAACGGCCAGTTCAATTGCAAGTGGCAGGACTTGTAGCAATATTGTAGGTGTTCTTCCTCCGTCTCTTCCCTCTGGCCTCTGCTTTTTGAATCATCGTGAACTTCAAGTCCTTTATTGTTCACCTGGGAACGATCTTATTTAAGATCATGGCCCTGCAATCCCCATCGTTTCTTTGTTTCCTGACTGTGCACACTGGCAAAATTATCACATCGCAAACAACCGCAGTCATCCGCTGCAAATTCTTGCTTGACAGTTATTGCGATGGCCAAGTTGACTTCTTCGCTGAAACAAAAAAAGCAAAAAAGGACCTGTTACCTACGTATCGGGGAACTATTGTCTTTGGCTCCTTTGTCTGGGCCAGCTCCTGAATGCGGCAAGGTGCACACTACGGAGTACCGTCTTCTTTAACGTGAGACATCCCAATCACCGAATAGCTGCAACAATGCGATGATGGCATGTGCATCTGCTTTGGCGTACCGCGACTACAAACAGGTATTGATTTACGCTGGCAGGCTTGGGGCAAGAGGTGATCTCCAACCAACAGGATTATTTCGGGATTGTTGCACAGCAGACGAGGTGCAGAACCGCTCCACTCAAACTGGACCCTAACAAAGCCCGCTCCCAGAACCTCTTTCTGCCTCGGTTGATCTAAGTTACAAGGTTGGATGGTCAAGGCATCTGGGACTGGGCTTCCCACGCCTTTTCGCTGCAGCCAAATGTACTCAGGAAACCCTCCCTCCCCGTTGTCTATCCTTCTGGCCCCTTCCCAACAATTCTCCGATCCAATCGTATGGCGATAAGATCCAGCCTTGCAGTGGTGACAGGGGAAGCAGACAGGAAACCTGACACGCGATGCTCGGGGTGGCGCAATCGGGAATCTGCTGCGATGGTCCAGTTAGTCAACGGCTCGGCCTTCCTGCCGGTTGATCCAAGACATGGACATCGATCCGCAACGGGGTTACTCCAAGCCAAGCGTTTTCCAACGTCTAGAAAACAAGGGTTGCAAAGGCCAACCGGGGGCGACTGTCTCTCCCGCTGCTATTCCAGGTTTCTATTCATGGATTCTGATCTCACTTCAACCACAGTTCATTGACGGCATGGAAGATTTCCGTTGCCAACAACCGTTGGGCAGCTGGACCCAAATGCAGGGAATCCCTGACGCGAGATCCGAGTCAGCATATGATACAGAAGGGGAAAAGAAGAACCAAGAACTGGATAAAAACACGTTGCCGGGATTTCACCCTACCAGAATAAAAACTTCTCTGGATCACTGCAGGTACGTTGTTTCGGCGGACCCTTCGCCAGGCTGACGCAAGGCTCGTTGACGTTTTCCCAAGCTATCCCATTTTCCCCGAATTCCTCATCGATCAACCCGCCCACCCATAACTGCCTCTCGCGCATTTGGTCAATGAGAAACAAGTTTGTGTCGAGCAGGAAAATTGGACCGTGTTGCCATTGCTCTGCATAGTTTCGTACTTGGCTGTGCCAGTGGCTAGTAAGGTCGACGACATCCTTTTGAAGAACCCCCTGCCTCGTTTTGAATGCAGGCAGGAATGTCACATCTATTGGAAGTGAAAGAATTATTCGCGTGTCATTTTGTGACCGGCTCTCTGCTAAAGTCTCCATATAGGCAAACATCTTGTCCACGATTCGCTGAACGGATTCCTTAGCCGTGTCTGATTCCTGTTCGGCAAGCTTCCAGAGATCCCAAGTCCCGAAGGACACCACAAAGATGGTGCTTTGTTTCAATTTTGATATTTGGTTTTTTGGAACGCCGTGAGCGGCTTTCCCTTCTTTATCCAACCAGGCGGATATTTGGTTATTGAGATCAGCAATCTGTGTCTCTGCCGTTTTATTGATTCGAACTCTTCCGAGCTCGCCGTTGTCAATTATGGCACCGAATGAATGCCCCGGAAATCCAGCCGGAAGCTCCAACGTACATGGAAACTGTTTCAGGCTGATGTCAGTATTTCTTTCCCTCGGTGTAACATCAACAAGAAATATGTCTTTCACCTGCGAGCATAGTATTTCCGGCCATGCCTTTTTCTGAAGCGGTTCGTATATGGTATTGTCGTCACTCCATGAGTCCCCAAAGACAACCAATCTATACAAACGTTGGCTCTCGGAATTCCCAATTGTCGTTGATAAGAGATTCAAGGACCATGAGAAATATGAGATGCCTATTAGTGCTAGACCGGTAAGGCAATATAGTCTCGTTGAAGAACGCATATCAAGTCTAATGCTACTGTAATGCTAACTGTGAAACGAATCTCCAGGAGGAAAGTATTGAATGCAGAAGCAACCCAAACTCGAAATCAGGCGCCAAAAATGAAAGAAGATACGGACGCTTCTCAACATAGGGAATATAATGACAATCTACTCCGTAGAATGGTAGAGATTAATAGAAAGGCCGAAACGTGCATTCTCTCGGCTTTCCAGAGGGGGTTTGGGACACTCGGACAACTTGCCCCGTCCTAGTAGCGAATTTCAATGAATATGTACGAGATAATTGCTCTTTCGATGATATTTTACTACATGGATCAACCGACTGCTCCGTAATGACTAGCAATGTAGCAACCAAGATGATTTGGCAGGCTTTCCGCCACAATCATCTATTTCAGCGGTATGAAAAGCCAATTCCCGATAATTCTATTCGTCCTCACATGGCGATCAGTGAGTCAGGACAAATCTTCAGCGGGTTGATGCGTGGGATGGTTTGTGTGGGCTGAGGGTGAGATTGTAGCAAGAGAACTGAAACCAGTGTATCACGCACCAGGGGCTCTTACTAAAAATCCCTAGGTGTTACGCACAGGCGAGTCGATTAGCTGTCCATAGATCAATTCAGGACACAGTGACTACGGTATTGTACGGAATAGACTACCCAAGGGATTTTGCAATGACTGAGTTCACGGATCGCAGTGATGAGCCTTCCAAACCAGCAAACATCCGTGTGTATAGTTCATCTGGAGCTAAGCAGATGATAGCAAGCCCAGAGCTCCGATCTAGTAATAGACAGAAATATCGATAAATCTCAAGAGGGCTCATTCTGCAGTTGATGAACTGCGTGTTAGCTTCAGGTATAGTATTGTCAAACCCCACCTGCTTCAATTTCTATCGGCATTTGTTACAAGATGTTTTCAGCAACGGTCAATCATAAGAATACGCCAAAGTCTCCGCGTCATTCTGCACGTACCTATGGCACTGGACAAGTAAGAAAAAAGGGCAACCGAGGGACAATGCCATTTGCATACCTTAGCAGACAATGGGAGCACTTGGTAACCGAGAGGTGCCACATGTTGCTAGTAACGCTCGCGAATGATATGCAAAAAATAAGCTCATTCACGCCTTGGGATAACTTTAAGCTCTTATGACTGTTTGGTGTCACAGAAAAAGTGATGTAGAAAGTTCCAAAGCTGACCGTAACCTTAGTTCCTAAAATTCCAAATGCCGTGTCAGGCACAATGGCCTTGATGTACTCCGTAGTATCTGGCAAAATCGGATATGGTCCATAACAACCAACGACGTACTCTTGAATCGCACGACTGAAGGCCAGCTGCTGTGCCGGTTTCACAATCATCAGCGCGATACACGATATAGTAGTGGATGGCGGGAGCGGCGGTTAACGGCACCGTCAGTCAACAGAAATATATGCTAAAGACAGACAGCAGTGTGCGCAGGATGTCGGAACGTCGGTTGAAGATAGAGAGCAGAGAGAGGTCTGTCAGCGAAGGAAATTGAAGAAAAATCAAATTCGCCGTGGAGCGGTGAAGCCCAGAGAAATGAGGCGGGCTAGGAGCAGATCACGTGCTAGTTATGTGGCCAAGCACGACCCGCACACCGCTTCTGATTGGATGAAGATATATAGGGCTGCTTATGTCATTGTGCGTCCCGATCGGGCTTAGTCTCGCTTAGTCAACCGCCCACAGAACAGGGGAAATTCGCTAAGAATTGTCCACAAACGCAGATTTGAAGTTGTCTGTGTGAGACGTCGACGACCATTTACCAACCAACGCCCCTCGACAAATCTGCGTGCGCCTCCGTCTTGACCGCGGACTCTCGTCAAGATGAAGCTCAACATCGCCTATCCGGCCAATGGTTCGCAGAAGTTGATCGAGATTGAAGATGAACGCAAGCTCCGACCCTTCATGGAGAAGCGCATGGGAACTGAAGTGAGCACCGGGCCAGCACAGCTTGTATTCGACGCAGGAAAAGAAAGCTTTATACGGGAGAGGACGTTGCGCTAATGGGCTTTTCTTCGTGGTGTTTCTAGGTGCCCGGCGAGTCTCTCGGTGATGAATTCAAGGGTTATTTGTTCAAGATCACTGGTGGAAACGACAAGCAAGGTACGGACGACCGATTGAACTGTCTATCGAAATTTCACTCTAGGATCGGTTGCTGACAGAATCACAGGTTTCCCCATGAAGCAGGGTGGTACGTTGAGAGCTCGCCTTCCGAAGTTGATATTACGGAATACTTATCTGTTATATACCAGTTCTTTTGCCCAACCGAACTAGACTCCTCCTTAGCACCGGTCACAGGTACCTACAACTTATGAAATCTTTTTGTGAGATTTTGTCAACTGACATTTGGACGATAGTTGCTACCGCCCTCGGCGAACCGGTGAGCGCAAGCGTAAGAGCGTTCGTGGTGGTATGAGCACATGTTACCCTTTCTGACAAGACCTCTACGATTGACAAATATCTTATAGCCATCACCGGATACGATCTCTCTGTTATTGCCCTCACTGTCGTGAAGCAAGGTGAAAGTGATATTCCCGGACTCACAGATGTTGTGAACCCCAAGAGACTCGGTCCCAAGCGTGCCTCCAAGATTCGCAAGTTCTTCGGCTTGGAAAAGAAGGATGATGTTAGAAAATTCGTTATCCGCCGCACAGTTACTCCCACCAAGGAGGGGAAGAAAGAATATACCAAGGCCCCCAAGATCCAGCGTCTCGTCACTCCCCAGCGTCTTCAGCGCAAACGTCACAGAATCGCTCTCAAACGCCGCCGGGCTGAGTCGGCCAAGGAACAAGCGTAAGTTTTTTTTTTATCCGAGGTGTCCATACTAGACTATGCTAATGTTCATATCTATAATCAGCAACGAATATGCCAAACTCCTGGCTGCTCGTGTCCATGAGGAAAAGGCCAAGCGTGACGAACTACGCAAACGCCGAGCATCTTCCATGAGAAAGTAAATGGGACTGCTTGGTGGTTATTACTGGGGAAGAAGTTCTCGTGTGGACGGGGTAAAGGAATCGGGGTGTTGTGTGCAAATATTATGAACCTCGAATAACAGAGAAATACTATGTTCTTTTCTCTTGTCTTCTTTCTTCGAGCAACGAATACAGAGTCTTTGGGTCATGGGAGTTTTTATTATATCTACAACAAAAATTCGTTTGCCAAATGACATATCCGTTCCTGTCCCACGGGGAAGATGAACTGAACCCATTTCAAACCAATGTCCCGACATCTTTTCAACCGGTATGGATAGCAGACAGGGCGGGTCAGTTTTCTCAAATCAGGCTTAGAAGTTGTGCAGACTGTTTTCATACATCCCATTCCGTCTAAACCCCGCCCAACTCAACCTACAGCGTGGTTTTTGATTGCGAGGCCTGCTTGATAGAGAAGAAACTGGCGCTTCGCCTGTACAGTTAGACCGGAGTTTCTTTTAAGCTTAATGCGTCGACAAAATTCATTGTCACCAGTAATTAGTTAGCCTGTTGGTAAAACTAACGTGGCCATCTAAGAAAGAAAGTAAACATCGGGCATATATATGTGCATCGGACCGCCTGATACGCGTTGTTGCCAAGGTCGAATAAAGGAACACAGTACGGAGTACCGTATTTACATTCAAAAAAGCAGATATGAAATATAATTAACTCCACCTCTCCATTCTATTCTTTGTTGAGGACTAGCAGGATTGGTTTGGAGTTTCAAAAAAAATATAAAAAAAGGGGGAACCCCACTTCCTGGACAATAGGCTGCTGAACACAGAACCGGCCATTTAAGTCCATGTAAGGTATTATGGGATTATCTTAGATCACGGTTTTCTTTCTGTTGAATATGACATTATCCAATCTCATTCTGACACAGACAATCGCCACAAATCAAAGATCAGGTCAAGAGGGCAAAAGGAGAAGCACAGGAATGAAAACACCTATTTTGACCACACTGCAACCGATATATATTATCACATTGCTTTTAGTTTTCCCTTAAGAGACTGCATGCGAAAACAAGAAGCTAACTGACTCTCCATTATGCGTGCGTCGACAGGCCTCCGCCAATACCGGACTAATGTCAATAGTCTCAATCTTGTCACAGAGCAATTTCTTTTCCTCATGCGGTACCGTATTTGTAACCACAATGCGACTCAGTCGACCGGTATTCAGTGTCTCTATGGCCTTGCCACTCAGGATACCGTGCGTCACAATGGCAAGGACCTCCTTTGCGCCGTTGTCAATAAGAGTGCTGGCCGCTTTGACTAGTGTCCCGCAGGTATCAGCCATATCGTCGACTATAATGGCGATCTTATCTTTAACACTACCCACAAGGACCATGCGGGAGACTTCATTTGGCCGGGGCCGCTCCTTATGGATAAGAGCGAACTGGAGGTCCAACCGATCCGCGATAGCAGTGGCACGTTTGGCACCACCAGCGTCGGGGCTGACGATAACGCAATTGGACACATCGAGATTCTGGCGAATCCAACGAAGCATACTTGGCTCGGCGTAGAGGTTGTCCACGGGCACGTTGAAAAAACCTTGAATCTGGCTGGCATGGAGATCCATTGTAATAACGTGATTGCAACCAGCTGTTTGGAGCATGTTGGCCATGAGTTTGGCTGTGATTGGTGCGCGACTCTTGTCTTTTTTGTCCTGACGCGCATAGGGGAAGTTTGGAATGACAGCAGTGATGCGTCTCGCTGAAGCAGTTTTGCATGCGTTGATCATAATAAGTAATTCCATTAAGCCATCATTGATGTCATTAGGTCGTGTTGATTGCAAAATAAAAACTGGTGCCATGAATTAGCAATCAACTCTCGCATTGCGAAACTGGCATCTATCTTTCAATGGCCAGATGCTGCCAACGCAACAAAGACTGGCACAAGTAGGGGCCAAATAGGCCTTAGGGGAGAGGAGAAAAGTACCATCTTCATCTCTCACGCTCTCTCCAATTGTGACGCTGGTCTCCTGGTTTGAATATTGCAATACCATAACCCTCGTCAGTTCGATACCAAGCCTGGAACATTTAATCAGCAGTCGCTCATCGGACGTCCATGCATATTCCTGGCAAATACATATAAAATATCATTGCTTTTGAATGCTGAAGCATCCCACTGCTGAGCACATCACGTATGGAAGACGGGCTCTGGGTAAGGCATAAAAATAACCAGGTTTTTAGAGGAAGGGAAAAATACATGACAGATAAGAACAGTCTTGAGGCGGGCAGGAAACGAAGCTATATGGTAGAGTTTTAAAACATGCAAGAAGAAGTAGCCCCATACCTATCAGAAACCAGCTGCGCTAGCTCTGGGTGACTGTTTCCAGTCAACAATTTGATAGAATTCGTCGCCATACTTCGGTGGTTCCTGGCAACAGACTGTCGGCTTTCTCGAGGGGCAAATTGCTCTCAACCACAAGTAAATCCGTCCCGAAAAGCAGACGTGACTGGTCACAGAAGCCCGTCTTCAGAGAGTTTCGGCAGGTTACAGGCCGAAACGAGAGAGTCCGTTCGAAGATGGCGTTCGTTGAGATGAGATCCAGCGACTGCAGGTGGGCTTTTTCCTGTGAGACGTCGATTTTTATAACGCTAAGCCCAGTTTGGAAGTGGGTCCGATTCCTGTTGATCAGATAAGATCCAGTCACGTGGCAGGCGGCCAGGTTGAGGCTCAAGTGCAGATCGAGGGACATGAAGACTGAATGAAGCACAGAAAATATTGAAGAGCAATTCTTCTTTATATCTAAACCCTATAATAGACATTACATCGCAGAACTGGGTAGACAATGTCGCTTGCTAGATAATCCAGCTGACCTGCACTTCAACTGTTCTCAACAAACAACATGCCATCCGCCAGTACAAAAAGAAACATGACAAACACATTGAAAAAGGAACAGGTACATGGTTTTCCCAATCCTTCCAGCAAATGAACATAAAATAAAATCAAAAACGATGCCATTCTGAGAGTACATAGAGTGTGAACTTGAAAGCGCCACCAGATGCAAAAGAAAAAGAAGAGTTAATGCAGCCCAGAATCAAACCGTAAACCATTAACCGGAAAGGAAACAGATTGGACCACAAAGATGTTCACTTATGCAAATCCAAAGTACTCGCTACCAGCCGTTATTGCTATGTAAAGGCGTTGTCGGAGAGTTTCGTAACTGTCATACTCCGGCAAGTCGAGCTCTATCATATATGTTAGCTGAAAGAAGTATATGGAGATGACAAAGCGGAAGACTTACGGTTGAAACATGTATGCGAGCTTGGTAGTCTATCTTTGTTGCCATAGTCCCGATGGATATTAAACTTGCTGAAACCGTTCATTCCTTCAAGCTCTCGGAAGCCGTTAAGCGGTACCTTGCTAGTACCAGTGACAAACTGAAGCAACTTCGCGCGCTCTTCCTTGTCGAATGAGCGAACAGCACGCCAGAACCACTGAATCTGTGGCGATGAAGCCGAGTAGTTGTGGTAATCGGTATTGTTCTTCCAGTCATCTACATCGATTTCCGGCAGACCAGAAATCAACAACTCCAGCTCCTGTTCGTTGAAGATAGCAATGAGGTCGGCAGGGATAATATCATGGAAGCCTTTTAAGAAATTGTCCAGTTGCTCTTTCACGGACCCAACCAACCGGTGCTCAACAACGAGCTGAACGTATTCTTCCTTATTTTCTTGTGTGACAGGAATGTTGCGGCCGTTTTCAACCAAGTCAATAACCTGCTTTTCGCCAAAGTCCTCAACCTCGACTGAAAAGTTCTCGGTGAGGATATCGGTTATGTCATTTTCTAGCATCCAGAGAAGCGACTTGTAGTAGTCTAAATCAAGAGTTTCCATATCTTTGATAGACACCGACTTTCCAAGAATACGTTTATACACCGCGCGACTGAAATGGCAGTCTAGTACTCGACCTTCATAGAGGGCCTTTCCAATGATCCGTCCAATAAATTTGAAGAACATTAGATGTTCTTGGTTAACTCCGCTGAGGCGGTTGGGATGGAATGTAGTGCGATCGGATGCGACAGGAATGAACAAAGCATAGTTGGGATTGAACATTCCACGAGCAAGGACTTGGAACCACTCTCGAGTCACGCCTCCTGCATCAACACCCTCTTCGCCGTGAAAACGAACGCTAAGTTTGCCGTATTTCATCTCTTCTGCGCTCTTGAAGTATAAGGATTTAAAGGAATCTAGGAAAACCTGATCTCGGCGAACGGAGAGCTGTAGTAGTGGATGAGGGTGGCGAGCTTCAGTCCGAGAATGAATACGACGGTTGAAATAATTCCGTTTGTTGTCAAACTCCAGAACCTTCGGATTCTTAACGAGAAGCGAGAATGTACCGCTCATAAGTCTAGGGTTCTGGCGAACAAGTTCATTGAGTATCTTTCGATGTTCCTCGGTAAAAGTGAAAAACAAGCCTTCCATTCCTGCATCAGGCGGCGGGCTCGAAACAGAAAATTCCCGCCCATGTCTGGAGAGCGGAAGGTCCCTCAATGTAGTGTTTTTGCAGACAACCATAAGCGACTCTATCAATGGGAGTAAGGTCGTTGCCACATTAAGCATATTTTCTTTTTGACGAATAGTGGTGAGACATTCGCTCAGTTTGTTCCAAAGTGGTCCAAAAGCGGCGCTTTCATAAAGACTTTTTAGAACATTTTCTTTCTCGGAAAACCCAGACTCACTTCCCTTATCCTTGTCCCCTTTGGCAGGGTCAAATAGGTAATCAAGGGCAGTTAGGACTCGAAGAAGCTTGGCCTGGTCTGAGCTCGCCGGTGAAAATTTTGAGAGAGCGATGCCTTGGACATCGGTCCCGTTCTGGGCCTGAACAATGTGCGGAAGGAGCTCATGTAGACCCAGCAAAATGGACTGGCTGAGTGTCTGAGCTTGCTGTACCAACTCCCTGCCAATTACCTCCTTGGCCCCAGGGATCAATGAAAGGTTGTTGATCGTTGACAATGTCTCCCTGAAAATTTTGCCATTGCACTCGCGAGCAGCGAGTATATGAACCACTAACCGGAGATTGTGTTCTGGGACGATTGGAGGCTCTATGACACGCTGTTTCTTTTGTTTGGATTCTACCCGCTTTTCGTCGTCCGGTTTCTGCTCAGTTGCAACAGGACCGGCATCAGTCATTGTTGTATCTCCTTGGGCAGTGCTTTCTTCGGCACCTTCTGCTTTCTCTTTTTCCTTGGCAGCTGCGGCTTCCTTCGCTTTAGCTTCTTCTTCTTGTTTCTCCTTTTCTTTCTTAAGCAGGATAGACAACGGCTGCGTAATGCTGCTCAACAATCCAGAGAGCTGCTCCATGCAATTAGGACTATCGAGAATTGCTTTGCGATCGAGTAGCGACAGCAAAGAGTTCAATGCAAACTTATTCGCCTTGTTCTCCTTAAGTTTGCCCTTACGGGACGATTTGAACTTAAGTGCTGTGTGGGAGTCGTGTTCCGTGAGGAAGAACCAGGCAATATGTGGACTATACCGCGTAAGGGACGACAATGCACCAAGACACTGCTGAATTACCACTAAAGGAGTAACATCACCATTAGTGCCAGGTGTAGGCAACGAGAGGGTGCGTTTAAGTTGAGGAGTTTTTTGGGCTGAGGCTGCTTTCGCCCTGAGAGACAAATGAGCAAAGCTGCGTTCAACAGCAGATATATCGACACTGCCATCTTGGAGAATCAGGAGAAGTAAGCTAAGAACTTCCGTCCTGTTCTGACGATTCTGGCACACATTGTGGAGGATATCATTGAGATGATAAAACGCGTTACCATGTAGTGGCATGAACATCAGCCGTAAAAGTGTCGCCACTCCAGGTTTGTCAAGCATCTGGACAATTTGCCGGCGCTGAGGCTTTTTAGCTGTTTCTTCTTGCTGCGAAGTCTCAGCTCGTGACTGAGCGTCCATTCTACCCATGTCGAATTGTGTCAAGCGTCTGCCAGTAAGGGCACGGGCTTCAGTAACGAATTCGGGACCGAGAACTGCCAGAACTTCTTCGGGTTGGTCGGCTAATACTGTTTGTCGGAGAGAAGGGTTCAGTGTAGCGAGGAAACTTGCTGGGTCCATATCTTCAGCATGTGGAGTTTCACTGACTGCAGCTTGTCGACGAGCTGTTTCACGTTCACGGCGACGACGATCAGCCGCTTCCTGCTGCAAGAGTTCTTCGCGAATCTCTGGAGGCAACGCTTCTAAAAACTCGGGGTTGATTTCACTAGGTTCTTCGCCTGTAGCTGCAGCATGAGATCTCTGCTCCGCGAGTTGTTGCATGATAACCTCCTCACGGAATTCTTCGGGAATCGCTTCAAGAAAATCGGGGTCTATATCCATGCCGGTAATGTCGAGTTGACGACCTCGAATTGTAGTATGGACCCGTGGGGCAGCCTCGGCCGGGCCGGCAGCAGGAGTTTCAGTTGCCGCTTGGTCCGTTTGTTGAATTGGCTCTGTTGGCTGAACATCGTCCATAGGCTCACCAAGAGTAGTTTGGCGAGAATTTTCTTCTGCTGCGCGCTCGGCTTCTTGTCGTTGTCTCAAGGCTTCTTCTTCCTCCTCCTCCTCCTCCTTTCGCTTGCGCTCTTTTTCGGTGAATTTTCAGTTTCATATAACTTCAATGCTTAAAAATTATTATAAGTCATTATCTTCAGAAATTTGCAAGCCATGCTTGAATTAAAGCTGTTTCATCACTCTCTTAGCTGCAGCATTATTCTTCTTTCTGTATGTGAGAATTATATCATCTATATAATAGAAGATTAGAATTTCATCACACTTGAAGCAGCAGAATTCATGTGAAACAGTCTCAAATTCTAGAAGTATCAGTTTCTTTATGAATAACTTCTGTCAAAATAAAGAGAACTTCCAGAATCCATATAAGACTTTATTTAATCAATAAATCTTTTTTTTTTTTCACTCATACTTTTCTCATTAATCTTATTGCAATCAGACAATTGAAACTGTAAATTTAATCATCTTGAAGTTTTTTTTTACTTGAGAAAAAAATGAAGTATTTATCTGATTCTGTAATGCTAGAAACTATTTTTATTGTTGTGATATAATTTTACATTACATTGCTGTTTAGTTATTGACATGCCATTCTTGAAACACACAAAATTATTGAAAAATCTTCACAGCATTCTTCATGTGTTTTTCTTTGTCTGCTATCTTTCTATAATAATAATAATAATAAACTGTTTATAATTTAATAGTTTTTATTAATCTGTTGTTGTACTGATTTACTGTTTTACTATTATTTTGTTATTTTATTCAATCATTTTATTATGTTCTACTGTTCTGTTCTATTTATTCTGTCTGTTTTATCATTGTTTATAATTCTGTGACTTGAAGATAACTCTCACAAAGGAATTTCTTACTAAAGAAATTGAGAAAATATCTTAAATGAAGTAATTATAATGTAACTAATCAAATAACTAAAATTGTCTTTGCTAGTTATCTGCAGATTCTGTACAAGAATAATTACTTAAAAAGAAAAACAATGAAACATGAGATGAAAAAGTTATTATACTATAACAATCAGAATTCAAAAAAAGCAGATCATCCCATTCTTGAAACACACAAAATTATTGAAAAATCTTCACAGCATTCTTCATGTGTTTTTCTTTGTCTGCTATCTTTCTATAATAATAATAATAATAAACTGTTTATAATTTAATAGTTTTTATTAATCTGTTGTTGTACTGATTTACTGTTTTACTATTATTTTGTTATTTTATTCAATCATTTTATTATGTTCTACTGTTCTGTTCTATTTATTCTGTCTGTTTTATCATTGTTTATAATTCTGTGACTTGAAGATAACTCTCACAAAGGAATTTCTTACTAAAGAAATTGAGAAAATATCTTAAATGAAGTAATTATAATGTAACTAATCAAATAACTAAAATTGTCTTTGCTAGTTATCTGCAGATTCTGTACAAGAATAATTACTTAAAAAGAAAAACAATGAAACATGAGATGAAAAAGTTATTATGTGTTGCTGCTTAGTAAAGCAGTCAAAGATTTCTCTGAAGTTTGATCTGAGACCTTATTTAAAAGATCATCATTCAGGTATCAACCTGCTACAGCATCTTTCTGTTTTGTATTTTTTTTGTGAGAAATCAGTATTGGAAAAATAATTGTTTTCAGCTTTTCTGAAATAGTATTTGAGCATACATGTTTATAAAAGATTTGAAATTGTAGTAAATCAGCATTATAATAATAATAATAATAATAATTTATTATAGTCTTATGCAGTCAGTGAACTATGAAGACTATCCAGAGGAATTTTTATACATGAATTCTCAGATTACTGCACTTAGCAGTTCGCTTGCGCTCTTTTTCGGCTTCCTCCTTCGCAAGACGCTCTTGTTGTTCCTTTTCTTTCCGCTCTTCATCTCGTCGCCTCATTTCTTCTTCGAGCTGTTTCTTCAAGCGCTTACCTTCTTCAATCGCGGGGGGGACAAGAAGCTTGAGAATAGAATTTAGAACTCGCAAAGCCTTGTCAACATAGCTAGTTCCGAATAAGATACGAGCCTCTTCTTGCCAACGAGTGGTTGTACTAGAAACAGTGAATGCCACCGCCTGAGCGGGATCATCGCGCGGTCGTGGATTCGCAGCGGGAGGCCTACTTAGCCCAAGGAGATCCTGAAGGCGAGACGGTAATGAAGCGTCACGTTCAATATGAACATGGAACCCATCGGGCCGAGTAACAACACCAAAACCGGGGCCCCCTTGCCCAATCACTTGTAAAATCGCGTTCATAAAACTGACAGGACTATCGACGGCCAAAAGTCGACCCTGGCTAGTAGGATCTATTGCGTGTACCCAATCAGTGAATGCTTCTGTGCTTGGCGGTTGATCTGCTGTTCGATCATGACGACGCAATAGTGGGTTGGTCCCATCGTCATTCCGAGAAGTTGCGATCGCGGTGCGGTGGGTTCGGTAGTTAGGAATCATGCCACCTGCATGGCGACTCCCGAGGCCACCAGCGAAGAAATTCCATGGTGTTCGTTGAGTGCGAGAATTGGTAAGCTCGTTCATCCATGGTGGCCAGGGTAAATTTGATGCGCGGGCGTCTTCGTCTGTTTAGAGATTAATAAAGAATACAACTGAGAACGCAATCATTATCACCCACCGTCAAAGCCATGATAACCAGGCTCGTCGTAGTCATCCATGTCTTCCTCTAACTCGTCTAACTCGTCCTCTTCGTCTGCAGCAACCGTCAGCAAATAACTCTCACAAGTTCGAATTACACATACCATCTTCTTCGATTATGTCATCATCGTCCATCATACCATCGTGCAGAGTTCCTCTCAGCCCAAGGTCGCCGCCTTCGATGCGTTCTACTGTTCCACCAGCACCCTCGAGAACACGTAATAGCTCATCAAAATGTGGTTGTCCAACATGACGATCTCCTTGAGCGATGTCTTCCAGGTCGTCCTCCAATTGGTCCATTATGTCAGCATTTGCTTCGTCCTCGTCGGACATTTCTTCACTTTCCCACTCGTCATCATCACCTTCAAAGCTCCCGTTATCATGGCCCCCAGTGACTTCTCCTGCGATGATTTCATTGTCCAGGTCTGATTCCTCTTCGCTCTCATCCTCATCCTCGTCCTCGTCCTCGTCCTCCTCTAATCCATTAGATTCGAGGAAAGAGTCAAAATTAAAATCCATGAGAAGATCACCAGGTAAACCTTCAATCGGGCCAATCGCATCGAGCTCTTCATTTTCGCTGACAACTTCACCGTCATTATCGGAAGTATCTTCTTCATATTATCTGGCTCATGCCAGTATTAACTTTTCTGACTTATATCAGTTATTTCATTAAAATAAAGCTTAGAAATTAATAAGATAATGACTGGTGCTCCAATATCAGTCATACTTATCTCATTAAAATTTGAACATCACAACATAATAAAACTAGTCACCAGGGGCAGGTTTCAAACCTGCAACATCTATGTGTTATCTGAAAGCTGTAACGTAGCTGACCACCCAATGACCCCACCCAGAAGAAATAACATAAGAATCTTCACTCTCTAAGATAAAGCCTAATCCATTAGATTCGAGGAAAGAGTCAAAATTAAAATCCATGAGAAGATCACCAGGTAAACCTTCAATCGGGCCAATCGCATCGAGCTCTTCATTTTCGCTGACAACTTCACCGTCATTATCGGAAGTATCTTCTTCATACTCCATCTCTTCATCGTATTCATCGTATTCATCGTCATACATTTCATCCTCGTCGTCTTCCTCTTCACTGGCCGTTTCTTCCTCATGTTCCGGTTCAAACATGCCAAGAGTCGAATGACGGAATAAATCTGGAGTTTCCTCTCTGTCATCTCCCATATCTGACACTGAAGTTGCAGAAGATATCTCATCCTCATCTGCTAACCCGGGAGCACCAACGCCAGAAATGCTTGCGGTCTCACTTAACAAAACGGCGGTTTGTGTAAGTTTATTCAGTGGACGGAGTATATGCTTGACGGCCCTTTTAGAAGAAGGAAAGTTCAGGTCCATATCCGCAATCGAAGAAGTGAAAGCTGATATAAAGTTCTTCTCAAACATCATCTTGGCGACATGGCGAGTAGATGAAGGATACTGTGCCGAAGTGTCCGTACCTGTTGGGGCACTCAACATCTTGTCAAAGAGGTCAGCAAGACACATGAGTCGAGCGTACTTGACGTCAAGCGGCTCCTGTGACAAATTTGCTTCCTTGTAAGACTTTAGAGCGTGTTCAAGGACAAATTTTCGCACAAACATCAAATCTGTCTCGTCTTCTTCATCCATGGTGGGACGTCGCTTTGATCCGCCGAATTCTCCGGTCTTGGCGCATAGTGAAACAATCACTCGCATGGCCCAATGTGATGTATTAATTTTCTTTTTGAACACCATAGTTTCGTTGTGTTCCAAAGTCCCAACTGGAATCAGGGAATGCAGTAAATAATTGAGGATCCCCGAGCGCGGTTTAGAAGGAGTAGTTGCAAGAGGTGCGGTTTTGCGCGAAAAGTTAATGAACTCTACCTTCGTGCGATTGTATGAAGCGAGAAGTTCACTTAGACAGTGAAGGAGGAAGCATCGATATATGTAGATGGGATGTTCTTCAGCCTTGAACTGCGGTTTTTCTGGCTTTTTGGAAGTCGTGTCCCGTGGCGGAGGAGTCGAGGAGGTCGAGGAGAGATCTCCTGTGGTCATTTCAACGTCCTCTGTTTGGTCACCAATAGGCTCTGCGGTATTTGTGCTTATCTCCTTATCATCAACGTCTCGATAAGAAAGCAATTCAGAAAGCAGATAGTGGATCACACCATCTGGGTGCTCAATGACTGGAGGTTTAAGTTCTGCCTTTTGCTTAGGTTTGATATCGACATCCTCTGCGCGGCTGGTTTCTTGGTTTACTTGTTCAGAAGTTTCTCCCTTGTTATCTTTGCCATCTTCGGCAATTGCGCCTTCAGGTTTGTCCATCTCCTTTTCGCTCCTTTCTACTTTCAAGGTAAGAAGTTGCTGTCTTTGCTGTGGATCGTATCTCTGCAGTTTCAACTTCTCGTTCGTAACCTCAACAAAAAGCTTTGGGGATCTTAGCGCCAGATGGTAGAATTGTCGAATATAACCAGTGGTGTCCGTTTGGCGGGGAGATCTGGAATCAAAACTCGTTACAATTTCGTTCCTCATGATCTGGCGAACCGTGTCATCGTCCTCAATGATGTGTCGCAGAATCAACATAAAACTACTGCGCAACTTATCATCAGAAGAGTCAGCAAGCTGTTTCATCATGACAAAAAGCCGCTGCAGATTTTTCTTCTCCCCTAAGCGTATTGCAATATCTCGGTGCCGAGTTAAGATGACGAAAATACGACAAACGGACAAAGCGAGGGATTCGTCTTTTGCAATCCGGGGCAGAATTTCCACGATAGCCTCAAAAAGTTGTGATTTAGCTTCGGCAGGAATGATAGGTTCCTGCAACTCAGCTGGTGACTCCGAGACATTATCCGGGTTTGGGGGGGCCCAAAAGATTAGGTCCGGTTGTTCATCGTCAGACAAAACCCTCTCCATAATCAAAAGAACCTGAGCAATCCATGGGCAAGCTTCGACTGTCGATTTCTCGGATAGAGACTTAGGAATGGTAATAAAGCCGAGGAGGGGAGCGAAATTTTCCTTTAAATGCTCCAATGTAGCATCATAAACGCCTTTCTCTTGAAGGACAAGCGCAAGCAAATTAGCATAAGCCGCTATCTTTTTGCCTTCTGACTGGAGATTTTCATCCATCTGCAATGATATAAGAGAATGAATCAATGTTTCCCCGATTTCTTTACGGAAAGTACCCCCGTCAGATAGCTTGGTGGCGGAGTTGATAAGGTCGGCGAGCTCGAATGTGACATCATGATGAAGATTAAGAACTTCCAAACAACTCTCTATCAAGTTAGTCCGAATTTTGTCGCGTTCTTTGTTCAGATCCTCGACCGTAACCACATCCCGTCGCTTGGGCGTGGATGTCCTTCTCGTAGGTTGCAATGCTGGCGTGTTAGCGGCACTTTGGTTCCATGAGGCGTCTTCTGTGTTCGCAACATCGCTGCTCTGTCCTGTACGAGGGAAAGGATCGAGGGGAGCCCCTTGAATTTCGTCGAGCAGAGCTTCAATCGGACCTTCGAAAGCTTGATTAAAAGATGGCGCGGATGTGGGTGCACCATCTGAACGCTGAGGCGGGTTTGGCGCAGGAGTGCCGAATAGACTTTCAGTTTGAGGTGTGTTGCTAACTCTTGACGTAGGTTCTATATCAAACGAGGGCACCGGTAGTCTCGGTGGAGGTCTAAAACCTTTATGGGCCGCACAATACTCGTCCGCATAGGAAGCGGAATTGTTGCAGCGGTACAATGCCTCCTTCGCTAGATTTTCGTCATATCCCTTCTCGGTTAAAGTGCTGAGCCGGTCTCTATGGAAAGAGAACGCTCTTGGAGTTGGGGAGGTGGCCACTGGGGGAGCATCACCGCTATGATATGCCCCGCTTTCGTACTCGCCTTCTAATACTGACCGAAGAATTTCAATCAAGGTTTTCACCATTGAGCTGGAGGCATCTTGGATAAAATCAGATTCCCATAACTTTTGAACCAACGGCAATGCTTCCATTCTCAATTCCACCAAAAACTGGGACGGCACAAAGGAGTCAGGCCGATCTCTATGTTGTTCAGTTGCCATCGCTTGGGTTTGAGCGGAATCAATGATATACCGAGCCGAGGTGGTCTCAGAAAAGAACGTCAAAATGAGTTTCATACAGCCGCAAGCTGCGGCCAAACGGGACGTTAGTTCGGGTGAAGAATTCTCCTTGGTCTGGCGAGTCAAGGTTTTGACCTCATCCAAGAAAAGGTCGGCTAGATCATGAAGCGTCCGTATACCGGTTATCTTCTTGAAGGCATGGAGGACGATAGTCAGACAGTGCGAATGAGGACGATCGCTCGCTACTCGTTATTGTTAGGTATTAAATCAAAAATAGAGTACAAACATGATCGCTTACTTTCAAATAATAGTTGAGAAAATGTCGAAAGAATGACAATAAGGTAGGAGAAACGATCTCTGGGTTCCGAGTCGCAAGCCTGCTGCAATTGCTCCACAGCCACCAATGCCATAGCTTCGGCAACTCTTGAAGCTTTCTGCCGCTGATAAGTATCCATGCGCCGCTTGCTTGTAAGGCCATGCCCCAAAACATGATGAAAGCCTGTGATGGACATAGGTATGCTGCTAGCCAAATAGCGAAGAACGTCAGTATTCCAGAGTGCAGCCCAATTTACAGAGCTTTCGGTTGCTTCCTTAGAAGCCTCATTCGGAGCCTCATTCAGAGGAGCAGACGAATCCGTCTCACCGATAGTAGATGTGGCTTGGGGTATGGAAGAAGGTATGTTGGCATCGCCAAAGCCAGAAAAGCCACCAGTTCTGGGCAGGCTTTTCCACTCGGGAGGTTCATTCTTCTGCAACAAGATCTCTTCCCATACGCAAGCTGCCTGCAACCTACCCAGGTTTTGAACAAGTTTGGCATACCTATCTGCTAAATTAGCTTGCACGAAAGGAGAAACTTGTTGGCTGGGCCGAGCATGGTATACAGGCGGGCCGTATATTTCGCGGAGAATGTCAGTCAAGGTCGAAACAGCAACAAGATGTTTCAAATAATACGTTCCTTTCAGCTTCACACAATGAACATCCTGCTCGGCGGCAGGTGTCGAGCAGGTCACGGGGGTGAAAAAACCGTTCGGGTGCCATGTTTCAATAAAGGGACTCAATTTATCAAGCACCTTTTGGGTTCGGTTGACTACCGAAGGCACAACGAGATGAGGCTTCGTCTCCGCCATTGATTTGAAGACCTGTGCTAAGTAGCGAGTTGCTTCAGTAGCATGGAAGGTATGGGAAACGCTCGGAACGGTCGCCAAGTCCAGAACGTATTCCACACCACCGAACTCGATGAAATTAGAACACATCGTTTGGTTCTCAAAGAACGCCGCCAAGAACCTCAGAACAACAAAGAGGTAATCGACGGCGTTGAGACCGTTAGGGTCGTTGACCTTGTGAAAATTCCATTTACTGACATCGGGAGAATCAAAAACATCCGAGTAACGGCATGCAGGCACACCGCTTACGGAGAATCCTCCATCTGCCAGATTAGGCACTGGTGAATCTTTCAGAGACTCTAAATCTGGCGTAAATGACGCACCAATCTCAGTAACAGCAGACGCTGGTCCGCCGAGAACAGACACCTTCTGGTTTTCGTCTTGGACAAGCAGTTTCGCTCCTAACCCATGATTCCAAGCTTCAGAGGTAGCTAGAATTCGTATCCGAGCAACCATACGCACGATTGCACTTGTAACGGCTTTCTTCAAACGAGGATGATGCCGAATAAGTTCATCGAATGAATTGCCCAAAGCGCGGACTAGATTAGTATCATGGCTCATGCACTTCACATGCTCGGGGCTTTCGAAAATGTCGAAAAATCGGTTTAAAGCGTCCGATGATTCAAAAAGCTCCAAGCCGGTCGAGTTTAAGCATATTGCTCCGAATGCAACCGGAATACATACGATAGCTTCGGACGAAGGTAAAATGCCATCAGAACCCTTATTCTTATGCGAGGCAAGGAGCTGCGTAGCAAAGGCGTTAGGGTCGGTGTTCGGATCAGAAGGAATGAATAACGTCAAGGATTTGTCATCTGAACCATTCGAACCAGTTTCGATTGCGCCCGCCATAACTGTTTCCAGAAAAGACTTGCTTAGCCCAGCTTCGGCGATAACTGCATAACTAGTTGGTTCATTGTGGATGAAGTTGCTCATAACATTCACGACGCCACTCCAAACGTGAGAGCCGAAAATCTTGGCATTCTCGAGAACCAAACGAAGCCCATCAAGTAAAGGAGGCGAGTCAATGAGGTTCCTTAATAGCCGTTCAAATCCACCAGTGTTGTGTTGCATAACATGGTTTACGAACTTGAGAAGCCATCGTAAGGATTGCTGGTGAAAATAAGGTATTTGGTAGTCCGTGTATGAATTTTTGTGTTCCTCCGGTATCCCTTTGCCCTCTTTAACAAGATCGTAAGCGGATTTTGATTCAGAGGAAATGAGACCAGACAAGGCACTAAAGCCACGGGCGGAAGCCAAAGTTGATAAAGCATCTCGAACTGGGTGAACATAAGTGTCAAGGAACTCCATAACACGAGGATAAACCCTTCGAGCTTTCTCAGTTCGAAGATTGAGAATATCGACCAACATTGGAATCAGTCCAGCAGATACTAGTGTTTCAGGTGTCCTAGCCCCCGAATTTGGGAGCGTACGGAGCAGAGAAAACAACGCGTCCCGCCAGTCATCACTATCAAGACTATCATCATCGGGAGTGGAAAGGTCTGTAACAGTCTTCCGAATAATGAACATTAGA
The DNA here is from genome assembly GCA_001430925.1 of Byssoonygena ceratinophila. Taxonomy (NCBI): domain Eukaryota; kingdom Fungi; phylum Ascomycota; class Eurotiomycetes; order Onygenales; family Onygenaceae; genus Byssoonygena; species Byssoonygena ceratinophila. The sequence continues at coordinate 142,908 of LJPH01001999.1, forward strand.
ATTCCGTGGTTAACGTTGACATTGAGTGCAGCACAAACATCCGCAGCCTTTGACTTGTGTCTCGCCAGTGCATCGAGGCAACCAAGTGCAAAAGTCTGGTTAAGAATTGAGGCACTGATATCACCAGCTACGGCAAGATGCACAAACTCTGCAAGTTGGTAGGCGAGTTGAAGTCGTTTAGGCTCGTCTGAATCCTGATAAAGAACTTTTTGCTGGAACATGCTTTCCGGGTACACGTATGCGAGATTGGTGAGTGCAAGGACTCTGACCGCAAGTATCTGCTGCCTTGTTTCATACGACTTTGCCAACGCATATGCGATACGCACTCGGTTCAATAGTTCGTATGCGGACTCCTTTGGAACCTTGGCGACATACCGGCTCACGACCTCTTCTATACCATGGGACAATATCTCTGAGTTTGGTATTTCCAATACAGTCATCCCTCGTGAAGATTCATCCGACTTGACGACTGGCGACGAAGTAACAACGGACGGTGATTCGTCAGCGGTCGAGTCACGACCGGGTCGAGCGCTGGAATGTCCAGAATGTCGACGAACAGGAGTAGGGGTCAAGGGGACTTGAGCAGGAAGGCCGCGACTAGATCCTGCCATTGATTGTCCCTTCGTGGAATCAGCATCCCCAGAATAATATGACATCCGAACATCGCCCCAGTCTTCCCAATCACTTGTGCCCGCTCCATTGTCAAGCAAGACATCCGTTTCAACTTCGTTCGTCATGTTGGTTCTAGTCAGATTGATCAAATTACTGGCATTGCAGTTACCAGCGGATATTGTTTGTAGCTTTGCTTTCTCTTTTCCCTTCGAGACGGTCTGCGTCTCCTGGTGCACCGGACGAGGAAACGGCGCAGCAAGTTTCCGCACACGTTCAAGTTCGATATTATAGTGCGTCGCTAAGAGCGTCTGGTGAAAATGCGAGCTATTTGACGACCGTTGTCTGGAATAGTAACGCTGTGCGAGGCAGACGCCGAGGCGTAGAGTACACTGAAGCAACGCAAGCGAAGATGTATTGAGCAAGGCATTCACCCGCTCACTACTATTAAACAAGCTTCGATTGCCGCATTTTTCCAAGAGGAGCCTTGAAAAATCTAGTATCGATTCCACCAATTCTCTGTCGCCCTCGCTGCCATAGCCAAGCCCATCTAGCTTCGAGTGACATTCCTCTTCTGTCAATGACACATTACCAGCAAGGAGCTCATCAACCAGAAACAGCCGACCAAACGGCTTCGTCTGGGGGCCGAGATCAAGCTCGTATTTACTGATAACCCGAGCCAATATGCCATCAAATCGATTCAGAACGTAGATCCAATTATAGAGATCGCCTCTCGGAAATGGCCATCTGCGTGGAAACTGCAACAGGTGTTGCGGAAGCTCGGGGATTGAAATTTCAGTCGCCAATTCGGCGAAGCGCCGCATGGCCGCGGACTGTTGAAGGATTAGCACACATTTCATTGGACAGTTACCGTCTGAGGGCTGGCATAGACTCACTTTTGTAGGCTCATGCTTGGGGCCCGGCACCTTGTCAATTCTCCCCATGATGAAGGTAAGCCTTACAGGCCACCATGTGAAAGGCCTGAATCACGCGTGTATCTCTCCGCCCAGCACTGCTGGTTCGCCACCGATTGTAATGTCAGCAAAGGCAAAGCTCTCTTTCTTAAATTATACAATCCATGAGGCTAATATCAGCAAAGAAAGCGAATTCGCTAGCTCACCTAAATAATGATAAGGCCTTTGGAAGCTCTAAGAAGGTGAGAGATGGAAACGAAAACGGTAAGTCGATGGTAGAGGGGTGATGTAACTAGGATGATGTTGAAAAGGCGTCGAATGCAACTGAACGTCACTCTGATGAAAAGATGACTGAGGATGTAAGGGAACGAGTGCAGGTCGCAGCCCCTGGTCTTTCAGTATCAATTTCAAAGTTCTGTAGTCTGTGCCGAGGTGTCGATTGAAGAGAGGATGGAGGGAATGTTGAGAAGCTCGTTGGCTGTCAGAAAAGTGTTGGAGGAGGTTGCTCACAAAAGTATGGAGGGCAAGTTCACCCACTCAACTGAGTTTACATGATGTTTTCCTCGGCCAATCAGCTGCCGGTCTCTTTAGCTTGGTCGGCCCGGACTATCTATTTTCCCCTGGCCTCTTCCTTACGTAAGCTTGCTCTTGTATTTGAATCTCTTTGTTGTCAATCTTGAGTGAATCATTTTTAGTTAATATGTGTATTTCCAAATCGTCATGGCTCATTGAAGAAATAAACTAATAATAGCATCTGCATCCATCCACGTAAAAGCGAAATTCTTAACACAGTTGCCAACTTGGTTTCAGCGCGCCAATGGCGGTAGCTCACCGTCCCACAGCACCTTCATCGTCGTCGGGAAAGGCGAAAAGCGACTTTCATCTTCTGACATGTAAGCTGTGATGCCCCCGGGACCAACTATCTTCTTCAGCTGTCCTTGCGGTCCCGGTGCGCGGCGGAGATTTTCGAGCTTGCCCACCACCTTTAGCATAGTAGTAAGTGCCACTTTAGTCATCCCTGCGCCCAAGCACTCATGAGGGCCGGCGCCCAGGTGGATATACGAATCCAGGTCGCGAGAGAGGTCAACTCTGTCAGGTTCTGGGAAAACTTCGGGGTCTTTACATGCAGAGACCTGTAAATATTGTCAGCTGTATTCAGCGTTGCTATCCTTTCGGGTACGGGAAACTCACCAAATTGCATATTACCCTCTGTCCAGCATGCAGTTTCAATTCGGTGTCGCGGTCTTTTACCGTGAAGTCCGTGGCTACTTCTCGAAAAAGAGCTACGGTAGATCTCATTCGTGCTCCCTCCAGAAAACTGAATTTGCTATTAGTATGTACACAGCATAGTAACCTCGGACGGGAAACAACTTACTATCTCAAGATAAGGTCATCCGCTTCCTTGGTGTCCAAGAAGGCCAGCCTACGAATTTCCGGCAAGTGTTTCGATCCCTCTTCTGAAAGGTAGTAATCGAGGCATTGCGAGAAAAGCTGGGCTTGATTTGCCACCATGCCACCAGCCGTGGGAAGAATGTGTGTCCAAACAAGCTCATCAACTGGCATCTTTGTATCTAGCAGGCGCCGTATCATGTGGATTCCATAATCTGCCAGAGCTCCGCTTCCATGTAATCTATCAATTATTCCCCCAACGAAACCAGTTTTGGAGATCACCTGGACGTTCAGCATAGCAAGTTGCCCAAGTTTCTGAGTAACAGTTCGAGCGAGTTCCCGGAGTTTGAAGCTATGAACTGGGTCGACGTCGTAGAATATAGCAGTAAACACCAATGCTAATATTCTGTACAGCTCAGTCTCCGTGAAGACGCCGTGCGGCGTCCTCTCTGTCTTGAGGGGAAGTAGAAAGATATTTGCACAGAAATTCACCTGAACCAAATTCGCCACGTCACGAACGATATCAACTTGACTGACTCCAGAGACTCGATGAGACTTTGAATGCAGCAGTTTCAAGGTCATCTGTTCGTAGAAATCCCTAACCTGCTCGTGCCAGTCCTCTGTATAGAGTGCCTTTTTCATCATCGAACGTGAACTCTCGTTCGTAGGCCCATCTCCTGACAGCATAAAGTCGGTTCCGTATGGAACGGAATTGCGAGTCATTAAAAACTTGATCTTTTCACCCCATGTGACCTTAAAATCCACCTTGTTATTTAATACTGTCCTGCAGGCGCTATGAGACAGGATCATCGCAGGATGTGGAACGGCTTCAGGTCTGACCCAGGAGTACTTCTCAGCCGTTCCCAAGCTGGTTAATATTTTCTCGTTTTCGGAAGGAATGACAAGCGGGAAATGAGCATAGACCGAATCGGATCTAAAATGTAGAGGAAAGGCACGGAGAATGAGTCTATGGAATAGGTGACCATGGTTAACTGACATGTCGTAGTTTACTTCAGCATAACCCCAGTTTGTGAGGTTTTGCGGAGTGTAGTCGACAGTATAAAATCGATCGCCTCTTACGAGAGCGACCGCATCGGAAAGCACCGTACGAGATATGGTAAAGCTGGCACAGAGGCCACTTCCAGGCACCATAGGAGCTTTTGCTTCCTCAACGACGATACCGGGGTATAGTTCAACATTGTCTGGATGACCGTAGAAGTGCCTCAGCTGTTCCGCCACTTCTGGATCTGAGTTGATGTCTTCGAACGTTTTATGGGGAGTTAGATGAAAATATTTTCGAAATTCATTGAGACTGGAAAGATTCCATGAGCGGGCTTGGAGAATACCCAATATTTCCACTGGACGCAGAATCTTTGGCACATGTCTCGCCCCAAAAGGCCCAGCACAGTCCTCAATGCTCTCCGTTAGGATCTGAACCAAATCATTGTCATTGTACGCTCCATCCGGCAGCCGCTGAAGATTCGCAAATGTCCGCTGTGCAGGATCGTCAGGAAGTAGAGCCTCCCGTTTTCCCATTGCTTTCAAAAGATCCATTGTACTGACAGCAGTTGGGTCCTGGCCGTCAAGGATTTCTTTGAACACTTCATGCATCCACCGATCATCCCTATCCGAAAGACAAGAGTGCCATCGATACACAAGATTAAATTCCGCGGATACCATATTTCCGCCAGCTTCCTCAACAGATTTGTGGCTGAGAAATTCTTTCACCTCATCACGCGGGTCGAGACTCCAGTCACTATTCGTTCGGTTAATGTTGAGTATAGTTCTAACATAGTCTTTCAAAACGATATTTATATAAAGCCCACAGGTGATGAGGCGTCCGGTCTGGAAGAGATCATTATCGTACTTTGCGTACGCTTCCGAGTCACTCTCAGCGGGCTTTCGAAAGCGATTATTTTCATTGATAGCTGCAAGGTTCTGGACAACGTGGTTATGGAAACGGTTGAACATGATGAGTAAAACACCAACGCCGGGAGGGAATCCGAATACCCGTCGTTCAGAGAAGCAGTCTGGCTTTAGTCTTCCATCTTTAAATGTCCTGACTTTGTCTTGTTCTCCCTGGTTGCAACCGTACAATGGTGACAGATCCAAGTAAGAGGACGTCAAGTTACGGGAATGATCCTTAGGGTCTGTTCGAAACAGGTCTAGTACCGGTTAGATAGGATATTTCTGATCACCGGAATGCGAAGACACGCACCATGAATGATAAGAGCTGCAAGATAAAACAGCATGCTTGACAACTTGTTTGGATGTTCTTTGAATTGCTGTCTTGCTAGAAGTCCGTCAAACAAGAGACCTGGATCTGGACGTGAAACCGGTTGAATTAGCTTGGGTTGCACGCTTCTTGCATAATTGGATCCAGCCTTTCCAATTTGCGGCCAATAGATATTCTGCGATGGAATTTAGCACAAGCAATCATGACATTTTTCCGATAAACATACATTGTACGAGCCATCCGCTTGCCGATAAATAAATTGGCGACCCAGATACCTGAGAAAATAAGCTAATGAATGACAGCACGCTTCAGATCAAAACTTACGAAACAGGTGGATGGCTCAGGTCCCCCCAGAGCTGAGCCAAAAGAGAATTTGTGAGAGTGGAGCGGTTGCTGGATGTGCTGGGGAGCGACGCAGCGAGCTACAAGAAATCTTAGAACAGTGCTTGCCAACGAACTGTCTTCACCCCTAACCTGTATAACTCTCTCCATGACATAGCGTTTGTCATCCACGGGTGCGCCAGAGGCAGCATTTTTTAGAAGCGCAAGAACCGTGCCAATGTCCTTTACATCCATACTTCCCAAATCTTGGAGAAGCCCCGGGGTAGACGCCGGAGCAGAGGCCAAGTTAGATGTCTGGTAGTCAGACTCAGGAGTTACCGGACGCAGAGAAGCATTGGCGATCTCGCCGAGCTGAGAGAAGTATTTCCCGAAGTCATCGAGGACGCTTCGATGGGATGTTGAGTCGGTACCCATTTTACTGCGAGAGGAGGAACTATGGCTCGAGCAATTGTCCAACGGCGTAAAAGAGATTGGCCAAACTCAAACAAGAAGGTATATATGTAGACCAGATACTTATAAAATGAAGTGAAGTCAAAATACTTGAACACAGGTATAGTTAGAGTGAAGAGAGAATCATGGAAGAGCCGAAGAAGTGTAATGAAAAAGAAATAGAATGAAAGATCAGAAAAAGGAGCTTCTCCTGAATAAATACTTATTTCTAAGAAGAAATGAGATTCAGATTATAGAAATATACGAGCGGAAGCATCAAAGGTCTAAGCGAGTTGCATGTAGCTCACCCGACTGGGAATGGCCATCATGGCAGAGAACTGGAATTCAAAAGGAGGATGCCCCGAACTCGACCCTTGTAACTCACGGCTCGCGGGCTGAAGCGTGATGGCATCGCCACCACATTAGTGTGGTCGGGAAGAAGAACTTGGGGGCCCTGCAGCACTCTTGCCCCGAACTTGGGTGATGCAGGGATGATCGGGCTAGCCGCACTGTCAGCCCTATGAACCTCGCGTTGGCAGCTATCAGAAACCGACTGTAACTAACCTACAGTCCATTGATGGGTGTTTTGGTCAAGAAATGAACCCAGCTTGCGGCAAGGGACAATGATGAACTGTGGTTGTTCGGTATCATATTGGTGGAAAGCAAAGGATGATCAGACAAGCTGGAAGCTAATGCATTGAAAGAGCTGCAGTTTGGTTGCTGAATTATCAGTTCAGCAGAGAAGTGAACCCCTGCAAATTCAGCCCCCGAATCACGGCGTTTCCGATCGAAAAGATACCACCATTCTTCATCCGCATTGTCCTGCCACCAATCCTGCCAGAGAACCTCGCATTCGAGGATCAATCCTGGAGAGGCAGTTATCTCTTGGTTCTAATGTCTCTTGCCAACATTAACGATGTAGTTTTACACTCGCAGACATAGGCAATTATCAGGTCGATGCAGGAAATAGTTTCAAGGCCACAGATGCGTGTCGATTTTGGATGGAACTGCTTGTTTTAACGATATGCCACGGTTGGTTGATATTGGATTCCTCTTGTGTCACGCACAACCCGGCATGCACCGTACATACCGTGCGTACTGCGCATCAACCTCTTAAACGATCCTATTTCTGACTCCAGCCCGCTTGTATACCAGGGCTCCCTCAGGCTGAAGTGGGCCTCCGACACCCGGACGCCCTTCCCTGTCTTCCGTATCTCGTAAATAAGCCACTGGGTGCTTTTCCCCAGTCAATCATGTAGTCTTCATTGAATATCCTTGCAAGCCGGTTGGACTGGACTTCTTCAAAAGGGACCTCATGATGTTGCTGTCGTCTGTTCGGCCGCCAACAGCGTAATCGAAATTCCGCTCCGTTTGATTGGGCAGGTTCGCTTAGTCAGCCGAAATCAAGCTCCGAATTCAAAGGCTTCAACGGATCACTCTCCACGATGTTGTTGAAGCGTCATCGAGCCAACAATCCGTTTTCTGGGGAGCCGGAGAGTATATGAGAGGTATCGGCTACCGATTCAGCTGCGTCTGGATTTCCAATCGCCCACAATGGCGTCTCAACAAATTACACTTGAAATAAAACCTAGAGGTAAGCCACTGACACCTTGCTCAATCATCCCACAATCAGGGTATCTAACGGAATGATAATAAATCAATCGTCGATAGGTAAACCAATTCGAAAGCTACCGAAAAACATTTCAATTGGCAGGGATGCAACCGCAGCTAGCCTCTATGCTTCCATCTCGCAGCAGGCCCAGTTCTCCGTCCACCGTCTCCGGATTACGAAAGCAAGTGATGGGACTTTGATCAAGAATATTCAGGACATTACAGTTGAGTCTACGGGTCTGCGCAACCAGAGTGTGATTTATGTCAAGGATCTTGGTAGGTTATCCTTTCTCCGTGAACCGTCACTTTCCAAAATCGTTCGGATCTACCGCAGCTAACAGCTATCCTTCGGCCAAAAAAAATAGGACCTCAGGCTGCATGGCGCACAGTCTACTTAATCGAGTACCTTGGCCCGTTGGTCATGCATCCTCTCACCCTATACGTACTCCGCCCGTACATCTACCGGAGTCCTACCCCTCTCCCCGCTCCTTCGGATCTCCAGCGCCTTTCCTGCCTCCTGTTGGTACTGCACTTCCTGAAACGTGAAATCGAAACCCTTTTTGTTCACCGGTTCAGCCTCGCTACCATGCCCGCAAGCTACATAGTCCGTAATAGCGCTCACTACTGGATCCTTGGTGGTGTCAATCTCGCCTACTGGATCTTTTCACCAAACTCTTCCACTGCAAGATCCAAGGCCAATCCTATTTTGCTCTACTCCGGTCTTGCGCTTTTCATCTTCGGCCAGCTGGCGAACCTCAATGCCCACCTAACCCTCCGGAATCTCCGCAAGGAAGGTGATACCACAAGAAAGATTCCTTCCGGGTTTGGCTTCAATCTCGTCACCTGTCCAAACTATCTGTTCGAGGTCGTTGCGTGGTTGGGCATATATCTCGTGACTTCGTTGAATTGGAGTGTACTGCTTTTCACCGTTGTTGGTTCAGCCACTATGATGCGTTGGGCGAGCCAGAAGGAAAGAAGGTACAGACATGAATTCGGCGATAAGTACAAGAGGAAGAGATATGTCATGCTCCCGGGACTCTGGTAGGTCAGAATGCATGCGAGCCGCACATGCACAGTATTCCAGAGAATCGTGGCTTTGGACTAGATGCGACTCGATGTCCCGCAAATTGAATCGAAAATAGCATATCGCTGTGATGGGGCTTCACCGGTGCATGATAGCTTGAAAAAGAAGCCGGCTGATTGGCGTTGGTTTACAACATACCTATTGATAGCGCTAAGATTATTATTATTGTCGATGCTCTGTTTCCGTGTTCGACAGCGGCCCTAAGATAGTGGCTACGGAGTATAGATAAGAGCATTGGCGAACATATATATATATAACTTGAAGCTGTAAGAGAAAAGAAACAAACACCCATAACTCCGTTTGATGGCAGTCGAGAAACAAAAGACCCAGAAAGAAACCATATCAAAACCCATGCATCGCAACAGGTTGTCTAATGTTGAGGAAAACATAGGGGTAATGTTGGACCACCCTCGAATCCAAGAAAGACAATCAGGCGAAAGCAGGGAGAATAAATGTCCCACATAAGTAAAAAAGTGGAAATAAGAGAAATAAAAAGATCATTTCGTCTCAGAGACATTGACATTAAACCTCCCTCTGACCTTCCATCATTGCTTTTTTGCTAATCCCATCTGGGTTTTCCCTCTCCGGTTTTATTTATTACTTCCCGTCCTTTTCGCCCATTTTTGAAAATATGGCTCCATTTCCTTCTCGCATTTCCGGTCTCCTTCCGTTTCACAACCTTTAAATCGGATGAGGAAATCACCGTCGTTATACCTGCCGTTGGAGCTTGGTTTAGGTGATAATGGACTGTAAGAGTTAAGCATGCGCTGCGGGACGAGGGCGAGTTTCGCAAGAATGGTTGGGTGCCACTGCACAATGTGATCCTAGTGATTACCGGTTAGCATACAAAGCGAAGGGGGTCCTGAAAGACATACAAGCGCATGAGTTTCTGCTTTGGCAAAGTTGTAGCGTCGATATAGTGGATCGAACCAAGCGTCGAGAAAGTATTTTGCCCATTCACCCTGTCTGATGACAAAACTGCCAGGACAAAGGTTCTCCCCGTCCTGGGTTACAATCAGGTCCACGTCTTTTCCGGATAGGTGGCTGAATGTCTTGATCACGCTGTCTGGTGGCACCACGGGTACGTCTTTGATCATGAGGGACTGAAGTGCTTTGGGGTCGAGGATGTGAGATGTGATTGGTATCGTGGGATCCATGATAAGAGCATGCGGGGAGAGGTGGAAGAAGTATGTGCTTCCGGGATATAATGACATCGCATGCCGGACGGCGGGAACACTTGCCCAGCTTCGGGGAGCATTGTTCAGAAGGGTTGCGTATTCGGATGTGCTAGCGAAGAAGTTGACATAACCTACTCCAGTTCATTAGCTATCTGCTTCTTCACGGGTCGACAATAGAGCTTGAAGACTATATCAGTTCGAAGGAAGCATACCATGTCGCTTCACGTAATCCTCCCGATTCTGTTTTATGCGTTGGATGTATTTGTCACTTAAACTCTGCTCATCGAGGACGGTAACCAGCACGACTTTCGGTCCACTAGCAGCAGGCGTCGTTGAAGGAGAACCAGAGGAGAAAACGTGTGAGATGAAAAAAAGAACCGTGATAACCACAAATGCAAATAGGCCAACTGTTTTTAATTGTCGACGCCGTAGGGCTGAGGATTGCGAGGGTCGAACGAACAGGGAAGGATGCGAACTCTTTCGTGGAGGTAGAGCGAACTGCATGGTCGCGGTGAATGTGATGCGAGATTATCCCCCTTTTCACGCTCCCATCGATGCGGGCGCCACACTGGCTGCACAGAAAGAAGAGCTATTGAAGTATCCTGGTTGTGATGGTGAGTAGCATTTGGATTGTTGATCAGCCAGTTTGTCTCAGTGCTCAGGACGGAGATTAACCTTGGCTAAATAAATACCCTGACTCAATGTACCTCCCGCCAATTATACGGTGAAGAGTACAAGACTACGACTGTAGACCGACTCCGAAGTAGAAGTCTTGTGTGATACATCGAAGGAAGAGGAACAATAGACACCCATTGTCCCTATTGAAATGTTCTCTTTTGGAGCTTACATGTATGTAGTTATGTATGCATGTACTCCGTATGTATGTACTTGCGCAGTCAGACCAAAGTAGCTGCTCCTTAGGATTCCTTCGGTTACAAAATATCCCATCCACCCAACTACCAACTGGTCAGATCGAACTGTAGATACATACCTCCTTAAGCCAATTCACAAACCAGGCCCCATGCCGTCGGTACATATTTGGGCAGAAAGATGCTCAGCTGAGGGAAAACGAGGCCAAAATTACATGCTAAACATACATCTATACATGAAATCTAATATACATAATGAGTAGACACTCAACCTACTCCGTACAGTCATCTGTCCGCCTCTCGCAAAATATCCAACGCAACTTTCGTGTCACACTGTCACGGGAAGTGCACGGGTCGTTTCCGTATACACATAGTGGTTTTTCACGCTGGCCGGAATGAAAATCCTTCAAGGGACCCAACCTCTCAAGCTGAATTAAGATTTGGAGTCGGCGTAGCTTGCGATGGAGCCTCTGCACTGGTAGTTACTTCGAATTCTACCAATTGCTGCTTGGAATCTTCGGTGGCGGCCTGAACCTGCTGTTCCATCGTATGGCGAGCAAGGAATTGCTGGAATGTCTCAGGCTTCTCTAAACTCATCTCTTTCCGTTCCTCTTCAAATCGCTTCCTCATAGCCTTAGACGTCATGATTTTCCACCGCAAGCCCCAACCGAATATACCCAATTCCTTTATCCTCGAAGGCTTGTCATTGAGAAGATACTGGTCCAGCCCGCCCTCTTTCTTAATTGTCCTTAGGACTCGATGCTGGACTTTGATATCCAGCCATTTTCCTAGAGCGTCGCTATAAATCCTCTCTTTTCGGATATTCGGTTTCCAATATCTCCGCGTCTTCCCCTCATTTCTACCTTTGGAGATTTTGTTGCCGAATTGGATAGTTGAGCCTCCGTAAAGTCCGCTGTCGGCTTGTTTAAACGTAAACCTAGGCCCGTAGGGATAAGGAGGAACGTATGTCGGAAGCGCTTTTGTTGTTTGAGATGGAAGGGTCGTTGAGAAGTGTCGTCTTGACGCAAGGGAGAGTTTGTGGAGAGCGGAGGTGAGAGAGCAGAAGGACGCTGCCGGTCGAGCTGAGCCGGCGGGCATTGGAGCGGTCAATTTCAGGGGGCTATGAGAAGAGATACACAAATTTGCAGGACAAAGATCTGTTTAGAAAAATATTCCTCGTAGCGAATGCTAAAAACCATTCCAGCTGTTGGCCGGCGTGCTGCTGAAGATCAAAAGATTCGATGCTTCCAATTGCACAGGAGCTCCGGATTAGGCTTAGTCGCTGAGCTAATCCACGGCCGTGCATTCCAGCCAATCAGAGGACAGCCGCAGAAAGTCGCTGCTCGCTGCTCTCTTTGAGTCCAGAAGAAACAACATCCAAAAGCTACCCTTCTCAGAGCAAAAACCTGCTATTCAGCCTTTTTTGCTATCAAGCCAATACATTGTTAATTTGGCTCTACTCATTATATACTAGCATTCACGACTACGTCATCCGTGCCTCTGGACACTCAGTCCGGAATACGGATTAGCAAAAGCTCAAAATGGTCCAGATCAGTGAGGTCAAGGGCAATTCACGCGAGAATAGGACAGCAGCACATACGCACATCAAGGGGCTAGGCTTACGGTCAGATGGAACCGCTGAGCGTACTAGCGGCGGCTTTATCGGCCAGGCCGCTGCTAGAGAAGTGAGCTTAACAATCTCCTGGAGCTCTAGACGTGTTTACTGACAGATTGAGCTGTAGGCATGTGGTGTTGTCGTCGATCTGATAAAGTCAAAGAAGATGGCTGGTCGTGCTGTATTACTTGCTGGGGGACCAGGAACTGGGAAAACGGCTTTAGCACTCGCTATATCGCAAGAATTGGGGACAAAGGTTCCTTTCTGCCCTATTGTCGGTAGTGAAGTGTTCTCAGCGGAAGTTAAGAAAACGGAAGCTCTCATGGAAAATTTTCGCCGGGCAATTGGTGTGTATGATAGTCCAATACGCTGTTAAACAGCTCTGACGTTCACAGGGTTGCGTGTTCGTGAAACAAAGGAAGTTTACGAAGGAGAGGTGACGGAGCTCACTCCAGAAGAAGCCGAGAATCCATTAGGAGGTTACGGACGGACAATAAGCCATCTAATCATCGGACTTAAATCTGCTCGAGGTACCAAGAAGCTACGGCTTGATCCAAGCATATACGAAGCTATTCAAAAGGAGAAAGTTGCCGTTGGAGATGTTATTTACATTGAAGCCAACACTGGGGCCTGCAAACGCGTTGGACGGTCGGACGCGTACGCAACAGAGTTTGACCTCGAAGCCGAAGAATACGTTCCTGTCCCAAAGGGCGAAGTGCATAAGAAGAAAGAAATCGTACAAGATGTTACACTTCACGATCTAGACGTCGCAAACGCCAGGCCACAAGGTGGCCAAGACATAATGAGCATGATGGGCCAATTGATGAAGCAGAAGAAAACCGAGATCACTGACAAATTACGGCAAGAAATCAACAAAGTCGTCAACCGCTACATTGACCAAGGCGTCGCCGAATTAGTTCCCGGTGTCCTCTTCATCGACGAAGTATGCTACTTCCACATTATACCTCCATTAATTCTCAGCAACTGATATTCTGACCCTCCCTTTTTTTTCTTTATACAGGTCCACATGCTTGACATCGAATGTTTCACGTACCTCAACCGCGCCCTCGAATCCACCATCTCCCCCATCGTCATCCTCGCCTCTAACCGCGGCCACACCGTGGTCCGCGGGACTGGCGACATCGTCGCTGCCCACGGCATTCCGCCCGACCTCCTCGCCCGCCTCCTCATAGTTCCAACGCACCCTTACAATGCCGACGAGATCAAAACAATCGTCCGTCTTCGCGCAAAGACTGAAAGTCTACAAATCACCGACGCGGCTCTCGCAAAAGTTGCTGCACACGGCGCAAAGGTCAGTTTGCGCTATGCGCTACAACTGTTGACTCCCGCAAGTATATTAGCACGGGTCAATGGCCGGCCCGGTGGGATCGAGGAGGCGGACATTGCAGAGTGTGAGGATCTATTTATTGATGCAAAGAGGAGTGCAGATATTGTTTCCAGGGAAACAGCTGGGTTTATTTCATGATTTCAGCAGTATTGCTTCTGGAACAGAAGTTATTGTTGTTCCATGTTCTGTTTTCATGTGTTAATTTACCCTGTAATGCATAATTTGTCTCACCTAAAGAGGCTTGAGAAGGACAGAAGTACTCTGTAAAACGATATCCTATAATCTATGATGGCATGCCTGAGAAAATGATATTTGTAAACATCAAATGCACAATGTATTTCGACCATGATTCTCTGGAAGGTACTCCCAATTGAGTACAGCTATGCTGGTGGTTTGTTGTAAACTTCAGAAATGTCATTCATTTGGTGTTAATGATAAGCAAGACCCAACAGAAACTCCAACCTACTAGTACACACATACAGCTCTGTCTAATGAATATAGATAAGAATGCCATTCTTGCCATGTTCTTGAAAAAAAAACCCCAAAGAAATTGTTCCGCCTAGCCGAGCTTCGTCACCTCGACGCAGGACTCCAAAAGGAAAGTCCGTAGCCCAACCCAGTAATTGGAAATTCTGAACCATATAATCGTCGTCAGTGGCGATAATACCTGAAAAATCTTTAGATACGGGCCTTTCCAGGGTTTCCATTCATAGATACCCTTCTGCGACAGAAAAGAAACCAGTACATCAAAACCAATGCTTCGAAAAAAGCCAGAATTGACCTGATTGCCTTGTCCCAAAAGTTCAGTGGACGGGTAGGTCTATAGTTCACAAACGAATCTTCAACTTTAAACGGCAGTGTGGCATCAAAATATCTTGTTGCAATCTGGAAAGCACTTCGGACCCCATCTTCATGCAGCCCGTAACCTGTCCAGGAGCCGCAGAAGAGTACGTGGCGACCATCGACGTTTTGGATTTCGCCAAGCTTTTCACGCGCCGTCAGCGCTTGAACATTGAGCAGTGGGCGTCGATAATCCCATCGAGCTACTGTTTTAGATGCCTGCGGGAGGACTACCGGATTCAATGTGACACACAAGGCATTTTCACGACAATTATGGACGTTAAATGATCTTAGGCGATAAGTGACACAAGACGGGCTGAGGTTTCCGGGCGGAAACGCTGTATAGTCCATCCAATTCATATATGCTGACGTTTTTCCGGCTGAGAAGAACTAGCAAATTGTATTAGCCTTTGAGATAGATAGCCACAGTAGCGTCCCTTTCCAAAATCTTGCGAATTGCAAAAGAAAAGGACAACTTACTATTGAATCCGAATGCAACCAAGCTTCAATTCTAGTGGTACCAAACGAGCTCAAAATCTGCTCTTCCTTCATGGTGGCACCAGTAGACAAGAGGCGAAGAGCCTCTTCGGGCGGAACAGCAAAAATAACGTAATCATAAAATAGTTGTCCATCATCGTGAGTCGAGACAAGCAATCTATGGTTTCCATTTTTGAACACAGCGGCCACCGAAGCTACTTTCACGCGAAGATGAACGGCCTTATTTCCCTTGCGTAAAGGAATGTGGTCCTTGACTTTGATCTCAGCCTTGTTGTCTGGGCTGATAATGGATACTTGCGGAGACAATGCCAAAATGCCCGAGCCCCATAGGAAACTGACAAACCGTTGGATTGAAAGAGCACGAAGGTCTGCTTCAGACTGAATATTCCACACAATCTGCGCCATTGGCACAAGATAATTTTCGATGAAGATTCTGGAGTAACGCTTGTCGTCCAGGTATTGGCCAATGGTCTGTTTAATAGCTCGTCCTGTTACAACGAGGGTCTGAAAACCAGCCTGACCTTGCTTTCTGTGACCTAGAAGGTCCAAAGAAAAATAATGAAACCTCCAAATGTCGAAATACAATTTCCATATGCCCCATCTCAACCAATCGCGTTTCTGAGGAGTACTTGCACTGAGAAACGAATATCCCGCATCAAATAGTCTACCACTGTAACTTTTGGCAACAGAAAAGCTGAACAGAGTACTGAGGCAAGGTATTTTCAATTTCTCAAGAAATCGATGTAAATTTGCTGGTTTGTGTCAGTGGTGTAATATGTCATGTATCTGCTGAAGGGGTTACTAACGCGAACTACCTGGAAAAAAATTTATGAACCCTTTATTAATGCTGACGGCATTGGGGTTGGTTCCAGCGGAAATCGGTCGTGTTAACCCACCAAGATCATTGGTCTGCTCAAATAATTCGACATGATGATTTGTTGTACACAGTGCCCAGTATGCTGCAAGGCCAGACATGCCGCCGCCGATTATAGCAATACGTTTTGGCTCTATATTCGAATGCCCGTCTTTATTGCTAAAGTAGTCAGATATGGGTGACTCAGGGTCAGGAACAGACTCGATTGTCGCCACTCGAGGTGATTTAGGGTCAAAACGGTCGAGATAGTCCATTATCGGCGAGACATAGCGAGGCGCACGAACGCCGGATGGGCCAGCGGCGGCCTGGGCCATCCTCCAGAAGCAGGAATCTGCGGAACAGGAATTATAACAATAACTAATTGATACAAGATGATATAGATCTGTATAAAATGAATATAACAAGGTAGATAAGAAGCCCGCAGGATGCGAAAAGAGTTGTTTTGAACAACCATACGAAAAGAAAAGACTAGAAAGATATATATACTCGGCATCGAGTACGCTCTTTCCTGGGGCCATAGACGAGCAGATGAGAGAAGGCCATCTGGAGGGCCACTGCCCTTTGGCAAAGGGGAGTAAGAGCGGATCATGGTTTGCATGATCTTAAAAGAAAAGGAAAGGCGATGAGTCCTACAACGTGCTTTCGTCGTATCACCACAAGCAATTGCCTTGTCAACGACTTGACGAGACAGGATGAGTGAAGAAGTGAGGAATTGAAGTGAAGCCCTGGAGGTTCAACGGTGAAATTAATTACTAGTTGTAATATATTACGTTCCACCGTTAATTACGGCGATGTGGAGGTACCGGGCGCAACTGTGGATATAACGCCGGACAGCACCCAGGCTTCCTCCAACTTCGTAACCGCATGCAACAAGTCTTGACTGCTCTGAACAAATATATATAAGCTCGCTTGGTGGTGGAAAAACTATCTCCTTTCCCTTGATCCTCAGACGTCTAGATTGTCTAGTACCCGGTTGAAACGCACCCGATCCTCCCCAGTCCTCTCCATCCGGACATCCGTCTATTCAGCTTGCGCGTTTCCATCTTCACAGCATGTCGAATCCACTAGATACCGATGCCGGCTCCGAACTATTTAGCAGTTATGAAGCCGAACTCAAACTCATCCAGGCGGACCTCAGTCAAAGGTTGGACCAGATCGCCGAAGCCACTGGAGAAGGGAGGAAGTCTGCGATAAGACAAGCGGAAGGAGCGCTAGATGAAGCCTGCGAGTTGGTAGGAAGAGAAACAATCCGCTGCATCTGTGTATGCCCACCAGGTTACTAATTCAACCGTTATGGTGTTTTGCAGCTTGATCAGATGCGAATAGAAAAGGAAAACATACCATCTGCAACCCGTTCCAAAGTCAACGTCCGGTTCCGCAACTTCCTTAGCGATATAGATGAAATAAAACGAAAACTAAAGTCATTATCCGACGATCGCACGGCGCTCTTTGGTGATAGATACAGAGATGAGCCCAGTAGTGTTCATGACCAGCACCTTGAGCAAAGGCAACAACTTCTGGCAGGTACAGATCGTCTGGGTCGGAGCTCGGCTCGTTTGCAGGAGAGTCAGAGAATAGCGCTAGAAACGGAAGATATTGCTCGAGGTACGCTCACGGATCTGAATATTCAGCGGCAGACAATTGAGCATACAAGGGCTGGGCTATTGGAAAGCGAAGGATACGTCGATCGAAGCGTGAAAACACTAAGGGGGATGGCACGTAGGTAGTACTACCCTGTTGGTCTTCTGAGGAATTTCTTACAAATACTAACTCTGCAGTAGGATGGCTACAAATCGGATAATCACCATTGCGATTATCACAGTTCTTGTCCTCCTTATTGTTGCAGTTATCTACAGCAAGTTTCACTGAATGGTTTATATTTATGGCGTTACAGGAAAGTCTGGTAATCCCTTGCCAGGCAGCATAATGACCCTTGTATGATGTATTGGATTTTTTTTTGTTCCTAGCAACAATTGCCTCTTGTGTTTCTTTTTAGGACCTTCTAGGACCTCATCTATATAAACCTGGCTGGGTATCATAAGTATAATCACAGTGAATAACGCCGTCTATAGCTATCCTGATACAACCATTCACATTACCTTTCTGATGCATGCAATCCAAGGGGAAAACAGGAAATCAAATCAATTCATCCATTTTACTGCTCCAAAACCAAAGTTGACCAGCAAGCCCACAAAGACAGCTAGGCCTTTGCGCCAACTCCATACCCCTTCCTCCCTCAATAGCCATAGTCCACATCCCACAGGCCAGAAAAACCCCATGACCGCGCCCCACAACATATCATCCAGAACTCCGGATGCGTCGCTGCTCACATTGCCAAACGTATTGCCGCCAGTGACCTCGCCGCCTCCCGGCAGCGTTTCGTTCGATCCTTCATCCATCCAACGGTCTTCAAGACGACGGAGTTCCTCGCCGGCAGGCATGGTGTCAGGTGTGTGCGTCAAAGATTGGAGGGCGAGGAACTGCGACCGGAGAGCGGAGACCTCGGCGACAGTGAAACCTGCGGAAAGAAGGCGATCGAAGCCGCGCGGAGCCGGTGTGGTCATTGTCGCCGCGGCGGAGGCATTTGACGCGAGGGAGTGATTCTGTATAGGCTGGTTGTGGCGGTCTTGTGAGGAGGGCGTGAGAACGTCGGGAAGCGAGATTGTGCCATGTTGGCGCGGGTCTGCGATAAACGACTCCTGTGCTTCTTTCGTAAGCTCTTCGTCGGAGAGTACTATTTCGCCGATTGAGCAGTGGATGTATATTCTTTTCGTTTCTCCTCCTTGGGCAAGGAGTCCTTCCGCCTCGCCTGAGCCGCGGATGGGCCGTTTTCCCTTGACATCGGCGGGTTCCAGCTCAAGTTTCAAGCTCACGCCCAGCCCCACCCCATCTTCAAGAGCTTTTCCTGCATGAATCAAGCGTAGCCTCCTTCTTGCTAGTTCATGGGGCAGCTCCTTTCGAATGAGCTGCTTTAATCCGGCAGTGGTAGTTGATGAAGGATCCGGGATCTCTAAGAGAAGATCTGGGACGGAAACCGAGAATCGAATTGTTACAAGGAGGTCGGGCAGTATAGGAAGGGTTTGAAAATCATCTGGACTCTCCATCGTTCAACAAACACCATGAGACGTGATAGACATCTGTCTGGATGTCCGATTATCCCGTCGTAAGCCGGCTTCCGGAAGCCTGCACCCACTTCCAAGCGGAGGGCAGTCGGGGGTCCGTAAATTTGGTCACGTGATAGTTACATTCTTCCAATAAATCCACGATGATGGATGGAAGAAGTAGAGATTAGGATACCGAGAATAGATTATCTGAATATGGTAGTTTATTCCAATTAGAGTCAGATATATTCATTCAAAGCAATTGGAGATTACACCAACTGCCTTCCCCAAAGCAAAAGTAACCTGTCAGTAACATTGATATCAAGTGAAGATGAGAAATCAGAATCTAGGACAAAGAGTCAAGTATTCCGTTGACAGAATTCGGAAACAGGCTCTCTCGCCGATATCATAAGAAGTAGGCCCAGCAAATTCCATATCTCTCAAAGAAAAAGCGCCTTTTCCAAAAACACCATATTATAGTCGTGATGATTGATTACTCGTTACACCATAAAGGATTCGCCGCAGCCGCATTCATCCTCTGTCGACCAGCATTAGTCCCTTCATCATGTGTGGGCAAGATGCATAACTCACTAATATTTGGATTTTTGAACACAAAACGGCTAGCCAGCTTATCCTCCTGCCAATCCATCTCGCTGCCGATTATGCTAAACAGCGCTTTACTGTCGACCAGGACTTTGATACCATCCTGCTCCACTACCTCATCAAAAGGTGCCGGTTTCTCGACAAATTCCAAATTATACGACAGACCGGAGCAACCCCGATTCTTAACACCTACACGAATCATTTTGGGGTTTGGCTGCGACAATAGATTCCGTAACTGCTCAATAGCTGCGGGAGTGAGAGCCATCGCTGCTTTGCGCGCCGGGCGTAATTTACTTCGACGTGGTTTCTTCGTAGCTTCTGTGGAAGGTGATGGGATTGCTGGTGTCGTCGCCGGACTCTGAGTAGTAAGTGGCCGTGATTTTTGTGCTTCTGTTTCCGGGAGAGGGTAGCTTTTGAAACGGTCGGTGCTCTTTGTTGTCGAAGGGACCGATTGCAATTCCGCGCCGCTTAGGCCTGGAATAGCCTTTGAGATGGAGGTTTCTGGAGTTCCGGCATTTCGTGGTGGGAACGGTTGGTCTAGCGATTGCGGTCGATAAGCGGTCGCGGTCTGCAGCTCTCGTTTAGACGACTGATAGGCGTGCCTGCAAGAGGAGAAAGACCTGTTACTCTGTGAATAGGCTCGACGACTGGCGTCTCGAAAGATCAGTCGAATAGATGATGTCACTTGGTTCGGGAAGAATGACATGATGGGATGGATAAAAAGGTAGACTTGTAGTAATGGTAATTCATTAATGGTGAAGAATCAGAAAAAGGGAGTGAATCAGTTGCTGCAAAGCACTGGAGGAGGAGCTTGAGTGAAAGTCAGGACAATGACTTCAATATCTTTTTAACCAAGCAACAATAGTGGAATTGGGGTGCACGGAAACATCACGGCAAAAAGTGGCGCCGCAAGTCCCTCCAGCAGCCAATCACAATTGATGTGTTTCTACTCATGCTGCCAGAGTGGCGTGGCTGCTGATTAATACAGTGTGACCCTTTTGTGCTTGGCCAGGGCTCATAAACAGGACAGCAGGTGAGCCCTCTGTCACTTGAGATATGTTTCTGATATGAGGTCCTGGATGGCCCATTATCAAGGCACTTTCTCAAATCATGGCCGAGTCCTGTGTTCCGTTCAATCAGAAAACTGAATCCGGAGAATTTCTCCTGAATCTCAATCTTTAGTCTGGAAATGCAGCTGGGGCAGAGAACGCCCAAAAGCGCCGTAGTTAGGCCCTAGTCAGTGATCACCTGCAGAGCTTGGCCCATCCATTCCCGGAGGTCCCGTCCCTCACTTAACTAGTTAACTATGTGCTGGTGGTTAGTACGGAGTACGGAGTATTAATAGGACATTTTCGATGGTGGCATTTCATTGGTTCCTTTTAACGCCTGCCGCCTGAATGACATAAGCTGCGGTTGTCTTTGTTTGCAGTGTTTGACTTCGTGGTCGATTGCTGCACAGTGGGAGTCTGTGTGATATGGGAAAATGTTGGATGGCACAAAAGGACAGCGCAACAACTATTCCGAATCCTGAGACGATGTGGTCGTAGTGTCTTTTTGAACCCGGGTGCTTAATCTGCTTCTTGTTAAGCAAATCATGGAATCCTCCCCTTTGACCCAACAGACTCGTCCCGAAGCTTTTCAGCCCAAGATAGTCCAACTTTATGAGAACCTGCTTTTTGTATGCATACAACCTCTTCTAATTGAGTATTTTTCTACAAATATCGCTTGCCTGATGTATAGTTGCAAACCATCTAACTTCGCATCAGAATCCTGACTATGCGGAACCTACGGAGGGATTTTGGCGGGAGTTCTTCCTCCTTCCACCCGACAGGTCATCTCTTGCGGAAATGTTGAGCCATCTAGGCCCTGATAATATACTGCACATTCAGGTATATCTTTAGCCGATCCTTGCTTGTGCCATTCTCTTTTGGCTTAAGCTGGCCTCTCTTTTCGTGCATGTTTCCTGATGATCCTAGACCCAAACCCAGCGGCTGTTTGCCCGTGCTATCCAAGAGAGCGCTTCGGGGAAAACACCAGTGAATGCGCACGCTCTTGAGGTATGAAAACATTCCCCTGTTCGTACGATCTTATAGAAAGTTCTGCTGAGACACCTTTTGGTAGACCTTATGCACATTTCTTGGATCTGTTTTGTCCAAGAGATACACCAACGCAGGTGCAGATATCATCACTGTCCTTGCGGGTTTACATGAGGTAGACCAAGTCTTTTCCGAGTTTGTCACCGTCTTAGATAACATAATACGGAATGAGGCAATATGTATGGACCATTTATCTCCGTTAAGAGATAGCATGCTCACTTTCGGCAGTGGATTTGCGGTTGAAAGCAGTCGATGCAGCGATTGCAATGATCGGTGGCGCTTATAAAACCGGCCTTGTTTCTTACTTTATGCACCGGGACCTATTTCCGTCCTTGATGAAGGTCTGCTTTATCGGATGCGACCAATTTCTGGTTCTGGAAGCTGACAACTTGCAGCTCGTTCAAGATTCCGATACCCCAATGCAAGTTTTTAAGCCTTTCTTACTATTGGGACTTCTTGCGAATTACAACAAATTCGAATTCCAAAATCCTTATCAGCTGCGACTGGATGATTTTGTCAACGAGGAGACGATATCGAAGATTGTTCGGGGCGTTGGCACGACTTGTACCATCCTAAGAAATTCATATGTCGCTATTCAAGACGACCTCCCTGAGGGCTGGACTTGGAGTGGTACTTTGGCATTCTTTGGCCTCCGTGTGCTTTCTGGCAGGCCCAAAGCTCAACCACTCACCGCCGAGGAGACCAAAGAACGGTTTGCAGAGCTGTAAGCCGAACCCCTCTTGTCAACGTCCTTGTCTATGTTCTTGAAAAACTGATAAGCTGTAGTCCTTCTTTTGAAGCGGCGATATTGCTTGCTATGTTTGACTTCATTAGTGCGAATAAGCTATTTTCGCATTGCCTTGTTTCATCGATGCCGGAGAAGCGCTCTGAGGAGTCACCGTTCTCCAGTTTCTTGTCGTTAACTTCGTATATGCTTCAGCACGCCTACCGATCCACGCGAGTAGGGCTCTATTCCGAAATCAATTTACTGTCTTTACGAATTTTGGTTGAGGATCCTGTTTTGTGCAAGCAGATATGCAGCGATGAAAATAAGAGAACGGTGAGACTATGCCGACAGCGAACACCCCATCTTCCATTGGTAAACGGCGACAGGGTTCTAGCCACAGTCATTTTTGATATCATGATCGACACTATCACTCATAACCTTCGCAGAAGCCTCGACATTTTTCTTTACAGGTAAGTCACGCTCAAACTCTATGGAGGCCCTTTGCTGACTTAGTGCTGTTAGCCATGTTATGTCCATCATCCTCCGCCTACTGACATACGTCTCCGCAAATAAGACCCGCTTGCAGTATCACTGGTCTGAACTATGGCGCAGTTTGCTCACCCTGGCTCGCTTCCTGACAACTTACTCTACCGACCTGTGCTCCGACCCAAACATTCATCTTCTCACAACAAACCTAATCAATCTTCTCGCGTTTTGCGTATCCGCTGGCGATACGTTCCTCCCCGATCCCATCTCATATGACGATCTGTTCTACAAATTAGTCGAAGCAGGCCCTACCCTTACCCGTTTCGGTGAAGTGTATAAGAACACATTCTACACAACGTCCCAAGCCGCCAGCGGCAAACTCACTCAGAAAACCAGCCAGTCTGACTCGAGCAAATCACTAGCTCTTCTCCTGAGCGTTTCAACCCATTTCCACTCCCTCTTATTCCTGCCTGAAAAACCCATGGAGGATAACGCAGCCGAATCGACTATAAAGAGCATAAGAAAGAAAAACCTTAGCCCACGCGAAGTCCACAATATAATTAAAGAAGGCTACGCAACTCTCAGCATTGAGCCACGAGAGGGGCTGAGCAACTGGGAAAAATGGCGCGAAGCAGATTGGAAAACCCGATTAAAGCAAATCACAAGAACAGCAGTTGATGATGCAAAAATCATGGTAGTGACATGTGGGGGAAGTTTGCAGACTCACACACCTGCAAATGGTGGTGACAAATGACCTGTACAAAATGAACCTTCCCAATATAAATAAAAGATTGCAAACCATTCCCTTGTTCTTGGACCTCTCGGCACATCATCACTTGAGAATGAGATTGTCATGCATTATATGCCAGTTTCTATCCACAACTTTTGCGATGGATTCAATGATAAAAAAACTCCTTCAATTCACACCAAGAGGTAAAGTCAGAATCTGTTGAGGGCCCGGATCGGGTTCTTTCAAATTATACCACAACCACTTTTCCTGGCTGAGACCAAACTATAGCACCTAAAAGCAAACAATCAGATTTGTCACTTGAGGAGTAGCAGCATACAATATGAGTAAGGCCTGGTTGGCAAGATCAAGCTATGTTTGGTATCATTAATCACTATAAGCGACTTCTATCAACAAAAGGCAGTGATGTAGGTAAATCAGCGAAATCTGGTGACGCATTGCTTGCTTATAATTGATAATCTAACGCGGATAGTTGAGGCTCTGCCATCTCCAAGTTGTGAAATTCGCGTAGTTAGGGGTGACATGTAGTTATTTGCCATGGCTCTTTATCGATTTTTGAAATGACATGAAAACACCCATCATACTCCAGTGTTGTTATGCGAAAGTCCAGAATTCAAGATATCGGTTGCTCTCAGTGGATTGAAAAAGTCCCACGTCACGAATTAGTACGCCAACATCGGTTGCGCCCAGATATAAGCGGCTGCTGACCAGGACGCAAATCGCTGCAGAATACGCAACCGATGGCGTGTTACCACAAGAGAGACATTTGCAATAATAGCACAAAATTCTCATACATCGATACGTTGATCTCCAACTCCGCCCCGAACGAACCCCCCAGTTCGCGGAAAGGAAGTGCTGAGCTTTGAACTTTCTAAGCCTCCCCTCTTCCCGAAGATTCAGCCAACGCTATCGCTAACCGGTTCGGGTCTTGTCGAGAATAGCAGCTTGTACCTAATGACCTCCGCTATTTCCAACTCCTCGTCGCTGTCACGGCCTTTGTGCGGTTGCGCGCTTGAATTTCCGTCTTCCAGCTCCACAGAGTGTCTATTTTTGCCAGAATCCCTACTTTGACGCCGTCGTCGTATAAGAGCCAAAGGTTTCGGGAGCTTTTTGACTTCGCCCGTAAGACGTTGATGCTGGCCGACGTACAGATGGACATGTCGCATCCAAGCAGTATTGCTAGGTGGGTTGGAAGAATCGTAATCCGGAAATACAATGCGTCCGATGGGAGTTTGAAACGAGCATTCCGGCTCTAATTGGACATTTTCATCGCCGCCGCTATCAAGAGTCCGCTGCTTTTTCGACGCGTCTGAGGGCAGATTGACCGTCCCTTGAAGCTCGAGGATCGCGAGTCCAGAGGGCGTTTGCAATAGAGTGGGAAGAGGACTTGTTATGTTATTTCCCAGCTCAGACCGGCAAGTTGAATGAAGAGGAATAGTAGGCATTGTTGCTGAGGGACGACGAAGTTCTTTTTTTTTTTTTTGCTGTGTTGTTAGAGAGGGAGAGAGGAGAGCGGGGCGGAGATTTGTGGAGGGGCGGAGAGGCCAAGAACGGGGATTAGAACCCGCTCCCTCACCCGCCCAAATTGAGCGATACAGCGGAATTGAGAAGCTCCTTATAGAATCCAGTGCAATAGAGGTCCTTAACTATGTACAAAGTATAACAAGCAAGAAACATTGTTTAGCCTCCCTTTTTTGACAGGCCATAGTGCAACATCTGATGATCCAAACATCAATAGTGACTCCAAAGAAAACCAATACATCCTTAAATTCTCTTAAAGAGAATTTGTGTCATTCTTTTGAACTAGAGGTCAGAGCTGCGATGACAAATCATGCCGTTTTCTGTCACTACTTTTCAGAGACTTCCCATGGGCTCACAATGATTGAATATTCACTGTATCTAGGACAATGGTTTTGTTTGTGGAAAGCAGATTCTTTTTTTCTCTCCTTCATTTGTTTCTCTTTCTTGCATCCAGGTCCTGTCCATTTCGCAGAATCGTGCCGCCCATTCAAGCTTCCAATTTATCCAAGCACACCAGGTGGCCTGCTACTGTTTGTAAGTGACCATTATCTAAACTGCGCCAATTGGAGAGTATCGGTGAAGATTCCAGAGCAGTTTAGAAATGTTCCAGAGCGACATACTCTGAAGACGAACTGAGGTAACCACTCCTGAAGAAATCTTTTAGCATGTTCAAACCCTCATGCTTGGTTGGCATAAAAATGGCAACTGAGGCATTGAACAGACTCCTGCAATATTTCTTGGCAAGATTTAAGAGACCATACAGCTTTAGCATTATCCCTCTTCTATACCAGAAAGATATGTCATATTCAGCCTCCAAAACATGGATATCACCCCAGACAAAAGAATTCGAAGCTTGGTCAAGAATTCGCGACGCAATCATGCGTTTATCTCCACGTTCTCCTTTTACCCCAAAGACATTTGCCGACTGGCTGGCGCACCGAGTGACGGTAAACGAGGATCAGCTTCAGAAGGTTACATGCAAAATCGCAAAAATAGAGAAAAAAGAGGGTCCAGAGGAACTCTCGGTATTTTCGATACTTGGGGGAAAAATAATTGAGGACCGTCTGGGTATCATTCTTGCCCAGGAAACTATATGGAGGCAATCCTTGGAGTCTTTGCCGGGTCGCTGCTTGGCTCCGTGGCCTTCGTACGAAGAGTACAAACACGAAGGGGACGACCGAACTAAGTCCGGCTATAGTCGATTTCTTCCGTTACCAAGAGATACTAGCAACGTTACTGTAGCTTGGAAGCAGCGAAAGCCACTAGCTCAATATCTTTTTGATGAAATTGGACATCGAGTCACAGCGGACGAAGAGGAAGAAAAGAACCCGGTTCTTGACGAATTCCTCGCTGTGGAGCTTATCGGCGGCTCACTTCTGTTGCTCCTTGACTCATAACTAGGGGCATTGCTTTATTTTCGAAATTGATGCAGATTTAGCGGCTTTTTGGGCATTTTGACGCCGAGAACAGGCTTTGCATAAGGGGGACTAATAGACGCATGGGCACCAGGTACTCGACATCGTTTTAACTTATTGGCCGCGAGCATTTATAGACCAAATCGTAATTGAGGAACGGCTGAAGAAGTTGAAAGCCCCCCATTGACGAGGGTTTGCCGAAGTTCCTTTTCTACAGATCGAATCAGCGGACGTTTTCATCGTGATATATAATTTAGCAAAGCTAATGACTTACATTAACGGTTTACCGTATACGCGAGTTGCAGATATTCTCAAGGTCATTTAATCCTTCTACCACTTCTTCAGCGATAGTATTCTCTGTGCCTGGAATATTGTTGAATTTCCCGTATCGTAGATCGCTGAGCTCTGTAACCGTGGAAGTAAGCTCTGCTAAAATAGCGGACAGCTCTTTCTCCGTTGCGCCACTCTCTTCTTCCAGAGCAGTTATAGCACGTTCCATCTCTGTCATTATGGTCTCCAGGTTATGAACATCTTCCGGAGCTGTGACCGGAGCCTGACCAAATAACTGAATATCCATGTCTATTTCCATTTGATCCCTTGCATTCAAATTCGACACACCTCTATTTGCATAGGCCTGCCGGAGCTCTTCCTTTTGTTTCTCCCCCTTCTTGACCTCCCTCTCGATGTTTTCTTTGACCAAGGCAATATCTTGAGCTCGTACATGTTGGAGCTCACGGTAAAGGGTCCTGACCTGCGGATGAGTCCGGATTTTCTTGGGGAACAACTCCGCAAATTTCTCCAGAGATATAATGCTAGGCAGTGGCGATGACGAGATAAGAAAATTCGCCAGAATCGACTCCTCAGATGGAGCCATATTTCAAAGCAATGGACCCGAGTGAAGCGCAGAAGTAAAAAAGGGAGTATGACGAAAAATGTACTTGGAATCAGCCCACTATATTGCTTCTTATATAGGCATCAAGGCAACTGACCACAAACCAAGCCTTAACCAGCTCAAAGTCTGTGAAGCAGCTTGTTGGAGTTGCCACAGACAGCTCTTGGTGAAGGTTGGCGTGAGATGTTAATTTACCATACAGTACAAATATGTGTGCCAATATGCAGTGCAACCCTAGCTGTCATGTGATAATGCTAGTAATACACTGTAAATACCACCAGAGATACCATCGTGCGAACACCAAATTTGTCGCGTCCAGAAAAGATATCACGATGGTCGTTCAGAAAGAGACAGCAGTTCACTTTGCATGCATGGCATTCTTTGTCAATTGATCATCACATTGTAAGGTCACCCATTCCTTACTATTTCTCTGCAAAAAACTCAAAGGAAGGAAGTTTTCTTTACCAGCTACCATCTTCTGCTTGTGGCTGTGAATACCCAAAGAGACTTTTCCTATTGAAACTATTCATATTTGGGCAGCATTTACGGGGTGCACTGTTGCACTTGACAAGCCGTGGAAGCTCAGTCCTACTGCTTGGGTTGAGGCTGACAGGCCTGCTGTTGTCGGAATTCGCAATTTTATCCACAATCGCCTCCTAGCTGCTTTATATTTGTCTGGCCCTGAGCGCCGGCTTCTGCAATAATAAAAGTGCAGAGGAGAAAGGTATTTTAGCATTTACGATGCCTTCGCAAAAGCAGATGTATCAGAAAGATGAGGTGGTGCTGTGCTTCCATCATGACATCCTCTACGACGCAAAGATCTTAGACTCAAGACTAGAAAATTCGGAGGACAAAAACAGCCTATATGAGTACCGAGTCCATTATAAGGGCTGGAAGAACACGTACGTCGTCTCTGTAGCGCCTTTTCTCCTCCCCTGTTGCCCCTTCAAAGATCCCATAACCCGAGTCCCTTTTCTCTTTTGCATATCTGGGAGGCATTCTGTGCACGGCCATGTCACTTCTAAAATGAACCATTCGATAGAATGCATTGCGGACAACGTTAACTCGTTTCTTAGATGGGATGATTGGGTTCCACAAGACCGCCTTCGTAAACAAACTGATGAGAATCGAGAGCTTGCTGCAACTCTCCGACGTCAGGCGGAGGCTGGCATGCGGAGCCGTACGAAGTCCGGTAAGAAGAAGGTGGCTGAGGTGACGCCCAGCCGAGCCAGTGAGGATCGACCATCTAGGAAAAGGGGCAGAGAAATGGAAATCGAAGCAGTATGTTTTTAGCTGCCGAACACTTGGTTCAGGATCTCGTTATATTGGGACTCTATACTTATTTTTAGCCTTCCCAGGAAGAAGATTTTGACGCAAGACCAACCATACGGATGCTTATGCCAGAGAGACTGAAGGAGTACCTTGTGGATGACTGGGAATTTGTCACAAAAGACAAGAGCGTGGTTCCTCTTCCGGCAAAATCGCCCGTTAACAAGGTGCTTGATCGATACTTGGAAGAAGAAAAAAATAGCAGCACTAGGAATAGTAAAGCTGAGCAAGACGTTCTCCAAGAAGTAGTGGACGGGATTAGGAAGTATTTTGATAAAACGCTCGGGAGAATCTTATTATACGCCTTGGAGAGACGACAATATTCCACAGAGCGAAAGAAATGGGAATCAAATGCCCCTGGCTACGAGGGAAAAGGGCCTGGTGATATTTATGGAGTGGAACATCTGACAAGACTGCTTTGTGAGTACATATACTAATTTTGTTTCGACCATCATTCTGTCACTCTCTCCGATATTTCTAACATAATCCCTTCAGCTCTCCTCCCGGAACTCATCGCCCAGACTAACCTCAGCCCGCAAGCCACAAATCGTCTTCGCAGAGAACTAGTCATATTTATGCAATGGCTAAGCAAACTGGCGGACGATCTCTTCACGGAAAAGTACGAACCGCTGGATCGGGACTACGTTGAAGAAGTTGAAGAAAGACACCGGCAGACAGACGATCATGTTGGCACGGCGACGGCTAGATTGTTCAGCGATAGACCTGCCGAACGGCTTATAACTGGATTGAGTAGACAGGTAAAAGGCGAAATCGATAAGGCTCATGCGAAAGAAGGCGACGACGACGATGCTGATGAGGAGGATGATGAAGAAGCTGATGATGATGATGATGATGACGATGATGACGATGATGACGATGACGACGACGACGACGACGATGATGATGATGGCGATGACGAGGAAGACGGCGAGGAAGAAGAGGCAGAGGAGTCTGAGTAAGATGTGGCATATAGCTTAATGAGCTGTCGTTGTTTTCGAGACAGAACATCTTCATCATACAGTTATCTTGGCTATCTTGACTGCTTGAGCGCAGCTGATATGGTGTATGGAGTTGCTGTTTTACCTCTTTTGTGGATTTTAGGGGAATATTTTGTGTGGCGTTCTGTTCCTACATCACAGGCGGTTATGTCTTCGGACGAATTACTGCTTTTGGATATGTGCTTTTTTTTTGCTGAGATTTTATCGCGACTACATATGTTTTGATTTGTCCTCCAGTTCCCACTGCCTCTTTTATCTGAATACGTCGCGACAATTCTGGGTTTTCTTCATCCAATATCTGCAGTCCGAGTCTAGGTAAAGTTTTCATTCATTGAGCAATCCAATCTTGATTTGATTATACCAGTGTCTTTGGTTCGCCGCAATGTCTGGGACTGAAGGAATCGAGTGTGAGATCGCATTGAGATTGGGAGCTGGGTATCTGGGCTTCGACCATATTACGTGGTACGTCGGTAATGCGAAGCAAACTGCCGCTTATTACCTTGCTCGCATGAATTTCACCCGAGTAGCCTACAAAGGTCCAGAAACCGGATCGCCGTGTATCGCTTCTTACATTGTTGAAAATGGGGATGCACGATTTGTCTTCACTGCCCCTATCTGTGGGCCGCCAGACGACAACGTCCCAGAATCTGAGAGAGCTCTTCTGCAGGAGATTCATGAACACCTCACGAAGCATGGTGATGGAGTTAAGGACATCGCATTTCGGGTCACCGCGGATATCAAGCCTATCTGGGACAGGGCTGTTACACATGGCGCCCGTGCGGTGATGGAACCGACTGTCGTCCAGTCTGTTGCTCCATTTAGCGGCGAGATTCGTATGGCTACTATTGGCGCGTACGGGGACACAACTCATACATTTATCAATCGAGAGGGCTACAGCGGTCCGTTTTTACCAGGCTATGAAGTCGTGGACAGCAAGGATCCGATTAACCGCCACCTACCTGCCATCGATTTCATCGACATCGATCACTGCGTTGGGAATCAGCCATGGGATGGAGTGGACAAGGCAGTCAAGTTGTAAGTCGATTTTTTCACTCTTTGCACACCTGCCACCAGCCTCTAGGGCGTCTTTCAAATTCCGAGTACAGTACAAGCTAACATAGTTTTGAAAAGCTACGAAGAATGTCTCGATTTCCACCGCTACTGGTCCGTGGATGATAAGGCCATGTGCTCTGACTATTCCGCCATGCGTTCGATTGTCATCGCTTCGCCAGACGAAGTAGTCAAGATGCCTTTGAACGAGCCCGCCGTGGCTAAAAAGAAATCCCAGATCGAGGAGTACGCCACCACCCCATTCCTGGCTTTTTGTATT
This sequence comes from Byssoonygena ceratinophila, assembly GCA_001430925.1. Taxonomy (NCBI): domain Eukaryota; kingdom Fungi; phylum Ascomycota; class Eurotiomycetes; order Onygenales; family Onygenaceae; genus Byssoonygena; species Byssoonygena ceratinophila. The sequence goes on from LJPH01001999.1 coordinate 173,990, forward strand.
CAATGCTAACATATCAAGATTCGTCGATTACTACAACGGCTCGGGCGTTCAGCACATCGCCTTCCGAACCGCCGACATAATCACCGCAGTCACCAACCTTCGTGAACGCGGAATCGAATTCCTCACGGTCCCGGATACTTACTACACAGCCATCAGAAAGAAACTGAAGGCGTCCAACATGACCATCAACGAAAGCCTCGATATACTTCAAAAACTCAACATTCTCATCGATTTCGATGAGAGAGGATACCTTTTGCAAATCTTTACGAAACATGTGTTGGATCGCCCGACCGTTTTTATCGAAATCATCCAACGCCGTAATTTTGATGGCTTTGGCGCCGGAAACTTCAAGGCCCTGTTCGAGGCTTTTGAGCGGGAACAGGAACTGAGAGGGAATTTGTGAAATGGATGAACTGACGTTCGTAGATGGCCTTTGCCTTCTCTCCGCTCTATTTAATTTCTATTTAATTTAGCTATACCTGGTTTTGCTTTGATTTTAATCCTTCTTTTGCAGGTAAGGATGCCACTTGCATAAGGACTCACTATATAGAAGCCAGCAGCTTAAGCACCCATTGACACATATTTGCCCAGGCATCCTGATCTCGACTATGCAGGTATGTATGTACATACATACCAACTTTATAGCTACCATTCCACCAGCCATATTGTGTGACAAGAAGCCACAGTAGGGAAAACAACTATAATCCGTACGCTGAAGAATACAACAAGTGATCCAAGAGACTAAAACTAGACATTACCTACATTGCTCAACGTACACAAGGAATTAAACCACCAAGGTAGGGCACCCAGGTAAGGTGTATGTACTCCATAGACCCTCGTATTCCACACAACGAAGAGAGACGAGGAACAGCGGACAGGAAAGGCAAAATGGTCATTATTCTCTGTCATTGTCATAAGATAGACACACAAGCCACATGCATAGGTAATAACACCAATGTAGTAATGGCATGTAACCTGTAGAGGAGAAAGAAACAAACAGTATTGTTGGAACATGCACGCTAAACTGTGTACATAATTAAAAACTCTTTCATAAAGAAAATTAGTTAGACATGAAACAGAAGGGAAATCGGTGTATGCATATGCACTGTGTATTCCCTACTCTGTATATGGTCTTCAGGTCATCTTCACAGAATCGGTTGCTTTGCCACAGTATGGCCGTTTCTGACAAGCAAACACGTTCTCCGAGTCGGCTGTATGGAACACGGCTAAAAACGCGGTACCCGTGGGAGTGATGGTATACATAGCAGTAGTAGGCAGAATTTTGTTTAGCCGTCCAAGGCCTTTCGCAAATCACTCCACTTCTGCTTAAGCGTCTCGTGGTTCTCGGATATCTGTATCGTTCAATGGTCATTAGTACCAATATTAGGCCTTAAGAGCTTCAGAAGCTTCAAATAGAATGCTTACCTCTGCCCATTTCATCTTCGCTTCCACGAGATCTTTCTCCATCTCCGCCATCTGCTCCTCCATTGCTCGATTTTCATTTTGCACTTCAATGTTCCTCTTCATAATCCGGTCCATTTCGGTTCTCAACTTCTCCTCCAGCTCCGCCGGTTGACGGTCAACTACCACTTTAAGTTCGGCAACCTCAACCTTAAGATTCTCATTCGAATCCTTCAGCTCCTCGTTCTCAACTTTAATACGTACTAGCTCTGACGCGATTTGGACATGCTCTTTGTCTGACTTCTCCGCATGCTCTTCAAGTGACCGGATCCGTGCCGCCTGTGTGGCGATGGTGTGCCTGTACCCTTCGATCTCCACGGCTAATTCCTTTTCCGCCCGTGTCTTCTCTTCCCACTCAGTATTATAAAACTGGATCATCTCAGTGGTGAGATCGATGTTACACGCATCTTCCACCATAATATCCGCTCTATAGATCTCTTTATCGCTCGCACCAGAACTTCCAAAGAAGCCAGACTCCAGAATCGAGCTGGGGGTTGGCTGCTTGTCAATGTACACATCAAATAGCTTTTCTTTCAGGAAACTTGTTAACGAGGTCATATCATTCATACTAAGCAACGCTTGAGCGTTACGTCGCATGATTGCAATAGCAAAACGCAAAATTGCACTTTCAAGACCTTGCTCGAATACCATGTCATAGATGCGGAGCACAAGCTGTAATGGAAAGCGATAGGCAAACAGTGTGAGAAACCATTGTGTTGCGTAGAGTTGAGGGGTCACACCACGGCGACGTAGGTGACAAGTCAATGCAGGTTCTAAATCTTCAAGCAAGCGCTCAAATAGGTAAAGATGGCGGTGGAGACCAGGCATATCGTGAATGAACATGTTTCGAAGTCCGTACTTGTTCATAAGCTTCACCAGTAGCGTAAAGGCCTCTCCATCATCCATCTAAGTTTCCAAGTTAGCAAAAGACTTAATCATAACTCTTTCGTACCATACTCACATTAAACAGTAAAGGCATCACTATAAAATTCATCCCCTGGGCGTAGCCAACTCCACCGTCGTACAAAGCGTAGGCTTTACAGACATTGAATAGCGATTCCTGGTTTCGTTGCGACATAAAATATTTCGAGTAGCTAGTTCGAGAACCCAGGTCCCGCCGAATAGCTTTTTCCAGCTTAGCTAGTGTAGCCGCGTCTTCCTTTGCCTTCCTTTTTCGCACTTCCTCTGCTTCAGCTTGCGCCTTGACCATGGCCTCCGTCTCTTTATCGGATATTGACGGTGCCGGGAAATGGGTCGAACTCGTCGCTGCGGTTGAATTATCCGAGTGAACCGAAGAGCGCGATGAAGGTGACGATCCTTTTTCCTTCAAGCTTCCAGTTGCCTGGCCATTCGTAGAGGCAGCAGATGGAATGCTCCAGTATCGGTCAGGTTCTTTATCGGTTCCCCTGGCGCAAAGTTCTCGATAAACATCTTCCAAGTCAGGATTTCGGCTATCAGCGAGGACCTGCCAGATAACGCCACGAATGGTCTGCGGGATGCCTCGTCTGATAGCGAAATTCAGTTCTTCGGCATTGGCACCTTTGAGCGCTTCTGGACCATTGTTTACAATCTGCTGCCATAGTTCCCAATTAACTGGTGCCGAAGCATCTGTAGCTGAAGCCGAGATGCCGGCAACCGTTCCGGGCGCAAGGTTCGGGTTTACTGTTGAAGGTAGAGGAGAGGGTAGGGGAGAAGGCTGGGGAGATACAATGTCCACTTCGAGGGCGTTTGTGTTAAGTTCGCTAGAGCCTTTTTCTTCTTGATTATCTGCAACGGCGATTTGATCGTTTTCAATGCCTTCTTCACGCATTCTTAAAAGCTTAAATTGGTCCTTCAGACTGTTTCGCATTTGCCTTCTCGACTCTGTGCTGCCCGCGTCCCCGTCACTGCCATCAAAACGACCCAGCAACTCCGAATTGCTCAAAATCGTGGAAACCGACGCACCGGTATTTCTCCGGTTTCCTGCGACCGTTTTGGAGTCCTTCTGTGCACTCTGTCCCCTCGAAAGCCATGAAAACGGGCTAGTAAGTTTTCTCGTAGGAGCTGCCGGAACTTGAGTCTGAGGGCCGACATTTCTGTTTGTGGGCGGAGGCCCCCAAGGGACTGATGGGAGCGACGCAGAGAGCCCTTGAAGCCGTGAGCTGTGTTTGGAATCTCTTGTTGGTAGCGGCGGAGGAGCGTCTGGATCTGGAGTGGTGTGAGCTGTTGGGGAAGCTGTGGCCTCATCATCCTTGGAGCCTGCAAGATTGACATCATCTAATGAAGAAGTAGATAGTCGATGTGCGGTAAGAAGAGGAGATTTGGGTTGTTTCTGCTTCCGTGGGGCTCCCTCCAATGGGGAATCTGGTGGATCGTGAGACGGCTCATCACTTTTACCGGGAGAATCGACTGGAGGAAATGTGCTCGCTTTGGGAGTAGGCAGTGAGCCATTCGAAGGTCGTCGATCTGTTAGGGATCGGGTAACACTGATAGGAGTTAGAATGTCTGTATCTTGTGCATCGCGAGCGTCCTCGAAGGCCTCCTGCCAATGACAATCAGTATTAGCAAACCGCGTATTAGAATCAGTAGGAACCCGGATTGCCCACAGCTTCATAATCTGTGGTCTCCGCGCTGGACACCATAGCTTGCAGTCTGAATGTGTTGGGGGAAGGCCTCCGAATGCGTTTCCGGCAGGCAAGATGCGTCAGATTGAGGCAAAGCAAATGAAGTCGCCCATGCGTCAGGACATTGGCAAGGCGAAGTGAAACAAGCGAAATACGAATGATCAAGGGTCGGCTGGGCAGGGTCAAGGGGTCGAGAGTGTTGAAGAGTTGGAGGAGAAAGGTAGTAGTTAATTAATCTCCAACTGTACTCTGTAGCGTGGGATTAAATAGTTATAGTTAACTTAGTTAACTCGGCCTCACCTCACCCGTTCCTCACCCTGCTCAGGTGAACCTCACCTCGATTCCACGACAAGATAGTCACCACTTGCCCTTTGCTCTTTGCCCTTCGAGTCCTCTCAACACCGGCCCAACCCTCGACCCATGATGCGTCTGCCTCTAAAGACCATGCGTTCCCCTTCCCTCACCCGCCAGCGGCAAGCCTCTCTTCTTCACTTTTCTACTCCCGACAGCCCTCCACCCCGAATCCCTCTTCCCAACATGCATCCCTCTCTCATCCTTCTCGATATTTACTTTATTTCTACGTTCCTGCTAAAGACTGGTAGATAACAAGCCCTCGGACTCCCCAATTGCTGTCAAAGAATTCGTCAGTTTAGGCTGCTACCATCCGTCCTGAAGAACCCCGCTCAAATCTTGAGACTGAACTAGCTCTGATACTAACAACAAAATCAATTCAGAGAGCCACCAAATATCGAACATGCTATCATGTTTTTCTTTTCAACGAGCCAGTCGGAGAAGCCCATTTCACCAGCAGGTTTTGGTGATATCTTCAAGGATCAGAGACTGTTGGCTTGAGGATGAATAGCCAAGGTCATATTATCCTGTCCGAGGTGAATGCCTTTCACTAGGATCACGAACGTATTGCTTCGACCCGGCGTTCTCTGCGGTGATCTCTAACATAAGTATGGCTGAGAGAATGGCAAGAAATTTGTCCGTTTCGTGGATTACTATGGAAAATAAAGAATGTCAGCTATACAATGTCCATTTCTGATTGTTAGCATGCGCTGCCCATCATGAAGATAGTAGATTGAGACTACTGACCAACTGTGGGCTCGGGAGTACTGACAACAGATCATCTTTAGGCTCTTATCATTTATTTCCACCATGGCTCCCAGCACTTCTGTCATGGTTGGTTCAATGGTGAAGAATACCCTTGCCAATACAATCAACACTCTCTGTGATGGACTCTGCATCTGGTTCTGAGCCATCCTCCTGTGAGAACTAACAACCCTTGATGATCTCGCACAGAAAGCTTCCCGTGCGGAAGAAGCTGTTACCTTGTTAAAGCAACACCAGGCAGCCAGTACCTTCCCACCTGCTATTGAAGCAATTAAGCCACCTGTGTTCCAATTCTGCAGGGAATTTGCCGCCAGCAATGACAGTGTGAATGCTGATATCATTGAGCAAACCAAATTCGTAAAGCAAGCACTGCTCTTGAGGTTTATTGAGAAAAAGGAGGCAGAGCTAGCTTTCCTTCACGACACCTACCTCTTTATGCCGATGGCAATGGAAAAGATTGAGGCTTTGCTCAAAGGAGCAAAGGATGACCTGATTCCTGTATATGGTTTTGATCTCCCGACTAGACTACTCACAGAGGAAAAGAAACTCAGGCAAGATCTGGGTTTTTACATCAACCAAGCCATTGCTATTGGTTATTCATCACACTGTGTTCAGGTCAAACATCATCCGGCCAAGAGGCATCATCTTTGACCCTTTTCTGGGTCTCCGGGGAGTGGTTTCAGGCACCACCCAAAGCCTTGTTTCAATCTCGACCTCCATCTCCTCCTGCCCTCATCTCTTCAACTGCCATCAATTTGACAGTCCAAGTCAATTCCACATTCCAATCTGCTTCTAAACAATTTCTGTACTCCTAGCTGGCCTTTTCACTCATTTTTGTGGAACGATGTTCAAATTCACCAACTTTGTCAGGAATAGAATGATATGCTCACATACAAACAAAACAGTCTTGGGACATCAAGAATCTTCTGCCTTGTAAAGCAGCTGAATTTCAATAGGCCCAATTAACCAAAAGACTTTCTCACCAAACACAAGCAAGAGCCCAGGCAAAAGAACCAGAAGTAACTCTAGACAATTAGATCATGGTCTCCCCCTACTGCTGAGAATCACTGCATGTCACTAGGTCTTCATCACTAGGCAACTGGAAGCTGTTCAATAATGCCATTCCTCTTCTCTGCAACATACAAATGCTTGTTTCCTGGTGCAGTTGCAAAGTACAAAGATTGTCTTATGCCATCATCTGAGAGTCTACCAGCACCAGTGGCTGCTGGTGTGACAATGCTCTCTTCCAAAATCCAGTCAGATACATCATTATCTTCTAAATCCAGCAGCTGTATTTCAACAGTGATTTATTACTGCCAGACTATTGCAGCAGTCATCATAACCTGGGAGGATAGTTGCTGGCCATAGCCCTAGGTTGAATTGAGGGTAAGCACAGTGGGTGGATGGCTCTGGGGTTTGAAGGATACCTCAACCCAGTACAGCTGCTGGAAATTGATATCCATATGGCGGACAACTTTACCATCTTGGAACCACTTAAACCATCCTGGAAGCTCTTTTGTACATACAATACAGGTTGATAGCAGTCTGGAGGTTTAGCTTTTGTTGTTCATCAGTGGCAGGATTGTTGATGATGGCCTGCAACTGCGATACAGGCTGGCACATCCCACTGGAAGGGTTTAGGGATTGAAAGGGCGTGACATGGCTTGCGAGATAGAGATGAGATGGAGGTGAGATGGTGATGGTGATGGTGATGGTGAACAACAAGGATGAGGAAAGACAGATCAGCAAGTGGGGTTGATGCAGCGGAAGCTAATTGCTTCAGTAGACTCAAGCCACGACTATACCCTTTAGGGTTAGGTCCCTGCGCCACCGAAGGTGAGGAGGCTTGACCTGTCCACTGAAGCAACTAAAGCAGGGTTGTGACGTCTAACCTAGGTAGGGCTGGGAGTCTAATCCATCGCCCCCTCGTCAAGTCCAAGTCCAAGTCCCATCTCACGACATCACAGCACATATAACTATACTCTTCGGGCTATGGATTTCGAGCATTGAAATAATTGCTACCGTACGACCCTACTTTCGTGGTAGTCCAGATCTTCCGAAGCCACCACATCCATCCATCCATGGCATGTATTCTGTAGTTATTGTACAGTATGTACATACATAACACGGCAAGTCCAGCATCAATGTCAACTCGGAACTGCCTGCTGACAGTGTTTAACGAATCATTCGGAGAGTGTTGAGGGGCGCCTGGGAGGGTTAAGTATGCGAGAGCTGAGAGTGTGTTGTTCGCCAACCAAATTCACCCCGGGGCGAAAGTGATAGTTTATTGAGCATAGATCACGGACGAGTATCAACAAGACTGACAGTTGTTGATACTCCATCAAAGGGAAGCCTAGCCTTTCATAATTCAAGAAAATATGGCGTCGTCATCTAACCCTTTTGGCACAACTGAATTGCAGCCGTCCGTCACTACCGCGACGAGGGGTCTTGTCTTCGCAAGAGAAGGAGGTGTGTGCTGGGTGTGTGGGTTTAATCACGCGCAATTGCTCCAAGTAGCGCATGCCATTCCGCGAGAATGTCCTGTTGATGTAAGATCCCCATTCATGGGTATACACCTGGTGTTTTCACTAAATGCCTTCTGAGATAGTTTCAGCATTATGTCCAGCGTGGGCTCTTACCTGCCACATTAACTGCGCTGTCCCAGCCAGACAATCTCATTTTACTCTGCCCCACTTGTCACAAGGCTTGGGACTTTGCCATACCCGAATTTACAATCCTTCCCACAGATTTGATGTTTTTCATTAATTGGGAAAATCGAGACTACGAGAACCGTGTCCGGGCCGCCTCAAGGGGTGTGCCGGTTCAGCGTAACGTCCCATCGATGAATGATTACCAGGGGAATTTTCAAGTCTTTCATTTTACCGATACAATGAATAGTCCTTACTACCCTCCGAAGCATTGGGCTGGGGCGCCAACAGCCATGACTCTGAAGTCTTGTTTGGGTCTTCTCCAACCGGTCATTCAAACCAATCCCCAATCGCAGACAAATATTTTGACGGATCAGGTCCGGCGCAGACTTTGTCACCTCATGCAACTGTACTCCCGGCCTGACTCGCAACTCTCAAAGCCGGCCAGTCACGGAGATAACCATGGCAAAGGGCCAGGGGGGAAATATTCAAAGGGAAAAGGACCTCATAGATGCGGGCCAAGTTGAACCAGGAAGCAGTTAATCCAGCAGACGGGTTATTCTGGAATCCAGACAAGGTCGATGACTCGCGGTGCAGCCCAACAGGCCACAGGAGCTTCGTCGGGAGACGTGATGAAAGGGCCAACGCCTGAAGAAATACAGGAGGTTTTAAAACCTTGGACTTGGGGGCCTAAACTATCGACGTCACAAATTATGGAATCAGCCAAGTACCTCTGCGATTACAATGCCCGTTTCCCATAGCTGCAGATGAGCGCGCAAAGTGACTCAAACAACTGCTTCAGGTGGACCTAAAAATCTGGGTCCCACCAGTCAGACCCAGAAAGACTACTATTTGTGTGGCATGTCTGCTTGTTCTTACTTTGCCTGAGTGATTCTGCTTGGATGGATTGAAGGACTGCTCAGCAAAACAACTTCCTGCTCTCTCTTGTAGTTACAAGAAAAGATGATTTGTTCCTTAGAGTTGAGAGGCTGTGTTACCAGGACTCTCTGGTCACTGTTGCACTCATCTGGACTCCACCCAGGCTCACCCAAAAACTCTCTTGGCTCACCTGCAGCTCATCTGAATACACTCAGCCACCACATCAGAGCCAGGATTCTGGGTGACTGTTAAAACAGCATCACCCTTAACTCACCCAGGCGGTATTGGCCGCGCTCAAGCCACTTGCCGGCTGGCTAGTAGTTGGGTGGGTGACCACCAGTGAATCCCGGCTGTTGTATGTTTTTTTGTGGTTTTATCCACCTCACAGCAAAATAATGATTCAATATAGTTCTGTTGATGCACGGGTCTATCACATACAACCATAGGAAGTGGAATACAGGGCTTCCCGTCCGCTCAGCCGTACTTAAGCCACTTGCCGGCCGGCTAGTAGTTGGGTGGGTGACCACCAGTGAATCCCGGCTGTTGTATGTTTTTTTGTGGTTTTATCCACCTCACAGCAAAATAATGATTCAATATAGTTCTGTTGATGCACGGGTCTATCACATACAACCATAGGAAGTGGAATACAGGGCTTCCCGTCCGCTCAGCCGTACTTAAGCCACTTGCCGGCCGGCTAGTAGTTGGGTGGGTGACCACCAGTGAATCCCGGCTGTTGTATGTTTTTTTGTGGTTTTATCCACCTCACAGCAAAATAATGATTCAATATAGTTCTGTTGATGCACGGGTCTATCACATACAACCATAGGAAGTGGAATACAGGGCTTCCCGTCCGCTCAGCCGTACTTAAGCCAGTTGCCGGCTGGCTAGTAGTTGGGTGGGTGACCACCAGCGAATCCCGGCTGTTGTATGTTTTTGCTCACTTTTTGTTCTTCTCTCGTGACCAACACAGCAATTGATGCCGTCAGGCGAATGCAAGGAGATGTCCAGCAGCTTTTTGGCAAATACGGCGGGTCTGCGGCGATGTCGGGCGCCTTCTACGCAAGTATCTGCTCCATGTATGGCGAGGATCCCATGTTTCACGAACAACCAGGGGACGGCGGCATAAATTCCCCAAATAAGACAATACTGAGGCAATGATTTTACGCATTTACGGTGGTGGCACGGGTAGCTCCTGGGAACACGCCGAGCAGTCTCGTCCGGCGGCACGCTCCAGTAGTTATCAGGATGTCTTTCCATCATCCGCGACGAGGAACAGTTTTTTTGGAATTATCCGCCGTCCCAATTCCCGCTTAGGATATAATACGTAGTTATGTATATATTGATCTTAATATTCATTGAGACACTAGTTATTAGACATAATGATCTGTTCTTCAAGCCGTTAAAGATCTCTCCAGATCTTCCCACCGGCCTTTCCTTAGCGGATCGAGGCGTTTCAAATTGGCGAGCCAATCGGATATGTTCTGCTTCACTTCAGCCGAGACAGCGCCTTGAAGTCTCAGGACGATCAAGGTGCATTCTATAAGTGCTTGGTAAATCCATTTACAATCTTCCTCCTCATCAAGCAGCTCAGTAATAGCATCAATTTCCCTGTTGAGATACTCAAGACGCCTCTCATCACTCATACCGGGAGCTATACCTTTAGGTGCTGTAGTCCGGTCAAAAGTGCACATCAAGTTCTGGTGGTAGAACCACAGGGATTGGTCATACGGATCGATCAGAGCACGGTGTATCAAGTTTAGCTCTTAATTATAGAGGTTAGCATGATGTTTCTCCGGCGAGCCCAGCAAGACGTTTACCATTATCAAGCATTCTTTTCCTTTCGGCATCGCTGGCTGAGCGTTCATCCAACATTTTTAGAATCGACTTAGACCGATTATGCCAGGCGGAAAAGTTCGACAGGTTTGCTCCAATCATCTTCGTGGTATAATTTAATTCCTCTTCGGTCAGATCGCGGCGATTTGATTCGATAGACGAATGTGTTTCCATAACCAAAGATTCGAGGACAGTCACAATCTCCCGTCGATAACCCCAGCCGTGGAAATTCCTCTCGTCTAGGCTGAGCATCTTTCCCACAAGTACGAGTTCTTCCTGCCAGAATTTCAGTGCCTCAGACTGTGGCAGCCAATTGATGGTTTGCTTCAAGACCCATAAACGATGGTTCCAAATCCAGTAGCACTTGGGGAAGCGCCGAAGAAGCGGCACCAGAAACATTAGCTCGTCCTGAATCAGTTGTTTGACATTTTTCGCATGTACAGGGCGAATATTTCTCGTTCCGGCTATAGCGATTTCATCAAATTTAGACTGTAGTATAAGACGTCGATAATTCCATATTGAATAATATTCGGCATTTTCGGTCAGCAGTTCAGAAGTCTTTTCCAACGCCTCCCCAGTATAATCATGCTCGGCCCTCTATTTTCAGATATTAACAGGCAGTTTCTAGACCGGGGGATATAATTCTTGGTGGCCACCTTTGCCCTAACAAGATGATCCAGATCTCTATACCTCTGGATGTTATGCAGCTCTTTTCTCCTGGCTTCCTCTGTTCTGTCTTGCAAAGGAGCAGCGGCCCGAGGCACTCCGTGCTGGGCAGATTGGAAGTTAGCATGGGTATCATGGAATGCCAGGTCCGTCGCATACACACACTGGTCATACTGGTAGTTGCAAGTGTTCAGTAAGGACCCTTGGGTCACGCCCCCCTGATGCGCTGCCGTTGATGAAGCTGTGTCCAGCTCAACCACCAAGTGGCCCGGTTGACTTGGAGGTTGGAAGCAGGCGTGCGCTTACTAAGCTGACAGGCTAGTTAACTAATGTATCTGACCACCCAACGACCCCACCCACCCAACAACCCCATGATCAAATTTGAATACCCTCCATCAATCTATGATTTCTCAACAACAAAAGAAGATATTCATTATACTTATTAGTAGCTAGCAGAATGAATGGAATATTACATATAAATTTCTATAGATTATCCAAAACCCTTCACATTGGCATAATAACATGGCTGGAGTGAGATTGAGTTGTAAAAAGTTTTTTTAGACTTGAAGTGACAGGAAAATTCAGAATTAAAGCTTGGGGGATTAAGATTTGGCTGGGGGAGTTCTCTGAGACCTGTTTCATAGAATCAGAATCTATAACTAGAGAATTCTGAGTGCTTGACTCTGCAGAATCTCTATCTATTTTTTTATTTGAGCAGTTTTTCTTGATATTTTTCTTTTTTTTGATATTCTGAATCTTATAAGTCTGTTCTTTCTTCACAGTTTGTTCACAAGTTTTACAGATCTCTCACTTTATTTTTTAAGTCTTATATTAAACAGCTTTAGTAATTTTATCAGTTTCTTTAAAATATTTAGTCTTTATACAGACTGTTTTATAAACTTTCTTTCTTTCTTCAAGCTCAGTAAGCTTCAATTTCTTCACAATAACTTTCTGAAACTTGTCATGTTCTTTTCTAACTATTTCTTGTTTTTTCTCATTCTCTAATTCTGCTGATTTGATCTTAACTGCAGTTATTTTTCTGAGAAAAAAAAACTGAACTTGCTCAATCTTATCAGCTTCCACAAATTATATAAACTTTAAGAACTGCATTCTCTGGCTTCACATGATTTTTAAGAATTAATTTAGATCTTTATTTCATGTGCTTATGACATGATTATTGAGTATTAATGTTTCAATAACTTATATAAAAAACTTTATACTAAATGTAAGCTGTGAGGACCTGATCCCTGATTTTCATTCTTATCACTCT
>LJPH01001926.1:510-46028 GCA_001430925.1 Byssoonygena ceratinophila
CAAGAAGGAAATCTCTGTTTATATGAGACCCCCTGAAACAGATAATTAGAAGACCACAGCAATACAAGCGGTAATCTCAACATACAGTAGAATTCAACAGTTTGTGTTGAATTCTACTGTATATTGAGATTACTGCTTGTATTCCTCTGATCTTCTAATTGCCTGTTTTCGGGGGGTCTTGTATAAACAGAGATTTTCTTCTTGGCAGAAAGTTGGGATCAGCTCAATTAGTTCTTCTGATTTTCTATGCTAATATTGGTAATTTCCTTCAATTCTTTTATCAGCTGATTTGGGCTGTAATTTCTAACACACTCTCTCAGCTTGAATAAATCTTTCAGGCAAGCTGAGATTCTTCAGGCAAGCTGGTTTTATCAGCTTTATCCACTTTATCAGCTTTATTCTCTTTATCAGCTTTATCTGCTTTATCAGCTCTATTCTCTTTATCAGCTTTATCTGCTTTATCAGCTCTATTCTCTTTATCAGCTTTATTCTCTTTATCAGCTTTATCCACTTTATCAGCTTTATCCACTTTATCAGCTTTATCTGCTTTATCAGCTCTATTCTCTTTATCAGCTTTATCTGCTTTATCAGCTCTATTCTCTTTATCAGCTTTATTCTCTTTATCAGTCTTATTCACTTCATCATCTATAATCATATTCTCTTTGTGAAGCTTGTGAGCTTGTCATTCTTCAATTTCCACTGTAAGATTCTCTAGATCTAGTTGGCAGTAAAATTATTGAAATTTCCTCTTCAGAAAAATCTTCATTAATTCATTGACTATCATGTCATCCATTGAGATATACACAATTTGAATTTATCTTTCAAGAACTTCCTGCCAAAGTCAGTGATTATGAATATCAACATGATAGAGCTTGATTTATAGACAGATAATATCTGCATTCACAAGATTTATCATCTGCATGTTGTTATATTGAATTACAGTCTGGAATTTATTCATCTGTAGATTTAATTCAGTCAGCAAGTGAAAAACATACTGATTTTCTTTGCCTGCTTGAGATAACACCAGAAGCTCAGCTTTAATTATAGAAATTGTAACTGTATTCTGCTTGTTAACCCATCATTCAATTAAATCATCAAAAAACTTTATAATATAAGCTTGAGAGCTCTTTCTGTCTAGAATATTATCAGTAAATAAAGCATTACTTGCTACAACAAATTGTTCTTCTTCTTCATATTTTAGAAATAAATAGTAATTCTTCATCAAATAGTTGATTACTTGATCAGTTAATTCATAATGTTTTGCAGAAAGATTGATCAGAAATCTTGAAAGTCAGAAAATTACAAATACAATATCAGATTATATAATTATTGCTGTATACAGCAAAGAATTAATTTTGTATTAATACTTGTGTATTAACTGAACTGATATCTTTTCTTCATTCAGCAAAAGCTTCTTCTTCATTATCAGAGTATCTGTAGAGATTTGAGTTTCAGATAACTTTAATATTTTTTTCAAATAGAAGACTTAACTGAGCTAAATCTGTCCAGATTTCTGATTTCATATAACTTCAATATCTAAAAATTATTATAAGTTATTGTTTCTGAAAATTTGCAAGCTGTGCTTGAATTAAAGCTGCTTCATCACTTTTTTAGCTACAGCATCATTTTTCTTTCTGTATGTGAGAATTATATTATTTATATAGTAGAAGATTAAAATTTCATCACACTTGAAGCAGCAGAATTTGTGTGAAATAATCTCAAATTCTAGAAATATCAGTTTTTTCATAAATAATTTCTGTCAAAGTAAAAAGAACTTCTGGAGCTCATATAAAACTTTTTAGCTACAGCATCATTTTTCTTTCTGTATGTGAGAATTATATTATTTATATAGTAGAAGATTAAAATTTCATCACACTTGAAGCAGCAGAATTTGTGTGAAATAATCTCAAATTCTAGAAATATCAGTTTTTTCATAAATAATTTCTGTCAAAGTAAAAAGAACTTCTGGAGCTCATATAAAACTTTATTCAGTCAGTAAATCTTTTTTTTTTTTCTTTGACTGAAAGATATTCTCATGTATATTTTATCTTCTTTTAAGTTAGCATGCATGAAAGTATTTACTGTATTGTATTGTTTCAATTCAAGATCAAAATAAGTTTTTTCATAAATAATTTCTGTCAAAGTAAAAAGAACTTCTGGAGCTCATATAAAACTTTATTCAGTCAGTAAATCTTTTTTTTTTTTCTTCAGCTGAAAGGCATTCTCATGTATACTTTATTTTTTTTTAAGTTGGCATGCATGAAAGTATTTATCACATCATATTATTTCAATTCAAGATCAAAACAAGTTATTATGATAATAAGAGTCTGAAAAGAGCAGATCACCAATGTTACTGCATACATGTTTTTAATTCGGCGCATTACGGATAACGATACGAGACCATATTATCCCAATTCCTACCAAGTGAAACGAGAAAACGACCATTGTTCTCTCTGCGTTTGCTGATTTTCGATCCAACTCCCGTCGCTCATTTTGCAACTTTTTCTTCCTTTTTCGTCTTTTTTTATATTTTCATCATCTACTTGGTATGGCGAAGTTATTGGCCATGATATACCTCCATTTGCCGTTTATTTGCTTTAAACTCTTGTTCTTGCTTCGTTCTGCGAAACGGAATTTTGACGAGGACTACGAATGTTATGACCACGACATCTGTAACAGTGTGATCGAGGAGATATAAAACATACATGCATACCCGAGAACCCCACTGGGGATTTATAGCACAGAAGAGGAGTTATCACCAGCTTTGATCCAAGTGTATAACGCGGAGATGTGCTTAAGAAGGCCCACTGTGATTTTTATTGTTTTGCAAATTATGCCCTTCAAGTTTTTGTTGTTTTTATCCCCCTTTTGGTACTCCTTACTTTCTTTACTTCATGGAATGCTCTTGAATTACTGCACTTAATAGTGCTGTTGGTGGAGTATCAGAAAAGATAATGTAGGAATTTTCATTCTCTAAAATAAAGCTGAAATCTTTCTCATTCAGAGTTATTGTAAATTCTTCAGAATCTAAATGCTTGTTATTCATGAATGAGATTGAATCAGTATCATTATTTAGAAACAGAGATTCATCAGAACTGCTTCATGAAAAAGAGAATATCTCATTATCAAAATAGTGAGTTTCTTCTTCTGATTTCTGTGTCTTCAAACTTTCATCATTACTATCATATCAGATTGTTTCTGAATTCTTCTTGATATGCTCTAGAAGATCCAGATATTTCTGTTCTGAGCAGTTCTTTATTTTATTTTTTATAGCATCCAGAAAGTTCTGAATCAAGTCATTGAAGATTTTATTTTTATTGAATATAACATCTCAAATACTGATTATTTTATTGATCTTTGGATTCCAGATTCTGTAGATATTAGTTGATTCATATTTAATTAGAAAATCTATTCAAGCTTTCAGTTTGAATTACTTTAGTCAATTTATTTTCTTCATATAATTTATTGTTAAAGCAGAAGCTTTGCAGTCATAAATATGTAGATATACTGTTTGCAGGAGCTTTTCTGTAATTTGAATTTCATTTCAGAAGAAGATATAGATGAAGAATTAATTAAAAGATATTTTCCAGTATATTTGTTTCTTCAGAATTCAGTTATACATGTACATTGCAGCTTTGGTGATTTCTGGTCAGGAAAAAGAAAGTAATTTCAAGCTTTCTCTCATGAATTAAAATTTATTTTTTATTACATCTCCTAAGTATTCAGCTGCTCTGTTGAGGAAAAAGAAAGTAATTTCAAGCTTTCTCTCATGAATTAAAATTTATTTTTTATTACATCTCCTAAGTATTCAGCTGCTCTGTTGAGAGATTGTTGATGAGATGGAGAAGACTTTTTTTGAATTTTCTGTTAATTCAATAGATTTCTCATGATCAGAAATGCAAAGAACTTGTTGTTTAATTTCACAGTCTGTGACTTTATTTTCTATGTATCCAGTAAATCAAAGAGATATTGCATGACTGTAATCATATTACTGTACTTATGATCTGAAAGATAGTAGTTCCATGTGTAATCTGATCAGTAATCTGATATTAACATGAATCTCTTGAATTCATAATATT
This sequence comes from Byssoonygena ceratinophila, assembly GCA_001430925.1. NCBI lineage: Eukaryota > Fungi > Ascomycota > Eurotiomycetes > Onygenales > Onygenaceae > Byssoonygena > Byssoonygena ceratinophila. Next base: position 4,590 of record LJPH01001926.1, read on the forward strand.
CAGTTTCAAAATCATGAAAATTCACAGCTAGCTCCAGTTCTGATTCTTTGAAAATTTCTCTGGATTCTTATCTGAATTATTTTTTTGTTTTAGAAATCCTGCACACATCACATTCTACTGTTTTTGGATCTTTTAATTGAATTTCAACTGTATTGCTTTGCAGATGTTTTAAAGTCTCTGATCTGACATGATTCAGACACAGATATTATATTATAATATTTTCTGTAAGAGCTTTTCTTTTCATTCAGAAATTGTACAAGTTTCTTTGTGTATAGAAAGTCTGCTGAATTCTTGAATTATCATGCTCTTCAGTTGAAATGTATTTCAGTACAAATTAATTATGTTTTTCAGTTAAATTGATTATAATGTTGTTTTGATTTCTCAGGCAATTGATTTTTTTGTGTGATCTGTTGTTTCAGTAGTAACTGAATCAGTATAGCTTTTTCAGTAATATGATATTCAGGGCAATATCTTCACAGTATGCAGCATTAAATAATCAAAGTACTTGTTTTTTTTTGAAATCAGAGACTGTGATATTCACATTTCTGTATTTTAGTATTGATATTTTGGTGATTCCAGCATATAAGAAGTCTTTCTCTGAAGTGAGCTGAAAGTTATTGAATCAGACTAATTTATTAAAAACATGATTTGTAGTATCTGAATTCAGTATTGTCAAGTTCTGCAAAGAGTATTCAGCAGTTGTGAATGAAGCTTTCAGAACTGCAAATATAGTATCTGTTTTACTTATAATTTTATTGCTTGTTTGAGAAACATACAAAAGAAATTCTTGTTTAATTGATTTATCTTGAGATTTTTTTTTAATATTTCTCATAACAAGTTAATTCTTCTTGCTTTTCTTTTCTGTTTTTAATTTTTTTATCTTATTTGCAAGATTTTCATCTTTCTGCAAAGCAACTTGAGTGAGTTACTGGATTCAGTCATTAATTTTTTATTTTGAAAAGATTTTCTTGAGAAAGATATATCAACAGTTACTTAAGAAATAATTCTTTATCTTACATGCTCTGCATGATTTTTCATCTTTCCAGAAGAGTACTTTCTTTTTATTTTTATCAGAAGTTTTTTTTCAAGATTTTTCTTTCTGTAATTTTGCTGAAGCAAGAATATTTTCAGATTTCTTAGTATTTTCACTTCAGATTGTAAATATTTCTCATGCAGATAACTGTTTAATTTTTGCCAACAAAAAAAGTTTCATTATGAAGTATAGATCTGTAACTACAGAACAGTAATTTAATATAATATTATTTATCTTTTTTCTTCTGCTGAACATGTACAAGTTGAGTTAATTTCTTATTTCTTCAATTCAGTCAAGTTTCATACTTAAAGCTCTTCATCATTGAAAGAAGTTCAAAACTTCAGTTATTTTATAGATTTTTATTTAAGAAATTATGTGCTTAAATTCAGTAATTCAGATAAATCAGAATCTTGATGATTTATCTGATGATTTCATCAGCTTATTGAAATACTGAATGAGTTTCTGCATAATGAAATCAGTTATTATAGCAGTTCAGTTCTCAAGATTAATATATCATATTGCAATTGAATCAGTTGAATTACAGTAGTTATTCTTATAATATCTGAAAACAATCTGCTTAATTCATGTTCTGAACTTTATCATAACTACTGTCTTCTTATTATAGAAAATATTTCATGTTTCAAATTTCTTGTATCTTGAAGCATGTTTCTTTATTTCAATTTCCCAAATACTTTTCTTGTAATTATACTCAATATACTTTCAATTGAATTCTGGATTCTCTTTTCAGATAGATTCAAGATTCTTATAATTAATTTCTGCTGGAGTTTCACTAACTGTTCTTATTAAATCTTGCTCTAAAGAATGAGCTTTAGTATTTAGCTGTGCCAGAACAAAATACATTGATATTAATATCAGATCAGAAATTTTTAAGATTTTTGATGTAATTCATGCAGATTTTAAGAAAGTTAATTCTCTTGATATTTGCATGCTGTTGAAGATATAATTTTCTATCTGCAGAAATATCATTATAGTCTTGAATTCTCAATTTCAATTCTTGTAGTTCTTTGTAGCATTGAGAACTAGACTAGTATTGTTATGATTTTTGATTGAAATCATATTTAGTTAATTTGAGCTGAAAGAGATCTTTTGGAGTGATAAGTTAAGTAACTTAGTGAATTAAGATTTGAATTTAACAAAAATAGTATAGAAATAAGCAGAATTTGTAGATTTAATTGCTGAAAAGCTCATAGAAATCACTGAAACTCTTAATTATTGAATTTTATTGTATATTAAGATTACTGCTTGTATTTCTCTGATCTTCTAATTACCCATTTTCAGGAGATCTCATATAAACAGAGATTTCCTTCTTGACAGAAAGTCAGGATCAATTTAATTAGTTCTTCTGACCCCCTATGCCAACATCAGCAATTTCCTTCAATCCTTTTATCAGCTGATTTGGGCTGTAATTTCTAACAGTTTGCTGTTGGCGCGGGCTGTGCACTTCAAATGAGTCCTTGGCATTTTTCAACCGTCGTTTCGAAGGAAGCGTCCAAAGTCTTGTTTCTCCTGAGTAACGACTTGAACAACACGCAGACAACAGCATGCCAGAGAATCTGCTCGATTGTTGAGATGCCTGATCAATATTATACTCAGGAGCAACATATCCCCTTCCTTCACCAATGTTGGATCCCATGGATGACACCATGATAGGCCGCTGGCTCTCGGATCTACCCATGGACGATCCAACCCGTAAATCAACCTCAAAGCCCATGTTGCGGCGCTTTATCCACCATGACAAGCCGATACAGTACCTGCAATCTCTAGGATCAGGCACTGAAGGTGTGGTCTACCGCGTGAAAATCGAAGGAAAGGAGTATGCGATCAAAGTGGTGAGTGCATGGCATTACTCCTCGTGAAGAAGTATGTACGGAGTGCATCTGTACAACCACCCCGCATCAGTATTTTCCTAGTATATACCTCTATCTATTCTAGCACATTGTTGATGGTTGATGATACTCAGTTCCGCCACTGGACCTACACCGGCACCAAACTCAAAGGCCGCGCCCAGCACTACACATTCCCCATCGCGAACGAGGCCCGAGCCTTCGCTCGTCTCGACAGCTTGGGTCAAAACGGTACATGGGCAGTAAAATGCCACGGCTGGATGGAGATTTCCGGCCACCAGCGGCCCAAGCATATGCGCGAATACACCCACTGGGCCATTGTCAAAGACTACCTCCCGCACCCCGTCACGATATCAGATGTTCCTGAAATTCGACAGAAAATGAAAATTGCCTTCAAGGCACACATTCACCCAAGTGATGTGCAACCTCGTAACTATCGTGGCTCGTACCTTGTTGATTTGGGTCGCGTCAAGACATACCCGTATCCACCTCAGATATGGTCAAATCGGGAATGGAGGGAATTTTTCTCTTGGTTCGATGGATATGCAAGTCGATGGGAGGTATCTATTCGGGATGGGTCAGTTGTCGAGGGTTGGCTGAACAAAATCTTCAGAGAAAATATAGTACGCCTTGAAGCCGAGAAAAAGAGAGAGGAGATGGCTAGAAAGCAAGAAACCACGGTTGAACCCCGGTTGTCAAGTTTTCAGGAGGTGCTCCCGACATTGCAGTGGTATGTATTTGATATTTACACCTCTTGTTTCTTCATTTTGCCCTTTTTGTCACTTGGAAGTGTTTCCCATCCCCAAGATTCAAAATAACATACTAAGAGGCGCAACAGGGTGACAACAACTCCGGTGACCAAGATCAATTCATATCAATGATAAGAGAGAGTGGCATGGCCTAGGAAGAGCATTTTCTTCAAGGCCTGTTGTGATATGTCGATATACTCCGTCCTGAAATACCCAAGCATCCAGATCAAGATATACTGGACTAATGAATGTCTCACAGTTGGGTGCGGCAGACATCATATGAAGCCACCATAACGCAAGCTTGATCGTAAGCTTCCCCTTTTTATTTCGACTGCCTGTATTCGCCACCATGTCCATTATCCATCCATGGGTCGCTGCTGGGGACCTGTTGACTGCTTGATGTCTGGTCACTACTTGCTCGATCCTCACTACTTGGGGCATGATCGGTGCCCAAGCTTAGTTGGTCGTGCTCGCTCACCGATAGGTTTCCCATACTCTCAGTGATAGAGGGCTGGCGAGAGTTTCTTGATACTAGGTCTATTGACATGGCGCTAGACGCTGAACTGGTGGAGATGTTGCGCCGGTGTGGTGGTGATTGCTCAGCGGAAGAAGATGGCGCTGCTGCAGGGGGGCTTGAGGGCACAAGAAGAGGGCCGCTTGACTGAAAGCCAAGCTCCTCATGCTCCGGAACTGCTGCGGGGCGTACAGCTGTACGTGGTGATCTCTTTCCAGCTATACCAGAGCCGATTATTGCCCTGGAAATCCGTAGGACGACCAGCTCCTCCTGAGTAATCACATACCCATATCTGGTATTCCAGGTTTTCCCGCAATAGTTGATTAGCTGCGCAAAAGGCCAGAAGTGCTGCTCCTTTGTCCTCTCCATTGTCGAGTACCATTTGGTTGCAAGCTTAGTGTCTCCAGGGCACCGATTCATATACGCCCCAGATTGCCGATCGACCTGGACACCAGCCCAGTCCGGGAAGGTTCTACCCCCTTCAGTCTCCTGCGTTGCATTCCTTTCTCTATCTGAGGTGTTGAGGGCCCTGGGGTTGTCCGCTGAGCCTCTTGCCCGGCCGCCACGCGTCATATCTATGCCAGGCTGGTTTCGATAGCATGCCTCACAGGCTATCCTTAGGCTTTTTGTTGATTGGGGGCGTGGTTGCTCAAGATTTTCTTCCACAAATTAGTGGTAATTCTGTTATTTAGTAGTAATTGTTAGTTAATAGATTTCTACCCACAAATATGAATCAATTCATAATCATTCTGATTATAGTTAATGTGACTTCACAATTGCTCAATAAAACTATTCATTCTCTCTGTTTGATCATCAGATTGTAGGTAAAAGACTGTGTTTATGTTTCTTGTGATTTTTTGAAACATATGAGATTATTTCAGAACTCACTCACAAACAGTGAGTCAGAAAAGCACACTCTCTCGGATACTTGAAATCTGGGACTTCGATCGAAGTGTCAATGCATGATGACTGAGCCACAACACAACTTCGATAAGGCATCTCCGGTACGTTGACAACCGACGAAGGACTGATCTCTCGCTAATTCTATAAAAAATACACAGGCCAAATATTGGGTTCCAGATCCTCCAGATATGGCCTGGAAAGACGTTATTGCTGCGATGGAACCAAAGCCTCTCTCATTTTCAATGAATTCACAAGTCTATAAATTCAAACAGGCGCGAAAGGCATACAAGGCCTCTGCTAGCCAACGTGAATTCGACTTCATGATGGCAGCCGGGGACTGTACCGTTAAGGTCCATGGTAGATCTCTCTGGAGGGATAGGGAGGGAGTGATAGGAATGAGCGGCATCATTATGGATCTTGAGACTCCTTTTGACCCAAAATCTGTGGAAGATTCTCAACGCAAGCGTTTGATGGACCAAATGATCTCAGTCTTACACAAATTGCACCAGAAGAGAATCATTCACGGCGACGTTAAACCGGCTAACTTTCTTCTTTGCTCGGATGGTCGACTCCGCCTGTGTGATTTCAGCGAAGCGATAATGGTAGGCGAAGATCCAAGCAATTGGGGCGGATTGACGACAACAAATTACATATCACCACATCGAACGCGGAACTGGCCTGATGGGGCAGATCCCCCTCCAACTATTGAGGATGATCTCTACGGCCTTGGCCTGAGTTTATGGGAACTCTACACAAGGAAGACACCCTTCGAGGGCTGGTACGAAGACGATATCATGTGGACTCTTCAGCGAGGGGAGACAGTTGATGTGGATGAAGTAGAAGATGAGTATATTAAGTCTGTGATTTGCCATTATCTGAGGTATGGTGGTGCAAAGATATAGTTTTATGCTGTGATCAGTCCAGTGACATATATCAAGTTAATTCTCTGTGGGAACCTTAACGTATAACTAGTTAATGGCAAGTATTTTCCTTTCCATTCTGACATAGTTCACCAAACAGCCATGTTGTACCATCACACCAAAATTTGTATGGAAAGATAGTTACTTATAAAGCAAGCTTAACAAACAAGGTGTAGAAGTATGAAGCTCATGCCATATCACCATTCCCCCATGGTTACAGGGCTCCAAACAGTGGTCAACAAGTAATGCTTTCTCATCATCACAAAACAAACATACACAAATTAGTATAGAATGCTTGTGAACATTAATATAAAAAATCACGGTGTGTTGAAATTTCACCATGAAGTTGTCTGCTGAGGTGCCCCTGGAGCCCCAGGCCCCGCCACGGGCCCCCGCCCGGGCCCCGCCCTGGAAAGATAGTCATGTGAACTGACTGTCCCAATTTACAGTCTAACCTAATACAGCACAGCCAAGCTTAATTACAGCCAATCATCACTCACAAGCGCTGTAAGAAACTAGTGGGCGGCAGTATAGAGTATAAACAGCAGAACCTGGCTGCCACGCCTCCCCTCACACAGCCTCCAACCATCAGCCCATCATCTCAGCATCATCACCACCATCATCACCTTCACTCATTCACTCACTCATTCAAACCCCTTTTCTCCCTTCGCTTGTTGATGATGATTGCTTGATCTGTCCTCTACACTCCTCTGCAATTTGTCATTTCTTCAAGAGGTCTTCGTTTTCTCTCGCTCACCTTACGGCACCACCATTTGTGTCACTTACTTGGCTCCTTTGTTCCATAAGATATCCCATACGCTCCTCACTCAGATTGGCACGCGAGCATCTTTTTCCAGTTGTAGTCATCACGATCCCTTTGCTGTCGTTTCTCTCGTCTGCCAGCTTTACTCTTTGTTTCTCAATATTGTAGACAAGGTCAGTTTGAAGTTGCGAGATTAAGGCCTGTGGTTGATACTTTGTCTTTGAACGCGATTGAATTTATTCTAAATCAAGAAGTTGATTCTGGAAACTAGGGCCACATGCTGATAGAAACTGAACCAGCTAGATTTATCGCACAAATTTCTTCTTTGCAGCAGCCCTGTTTGCTTCATTTCGATGAGTCTCACATAGATGCCCAACATCCCGACAAGGCTGAAATGATGCTATCCGCGGCACCGCCCTCTTCCCATTTAATTGGCATTGACACTCTGTCCAAATCTCCTTCTGCGCCGCTCGATCCACATCCTCCGGAGACATTCACATCGTTTCAGTCTCAGCCGTTTGAAATATCCTCATCTTCCTTTGTTTCGCAGCCTATCTCGGTTGAGTTAGAGATGACAGATCTACAGCCTCCACCTTTGCAGCTAGAAGACCTCCCGATCGAGATACATGAAGCGGTTCTGGATCACTTGTTTGGTGCGAGGGGTGCCGCTCTCGTTTCCGTTACCCCTGCGTCGTCAACTGCGTCCAGCTGGAGCAAAACCCTACGCCACCCGCGCCGAAAAGCTCTCTCTGACCTTGCTCTGGTTTCACGTGTTTGGAGGCCCCTTGTACAAGAGAGAATATACAGAAATAGTCAGTTACGGCTCCTGTTGGTCGCATCTTGTTTTCTTCTCCGGGGCTAACTCCATCTAGTCCAAATCAAAGGTACAACTGACGGCCTTCAGGAAAGCGCCGAATGGTTCAGCTCCCATCCGTACCTTGGCCCATACACTCGTCATATTGAAATCTGGGTTCCTGTTTGGGGCGATCGGCTACCTAGGCCGCATCCTTTGCAGCCAGGCAGTCGAGAAATCAACGTTGGAGATAGTCAGCAGCCAGCTGGCTCTATTGCGTCTCTGCAGGCTGTTACTGACGGTGTTGAACACGGTCGGACAAATCACAATTTTAGATTCGCCAATCGCAATGCTAGCCTGCAGCAAATCTTCTATCATGTCGGTTGTTTCTTCCCGGACGCCAAAATGCTCACCTTGGAAGGTGGTCATTGCAAAAAGCCTCCCATGATCAAACATTTCTGCAATGATTCAACACATGAACAACGGTTGGAGGTGTTGCCAAATATTCAAATTTTTATCATGAGAGGAGCGTGGAACATCATGCGAGATTACAGCCACTGGGGAAATATTGTGTCCGCGCTGCCAAATCTACGTGATTGGAATTGCACCTACGCCAAGCCCAAACGTGAGGCGCAGGCCACGATATCCAAAATCCTGACAACTTTTCCAAGAGGTCTCACCCGGCTGAACATCAGTTTAGAGGGCTTCTGCAGGAAACCCAACTCCAAGTCGCGACTGTTGGCTGGGCCCCAGGTGGAACGGCATCTTTGCCGGTTATTGGGAGACATTATCCCGCAGCTCGAATCACTGACATTTACTGGGGAAGTCTGCTCCACTTTGTTTAGCGTTGCACGTAATGCCACCATTAAGAGCGACACGAGGTCCAGGTTGAAGGCGATCGATCTAGTGGTTAAAGCCTGTTGTTGCGAGCAAATCAAGCCAGAGGGTAATCTCAATTTTGTCAACGGTCATTCCGGGATTACGAATATGACGTTTATCAAGTCTTTCGAGAAATTGATCGTTACTGCTGTGAGATCGTTGGATTCTTTAACTGCAATACAGTTCATGAGGATCCGGTACATTGATCTTGACTCAATATGCGGCCTTCTTAATCCGTACTACCAGTTGGTTGGCAACAGTTGCACAGGACTGTGGAGCGAGGAAATTCTGGAAACCCTCCACCAAGCCCGTCCGTCCACCCAATTTGAGATGTTGGATGATGGAATTCTCCCGGAATATGGGGTCAACTCACACACGGGCACGGCAACGTATCCTCGAAGCCGGCCTCGCAGTATGAAGGCCAGTGCATATGAGATCATTGCCGATAAATCTAAATCCTAGAACGTCCTAGGTTGTCCCGAATCTCGCTATATGTTCCCTAGCCACTCTTTGATTCGCATTTTTGTTCCTCCTTTTCTTATTTTGTCTCCTCGAGCCTGCCTGATTTACCTAATATACCATTTTGTTTTTACCGGTTAGCGCGCCATCTCACTTGAGTCATTTTCATTTTTCAACGATTTCATCCCGGCATGGAATGCCTAAGAGCATTCAATTGTAATACTGGTTGGAGGTGGTCACTTGCTTATAGTTCGGGATGCTTGGAACAAAGGGAGCGATATCATTTTGATCTATCAACAGAGCTAAAAGGAGCAAACACAATTTTGATTTCATATAAAAATCTTCGAGTCAGCCTGAAACACGCATATTCATTTTTCAATTCGAAGACCGCAGAAACCAAATTCCTGTTGATCTGTGAACTTCCCGAGGCCCCTTACATAATCCGCGGAATGCCGAGACCTCGTCGGGACTTCCGAAATGCAATGTAACGCGGCAACAAGAGCGCAGTGAACGGTACATACACAGAAACGAGTACCGAGCTGCCGAGTTCGGCTACTTTGGTCTTGATATGCAGCATGAAAGCGGGTTCTCATCCGCTGCGAAGTGCCTTGGTGCCGCAGCTTAACTGATAATCGCTCGATGCAGCTTAGAGATTTAACTAGGAGAAAGCGCTGCGTTTTTTGGTAGCACGTTTCTCCAGGAAAATAAGGCATGATCATCATTCTTCACGGGTCTCTCATATAGTTTCTTTTACCTTTTGATCGTAGCTTTCCCTTTTGGTGCGTGCGAAAAGGAGGCCCACTGGTCTGGAGACGGGAAGATAATTCTGAATTTATTTCTCGTGGAGATAATTTATACCTGCCATGGAGTTCGATCGAACATCCTTCGTTCCGCCGCACGAAGGAGCGACGATTTTTCCTTTATCGCCCTTCTTTTCGCGGCTAGTTCGCTATGCGCACCGCAGGCCGCCACGTATAGCTATCAAGGATGTGAATCTAGGGGTTGAAAAGACATATACTCAATATCTCACCGATGTTCTCGCGCTGAGAAATACGCTGCGCACGCGACTGGGAGAGAAGACGATGAGCGAGTTGAAGAATGGTAAGGAGGTGTATGTTGGATTGTTGGCGGCGGGAGGGTATGAGTACGCCGTTGGGTTCGTGGCTATTGTGGCCCTGGGAGCCGCGGTGGTACCGATAAGTAAGTTGTCATTTGTTCTCTCTTTGAACCCCATGGCGTCTGGGGCAGGCGAGGCGGATAGCTAACCGGGTGACTTAACAGCCTTGGTCCTCCCTGTCCTTGAGGCATCATACTTTATACTCAAAGCACAATGTGTTGCCGTCCTCGCTTCTGCCGGTGGTGAAAAGCTCGCAGATTCCATGAGCCGGTATATCAAAGCAGAGAAAGGGATCAACATTGGCATCCTCTCTATTGCCGAATCTTTTCAAGAAACCCCGCTGCCACCGGACGAAATCCGTCTTTCCACTGATCGCTACCTGGACGACAACGCCCCTGCAGTCGTGATCTTCACCTCCGGGACCACGGGCCCTCCCAAAGGCGCGGTGATGAAACGCGCCTACCTGCACGATTGTACCGAAGAGGCCAGCTACCATTTCAAAATCACCGAGTCTGACGTGTGCCTGCACGTGCTACCCGTGCATCACGCCACGGGCGTACAGATTAATTTCCTTCCGTACATCTTCGCGGGCGCATGCGTTGAGTTCCGCAGCGGGAGCGTGGATATCCCTTGGCTATGGGAGAGATGTCGTCAAGGAGGTGTGACCGTGTTCTCCGGCGTGCCAACGATATACATGCGTATGATGCGATACTACGAGCAGAAGCTGGCGCTGTTGCCGGAGCGAGAGGTGCAAAGTTACATCGACGGCGCCAGGCGGCTGAGGATGCTAATCTGCGGTACATCGGCGCTGCCGGAGCCCGTGGAGAAATTCTGGACTGCGATACTGGGTGGGAAACGACGGATATTGACGAGGTATGGGTTGACTGAGGCCGGCGTTATTTTCAAGGCGCCGTTGGATTGCGAAGATGTGCCGGCGGGAAGCGTTGGTCATCTTGCTCCCGGAGTTACTTTGAAGCTCTCCGAAGGCGATGAGGGTGAAGTTCTTGTGAAGAGTCCGTGGATGTTTGCGAAGTACCTGCACGATCCCTCCGCCACGGCAGCGGCGCACGATGCCGAAGGTTTCTTCAAGACAGGAGATATAGCGCGTCGTGAAGGACGCAATTACTTTATCATGGGACGGTCGTCTGTTGATATTTTGAAATCTGGAGGATATAAAATTTCCGCGTTGGATATCGAGCGAGAAATTCTATCCCTACCATACATTGGCGAGGTCATGGTTGTGGGTGTGGATGATGATGAATATGGTCAACGCATCGCGGCCGCAGTGACGTTGCGAGAAGATCAGAAAGTCTATCGGTGCGCAGGTAATGGTGGTGTCGGCGCGGAACTGAGCATCTATGATCTGAGAAGAGACTTGAGAAGTCGGTTGGCCGGGTACAAGATGCCTACGATATTAAGGATTGTGGAGGGAGAATTACCAAAAAGTTTGACAGGGAAGGTGATGAAAAAGACACTAGGCCCTGAGCTTTTCCCGGCTGATTATAGAAACAATGCGATGGTGCAGGTATGGAAGAAGGAATTGACGGAAAACGGAGTGTCTCAAGCTCAGGTGAAGCTGTGATGAATGGTATTGTTATCCTAGGCCTGGATTTAAACACTTGTGAAGAGTCGGTGCATTGAAGGTTCATTCATATACGCAGCTCACACCACGACACGAGGACATTCTCGATTTCTTCAGCGTTCAAAAGCGCCTTTTGCATTCCATATATTTGTTGTTTATCACGCCTTCGAGGTCAATTATAAGATATATATAGATCCACGTCTGAGTTCCACCCTATAATCATTAATCTTGCTTCTCAGGCTTATCATTTGCGTCCAGGATTTAAATTTCCTGCGGGCATCTCAAATCCGTTGTTGAATATGCAACTATCCTGTATTGAGTAAAACTCTCAAATCTTGACCTTCGCCGCCGTACTCGTCTCCCGGCTATGCACATAGCTTATCCGTTGAAACTTCTTAATCGCTTCTCCCCACAACTCAACTCGCAAGACACCATAGACACTACCAAACACAAAAAATTATTAGCCCGTAAATCGCGAACCAAAACTCGTCACTTCAAAGGAGAACCATGACCAAACTCACCCCATCTTTGCCTTTGGCGCCCACTTCTGTGCCAACTCCATCGCAACGTCAAACATCTCCTCCGGCTCTGCGATCGCATCCACAATGCCATCCTCCAGCGCTTGTTTTCCCGTCCATCTATGTGCTTCAAGCAACATTTTCCGAGCGATCCGTGGGCCTAGCTTGAGACGCGGAAGGGAACCAATGCCGTCGAAGTGCATGCCTAGATTGACAGGTGGCATGGAGATGAAGCCGCGTTTGGAGTTCATGACGCGATAGTCGTGAGCGAGCGCGAAAGGGCAGGCACCACCAAAAGTGTGGCCGGTTAGGAGGGCGATTGTCGGGAAGGGAAAGTCGAGTATTGTGTGGAGAAGCTGTTTTTGTGCGTTTATTATTAGGGCTGTGCACAATTCGTTGATTAACAGATGGCGTGTAACGTACAGGGTAGAAACCGTCAGTGTTCGCAAAAGGATTTGTATCCTGCTCATCCAATTCAAGACCCTGGAAGAATCACGTAGGCCAACTTAGCTTATGGTCCACGATGCATTGGGCGAAGAGAGCATACTGTACACCAGAATTTGGCATCACTACCTGCCGTGATCACCGCTCCCTCAGAGTCCGGTCCTAGAATCTGCTGCACCGTACGGAAAGCCTTGATGATTTCCTGACAGTACCATGAATTCAGCCTATTTTCCGGCGGCTTCTGCATTGTGATGACAAAGACATTGCCATGTCGAGTGAGGGTCAGGTTACGGAACTTGGGAATATCGGTCATTGGCGCGGTTCAACAGGTGGGACGCAAATATCAACTGCGTGTAGAGTATCGAGATCTGAATATGGTGCTGAAAAGGATCAAGGAACGACAGCCCACGACGAGGAGGTCATGAGTGACAACAACGCTGCTTACCCGCATAAGCTCTCGGCGTCGATTGTCACTTCAGCACTAAATCACCCACGGCCCGAACCCCGCAGAAGAGCCGAATACCGGGGGAGGGACCTGGGCAAGTGCCGAAATTCACGTGATCGGGGCCTTGGCAGACCGAAGGGGACCGTGCGCTCGGAGGCATAAAGCGAATCGTGCAAAATAAGGCCGACACCAGGGCGTCTTGAAAGTAGCTCTTCACCATGCAATATCACTGTTCCAGTCCCATTCCCTTAGAAGCCAGTTCCCAATTCCATCGTATTGATTATACATCATATCTTCTGCGATTTCAGTCGCGTCGCCACCCATGGCCACCTGAGTGTTATGGTCAACAACGGTTGCGAGAGGGAGATACTCTTCTATTGCAGCTGCGGCATCCATGGGCGTCTTCAACTCCGCTAGAATGCCCGCCGTCATCATATCTGAGACCGTTCGAGCATATTGGTCATCCTCCGGCCGGCCAGATTCTACCAGCTCATGCGGGTAGTTGGCGAGCATAACATCACCAAGGCGACAAAGATCTGTCCCAAAACCACTGAAGCATGCTTGTTGGTCTGGTGTCAATGGGGTTGGTTGAGGTCGATCAGCTGCCCCGGCAGCTTTTGGGGCGTCATCAAGCATGCTCTGCATAGCTTTTAAGCTGCCGATGGCCGAAGGCCATCGCTTCGCCAGTTCTTTTTGAGAATTATAGATGACGCGGAGATCCTGCTCCGCTCTTTCCCACAGATGTGGGTATGGAAAACACGACAGAAGATTTACTCCAGCCGCCAGCAGATAGAACGTGAATATGGGACCGAGAAAACGAATCTCGTCTCGCGCCAAGAAATCCTCGAAAATGCCAGCAATAAAAGATGATGCAAGAATGGCTGCCGCAGACGGGAGATTCGACGGCGATGTTGGCCGATAAAGAATAGCAAGAGTGATAAAATATGGGACATGAAGCTGACGAGCTTCAAAATTATAAGGCATCAATACCAACCTATGTGCAGGTACGCCCTCAGTCGGACTGTATCTCCGAAACAGGCGAAGGGGTTCTGGTAATTCCCGCGTCCACCGGTATAGTGCATTCTCGATATATATTCGCTTTTGTCGAGATAGGTTACGCTGGCAGCAGTATTGCGTAAGCTCACCCAGAAGAGCTGAGACTTCCACATATGCTATGAAAAGCTGTCCACTTGAACTGCTGCCGTAGAAATCCTCTGGCGTCAAAGGCTTGACTTCACTATCGTCGGGGTTAATAGCACGAGGGCGTCCATGTCCAGCAGATATGAGACAATCTCGAGCCTGTCATCAGCAATTAGATATTTGTTCGGCCCAAAGTGTATCATCATGTCAAAGTAGTAAGCAAGTCACTTACGTATAAAGTCCACCACAATCTCCTACGTAGCGGTGCATCTCGCCCCGGTGGTGGTTCCCTATGTAGACCAATTTGATAGGCTAGACCGACCCCGATTCGGTTCCAGAACCCACTCGTGTTAATGGACACATGTTCCGGGCCTTCAGGGTTATACCAATGTAAGATACACACGGCAGTGATAACAGTAATCGTATTTTTTTCATACCCTGACCAAAACAGTGCTCTGGCCCGACGATAAAATTCATTTGACGAAGCATAGGCAGTGACAGCTGGCGCCGAGGAGACCCTGCTAGCAGCAAGGAACACAGCCTGAAGCAGTAAAATCGATGGCTGGTGCCCATTTCGTTCTGTGAGCCAGCTCCTTTCGACAATGGGCATCCACGGCGAGCATCGCTTCATAAACGTGTCTATGAGTCCCTCCCGGACGGCCCGGGGAGGAAGGTCAAACGCATGTTGCAGATGAAGGATCTTGAGATCTTCTTCACTGAGATACTCCGTGGCAACAGCCGGATATGCCTTTGCTCGATCTTCGCTGAACGGGACTTCACCACGGATATACTCAGCCCGGCCCAGGAAGGTCGAGTTCGGAGTACTTGGGCCGTACGCACGGGACTCCTGCGCCGGCTGCGATGGCCGGACGAAACCAGACGGCGCCGTGTTTGGGTATAGTGACGAACCATCCGATTCATGCACTGCAGAGGTTGGAGGAGTTTGATTTTGAGCCGATGTGCCAGCATTAGTCGACGACTCCGACGGAAGCGAATGGTGACCGTCGGTAACTGCCGAGCGCCGCTGATCCCATTGGAGAAGCCCGGATTCCCAATTCGGTCGTCGGAGAGGTGTAATTCCAGGAGTATCGTGCCTTATTTCCGTTTTTGTAGGTGCCACCGACACCGAGACGGTCTCCTCACGTTCCGTAGCGATCTTTCGACGTTTGCGTTTCCGCTCGCGAGGACTACAAGAAGGCAAGGGTCAGATTGCAGATTCAACAGCCAGTTAACAGGAAGAACCAGAAAAGAAACTCACGAGCAAGTCCAGTGGTTCCTCGCACAATTTAGACACTGCGCACTCCCTTCGGAATATATGCACCGTATCTGTTCGAAAAGACCACAAAGTACCGTGTCAGCGCCGAAACGAGTTTAAATATCTTTCTTATGCAAAATTCAGCAGCCAGCAAGCCCTTCCGAAGAAACACATACCTTCTTTTTATTGCACGCAACACATGCTGATGCTGCGCGGAGACGTGGTGGGCTTTCGCCAGCCTTACTAGAAGGAGGAGCATTAGGCACGGCAGCAGCCGGGGCGGTTGTCGTGGGCGGCGCCGGCTGTGGGACAACAGAAACCTCACTCATACGGATTACAACTTGTTCAAGTTCTTTTTTTTATCGTAAATTCAAACCCGACCAAATGGAGCGCGTTATCAGAGGCGAGAAGGCTTGTGGAAGAAAAACACGTTGAGCGAGATATCAGACCCGACGGGCGGGCGATGTCCTGTGCTCGACGGTCGGAGCTTTGGTGAGTTTGGGCTAACTGACTGCCTAAGTTCAGCGGTTTCCTGCTGTCCTGCCGACCCGTTGACGCTAGTGTCCTTGGTCGAAATGTATTGGGCGCGTATCCGAGCCGGTGTGGCATTCAAGCCCAGAAGTCGAGGACCGTTTTCCCCCAACCAAGACGCGACGTTGTTGATTTGCACTCTACTTGATGTATTACCACGGTTCCACAAACTGGCGGGATGCAAGTTGTCTCTCTGGAACCCTTAAAACGGCTTTCCGTAGTATCCATTTCACATAGCTTTTATGTATGTACTGTGCTGTACCACTATCTAAGAACCAGCTATGGCGAGTGAGCCGGGACCAGGGATTACGGACCGCATACAGAATGTGGCCCTCAAGCATACCGCTACTAGTCGGCAGTATAAACTGCAGCGCTACACAGCATCACAGCAGCCAAACATCCAGCACCCTGGCTGACTTCCGGGGCCAGGGATCCCCCCCACTTTCCGGCCGGGAATTTAGAAGTGAAACTCGACTGACCTTTTGGGTGCAAACTGCAGCCTCAGGCTTTCCATGTCTAATGAGTGTGAGAGTTGATCAATGACATCGTTTCTTGAATCTCCACAAGCCTACTTCGTAGTATGAATCTAGTTTAAGGATTAGAGAAGACTGCGGGAAAAGAAATATGAAAAAAAAATTAAATTAAATCGGCTTCAAAGCGAGATGGGCATTCAGCTGACCCGCCAATTGTATCCTTGGTGCCATCGGCTAATGGGTGCCCAACATTCATCCCGCCCATTTACAGGAAAGTTAACACAAATGATGTTTCCAGAGCTTCAATAGATACACGCCATTCTGCAACCAGAATTAACTGGCAGCAGTGGGACGGACATCCAGTACGTCTGGGACAGCTAATCGCATAAAAATGCAACAGCAATTTGCTCTCAGCACATCTTCGGCACAACCACAACCATAGAGAAAAGGTTGGATTGCAATTTGACATCAGTGCTGGTTGGTCTGCAAAATAAAACACACCTGGACCGTCTGCTCCAGGGAATAACAGTGCAAAGCAACCATTGCATAACATTATAAATCGTAATATATTAGTAAGAACTAAAGGACAGATTGAACAGGTGCTGGAACCCAAGGGATGATTAAGATTAATACCACTGATAATTGCCAGAAAATGCTGCCGGGGGGAATCGGAATAGTGTATGTGTCAATAAGATGCATCATCATCTTGGTACGATGAAAGGTCACAACTCCCCATGCCTCAAGGGAGGCTGTGGTGGGCGAAAGTTGCCATTCTTGAGCTCCTGCAAGGCCAAGTCAAACCGTGCACCCATCATCCAAGCAGCACCAAACTGCATAATGCGAGTCAGTAAATGATATCACTGGCGGGGTTTGTGCAAATCCAAGGAACGTACCATAAGCAAGGAGAGAACGATCAGTATGCCGAAAAGTGAAACGACAATGAAGATAGTATCTCGCGTGGCTTCAGCAGCCTCCGCAGCTTTCTTCGTATCCTCAACACCCTTCTCGCTATTGACTCTCCGTCGCGCATCTTCCACGGATTGTGTCGGGAAGACTGACTCGATCCACTTTTCAATCTGCATGAAGTCATTAAAACACACAATTACAGGCGTTTATGAACCAAAAGGAAGGAAGACTAACCTTCCCACAAGCCATGCTGATTTTAAGAAAGTTGGGATCCTTCGGAGTGTTTTTCTTGTGTATTGCTCGGGCATATTGGCGAAAAACATCACATACGACACGAACACTCTGGGTTGACTGCCACATCAACCGACAGGCCAAGCCTTTTGTAATCTTGATGTTGCGGTCGAACATGGTGGGATTTCGAAAGCATAGCTCCAGAGTAGCAATGGCCATGGACTGGGGAATAGCGCAAAAGTTGAAGACGCTTTGTTCTGTCAATCCAGCCAGGTAGTAAAGGCAGTCATCCGCATGGCCAAGGGCATTCAAAACCATCTCTGCGCCGCAGTCAAGCGCTGCTTCACGATTCTTTGGCTTAAAGAGATCCTCCCACTTGTCGACATGCTTTGACCAAATTTCCTTTGGCCAGAAGCGACGGTTGTCGTCTTCGTCCTCGCGCACGTCACGAATGATGTTAGTCTTCTGAAGAAACAACCCCATGGACTTGAAAAGTTCAGGGCGTTCAAGCAATTGGGGTCGGGCAAATCCAGCCTCGACGAACAATCTCGTCAGACCCTCACCAACAAGTCCGGCGACATACCAGCAGTAAAGGTCATACTCTTCCACGGTGTTCACATTTACATTCTCATATTCGGCTTTTCGACAGTAGTCAGCCATACCATTGCCCATTCGGTCAGTAATATCTTTAATGATAGCTTTATAGGCAGGCTTTATCTTCTTAAATTCAGTAATGACATAGTCGAACTGAACCAGCAGTTCACGGTCTTTCTCTTCAGGCCGATTGCCATTGAAAGTCCATCCATCGGTCTCCAGGAAGTCTTTGAAATCGCGAAGGAGTGGCTCCTTCACTTTCAAAGGTATAGAGGTATCATCTTCGATGGTGTCTAGACCACGGAGAATGAGATAAAACAGGCAAACGGGAAGAAGTAGTTCTGGGTGCAGCTCCAAAATCACCGCGCTGAAGCTGCGACTGGTACGGTTGAGGAAGTGATAGCATTTCTTCTCGCTCTCTGTTTCATTTTCTGTATTCCTGGCATGTACAGGCTCATGCCAAAGCTTCCTATACGGGGCGTCAGCGTTCGCGAATAGTGGTCCAAGTGGACAGAAAGTGATTACCATTGGAGAATTGATCTAAGCTGCTGAGGATGAGAGAGAAGATAGAGTGCTTGTGAAAACGAAACCATTATGTCTAGAACTTCAAAGGTTGGGGAATTTGGGAAACGAGTTACAGAGCAGAAGAGTCGGAATGCCTGCCCTTAAGAACTGAAAATGGATGGGAAAGGGAAATTCATCAAATTAGAATGAATATAAGTGAAAAAATACAAAGGAAGAACAAAATAAGCAATAGAAATACAACACAGCTATAGTAGTTATTTGACTGCTCGTGAGGGAAGATGGGAGATGATGCGGATGGAGGTTGGGAAGAAGACGTTGAGGATGGGAGAAGCGAGGATGAAAGGAAATTTGAAAATTAGCGACGGAAGATTCGCAAGTCCGGTCCGGGCACTGGCGCAGGAACGCCGAAGTCTATCAGAAGCCAGGAACGAAGCTCATTGGCTGACAGTGTTAGGCCCCACCGGACGCTGGCTTGGCGTTTAGCTGACATCATCCACCGTGGATTCGCACATCAAGCATCCATCCACGATAGATATTCAGTCAGTCAACAAGATTCAGCTGCAGAAGGGTTACAGGAGTGTTATCATCTCAACCAGTGTGCTGTTCTTAAACAAAGGAGGGTGTGGCGCAGCAAGGCACATTCGGGAACCGGGCCAAGCAAGGTAAATCTTCAAATTCGATTTGCCAACCTCACTCATGTCAGGTCCTGATTTTATATGACTAGTTGGTTGTCTCTTTGACTGCAAATTTATTTAAGAATGGCTCATGAAAGAACCGCAACCCAAGCAATCTGGAACAATTCCTTTAATCGCCTTGTTTGCAAGAAAAACAAAAGTCTGGTTCCCGGGCAGCCACTTTGCCGATGGTGTGGATGGCAAGGCTCCTAGGGTCAAACTTTTGGTAGTAATACAAGCGAGATTCCAGGGATACCACTGAATGTCAAGCAACAGGATGCTGCCGACCACCTGGATCATATTGACTACTACTTAGAAGTTAGGTTCCCATCTTTTACCTGCATTCCCTTGAAAGAAGGCTTGTTGTCTTCAATCTTGCTGTCGACAGCCAATCCTGATTATGCGCAAACATGTTGATCAATGACAGTCTAACCGAAAAAGATCTTTCAGGACTTCAGGAGATATTACATTTGAACGCAAAAGGAGTCAAAGAAATCTTCAGATACGCCAGACTTTAGGAATCTCAGCCTGATTGATGTATGTATGTACAATACATACTGTGAATCATCCTATTTATTTTTTGGAGCCAATCACCTAGACAAAAGTGGAAAGAATGATTATCTGTGGTTTCCTGTGCTACCATCCATGGTTTGCTCCCTGATCGCCATGGATCAGTTATATACTATTCCTTTGAGAGGCACTCAATAACCCCAGTCTGTTGAGGTTCCAAATGATATAAAGGTCTGGATCTAGCACCACCTGGAAATGTTGAAAGATACCCATTTTCCACTACTTTCATCTACCAACACTGTAAAGGGCAGTTTTGAATTGCAACAATCCAGACACAGTTTTGATATCATCCTCTGTTTTCAGTCCTAACTGAAGTATTCCTTTATTTCATAATTTTCTTCAGTGTTGTTCTAATAACCCTGGAAAAGCACCCAGGGGAAGATCTGATTTGATTTGATCTCAAACTCATCTCCAAAATCCGTTTTATCCGATTGTATTCAGTCATGGGTGCCTCGGAGGTTTTCACCGATCACAGCTTGGTATCAGGTAACAGAGCGATCCCACCCGATTGATCTTGGCTGCTAACTGAGTGGAAATGAGATATCGTCGTCAATGATGGAGTGATAAACACTGAATCACTCGAGGCGTTGCAAACTGACGAGCAACGACACGTTCTTGATACCGTCGCCCAACTCCGTAAATGCGGGCTTGAGGGCGTGCTTTCACTTCCTCAGCTCGTGGTTTGTGGTGACCAATCATCCGGAAAGAGCTCTGTTTTGGAAGCCTTGACAGAGATTCCGTTTCCAAGAGCCGATAATCTCTGCACACGATTTCCCACGGAGATCAGCCTTCGGCGTGCCCCGACCGATAAGCTTATCATAAAATTAATACCAGACCCAGAAAGGAGCCATGACGAACGGGACCTAATCAGTGGCTTTAGTGAGACTATCACGGACTTTGGCGAGTTGCCTGATGTAATGGGAAAAGCAATAGCAGTGATCGGTTTTGATACAGAGGACTCCACAGCTTCTCGCCGTGCGTTCACTAGGGATACTTTAAGTATTGTGATTGAGGGCCCACAACGACCCCAGCTGACTCTGGTTGACCTGCCGGGAATCATTCAAACTGACACCAAAAGCGCATCCAAGGAAGATGTAAGCTTGGTGTCAGAAATCACAGAATACTACATTTCTCAATCACGGACAATCTGTCTTGCAGTCGTCTCTGCGCTAAACGACTATGCCAACCAACCGATCCTTACCAAGGTGCGAGCCTTCGATCCGAAAGGAGAACGTACTCTTGGGATTATCACGAAGCCCGACTGCGTTCCATCAGGATCAGGGGCAGAAAGGGCCTTCATCCAGTTGGCTAAGAACGAAGACGTCTACTTTAAATTGGGTTGGCACGTACTCAAAAATCGAGCCTTTGAAGAGACTTCTTTCGCATCTTTAGATCGCAATGCCTCAGAGGCCCGCTTCTTTCGCAAGTCCAATTTCAGAGAACTATCTCCAGAATCCCTGGGCATAAAGTCTCTCACAAAGCGACTAAGCCAGCTGCTTTTCGCGCACGTGCAATACGAACTTCCAAAGTTGCAGGAAGATCTGGAAACTGCTCTAAGGGTGGCGAGGGCTGAGCTGGCAGCCATGGGTACCTGTCGCACAACCCCACAAGATTGTCGAGCGTTTTTGACGCAGCTGAGTCTTGACTATTACGAAGTCTGCAGGGCGGCAACCAATGGCCATTATGAGGGCGATTACTTCAACCAAGAAATTTCGAAGCACATACCAGCGCGTCGGCTTCGTGCATTGATACAGTATATGAACAAAGACTTCGCAGACGTCCTCCGCCAGAGCGGTTATAAGTTTCGCATTGACTGGTTCAATAACGAGAG
The DNA here is from genome assembly GCA_001430925.1 of Byssoonygena ceratinophila. Taxonomy (NCBI): domain Eukaryota; kingdom Fungi; phylum Ascomycota; class Eurotiomycetes; order Onygenales; family Onygenaceae; genus Byssoonygena; species Byssoonygena ceratinophila. The sequence continues at coordinate 26,304 of LJPH01001926.1, forward strand.
TTCTGCAGAAGAAACATCTCAATCGGACGATGGCGTGGCTATTGAACCGCTTGAAGAGGATGTGGATAAGGACATTCTCAAATCATGGCCGATTCACCCACCAAAGAAAATGTCGAACAAGGATGCACTAGACTGGGTCAAAAACGCTTTGGTCAGAACACGAGGAAGAGAACTGTCCGGAAACTTCAACCCGCTTGTGATCGGCGAACTTTTTAGGGAACAAGCTTCAAGGTGGCATGAGCTTGCGATGATCCACATAGACAAGGTAGCCGAGAAATGTCTTCAGTTCCTCGCCAACCTGTTGAAAGAGAAAGCTGTAGGTGACGTTTATGCCCGGGTATGGCCTCAGATTCAGGAATCTCTTAAATCAAGGCACGATTCTGCCGTCGATGAACTAGAACGCATCCACACAGATGTGAAGAGGTATCCAATCAACTACAATCACTATTACACCGATGTCATCAAGAATCGTCGTCTCATGAGAGGGAAACCAGAACTCGCTGAGTGTATTACTGCTGCAACTCAAAATTCCATTCTCCCTAAGTGCAGTTCCAACCACACTTCGGCAAGAGTCGACGTCGGAAAAGCAATGGCACTATTTTCTAAACGCACTGATCCAGACATGGAAAAGAATACCTGCGAAGAAGTCTTGGACTGTCTATACGCAATTTACAAGGTAAACATACCATTGGTACATCCCTGAAAAACAAAAGCATAGTCTCACAATCTTCTCAACAGGTTAGCCAAAAGGTTTTTGTGGCAAATGTCACCACACAGGTGATCGAAAGACATATCGTGCATGGACTTGAGCATATTCTCTCCCCTGTACGCGTCAGCAACATGTCAGACCTCGATGTGCATGCTCTTACCGCGGAACCACCTTTGACTAAACGACAAAGAGAATTCTTAAGCAATAGGGTAACAAAGTTGGAAGAGGGCAGGAAAATATTGCGCGATGTTATGAGGGGTAGCATTGCGTGAAGGAGGTGATTATCTGCCATCTGCTCATATGTCTGAATTTGAATTAGCAGTATAATAAAAGTAAAAGAGTATCCAGGGAACATCTTCTACACATAGTTATCATTTATAAGTTCAGAAGATATCATCTAATGATAGCATCAGCCTCGGAGGTCGGTCATATTGCTTCCAACCTTCCAAGTGGCCCCGCCCGCCTGGGTGCGGATTAATGTTAATCCTTAAAAACAGACAAACAAAACAAACAAGCATTATGTCCTGCTCCACCCAGTAATGCAATATTGTGCCTGCTTATTTAATAATGCACTTCAAGCCAATCACATGGGCCTGTCAGGAATAGGAAATTTTGAACAGCTGGGGGGCGCGGCTGGGCCGAGAATATGACGACGGGCGTCTGCTGCCACCGTTGATATTTGTCGCTGCCTGCAAACGGCTTTCCCTCTCTCCCATCACCTTTCGATTCTGAAGATACCCATTTATCTTTTGGCCCGATATTCGGACATCCTCCAGGCTACAACCGACGTAGCAACCTATTGAATTACTTTCGAATTTGCGATCGCCAGGGAACTCGCGAAATACCGACCATAGCTACCCCACGTCCACCCTTCGTGAACATGGTAGCGGATACTGCGTATTACGATGCTTTGGGTGTGCCGCCCACGGCAACCGAGCTTGAAATAAAAAAAGCTTACCGGAAATTGGCGATCACAACTCATCCAGGTTTGTTTATGCTGTGGTTTTTGATGATCAAGAGCTGACCAGGAACCCCGCAGATAAAAACCCGGGTGACGAGACAGCCCACGAGAGATTTCAAGCTGTAAACCTACCTTGCTACTTTTTACGTCTTTGCACTACTTTCATTGACTGACCAATTCTGAATTTCGTTTAGATCGGCGAAGCATACCAAGTTCTGAGTAATGAAGACCTACGAAAGCAATATGACAAATTTGGCAAGGACCAGGCCATACCAGGAGGCGGATTTGGTGCGCTCTTTCGCCTTGTGATCCTAATCATGCATGCATACACTAACTATTGTTGAATTGATAGAGGACCCCGCGGAGTTCTTCAGCATGATCTTTGGAGGCGAAGCCTTTGTGGATTTGATCGGAGAAATATCCCTTATGAAAGATCTAACGCGCACGATGGACATTACTATGCAGGAAATGGAGGAAGACGAGCTAGTTGAAGCTGCAGAGGAGAAGATGAAGATCCACGAAGAGAAAGAAAAGGAAGTGCATGGACAATCGTCGCGGTCCTCTCCGCCACCGCCTTACGTCGCCTCTGACGGCAGGGAAAAAGAGCTTGATGCTTCCGGTGCGCCAGGAAAATCGACAGAAACTAGTTCTGGAACCGACACTCCTCGGCGGATCTGGGGCCAGCAGGCAATCATGGACAAATCAGAGGAGGATGCCAGAATGGATGCCGCTGGTTTGAGTCCAGAAGAAAAGGAACTCAGAAAGAAGGAAAAGAAGAAGGGTGGTCTTACGAAAGAGCAGAGAGAGCGACTCGCGGCGTTCGAAGCTGAAAGAAAAAAGCAAAGGGAAGAACGTGTCGATACACTCGCCAAGAAGTTAATAGACCGTTTAAGCATATGGACAGAGACAGACAAGGGGCAAGATGTCACGGTTGCCTTCCAAGAGAAAACGAGGCTAGATGTTGAGAACCTCAAGATGGAATCCTTTGGGCTTGAAATTCTCCATGCCGTTGGCACAACCTACATTCAAAAAGCTACCTCCTTCCTCAAGTCGCAAAAATTCCTTGGCATATCGGGCTTCTTCTCTCGACTGAAGGACAAGGGAACTTTGGCGAAAGAAACATGGACTACCATTTCCACAGCTCTTGACGCACAGATGACCATGGAAGAAATGGCGAAATTAGAAGAGAAAGGCGGCGAAGATTGGACGGATGAGAAAAGGGCAGAGTACGAAAAGAGAGTTACCGGAAAGATTTTAGCAGCTGCCTGGCGCGGAAGCAAATTCGAAATCCAGAGTGTGTTACGCGACGTTTGCGACCAGATACTCAACGATAAAGCCGTTAAATTGGAGAAGCGAATAGAGCGCGCCCAGGCGCTCGTTGTTTGCGGGAAGATCTTTCAGCAGGTATGTGATAGCCCGGTCCCCGCTTTTGTTGTTCCTATCATAACAAGAGGTATTTTTCGAGTCAACCCGTACTTACTTTTGTTTAGGCTGAGCGTGATCCGGACGAAGAAGGCGATTACATGGCATTTGAGCAGTTGATGGCGGAAGGCATGTCGAAAAAGGGCAAGAACGAAAAGAAGAAAGAACCCAAGAAGCCAAAGCAGGAACCGGGTCTCGAAACAACTGCATTGTAGGGAAGGGGTTGAATCCCCCATAAATCCCGATGGCTGCTCAGGGTCAAGCGCTTTCCGAGCTTGTCTGCCTTTGAATATAACTAATCTCCGCATATCCCATTATAGAGATAATGGTCTGGTTTTTGGCTTTGCTTTTGTTTTGTTGTGTTCTCTCGTGATTGCATGACTCTACTTTCAAGGATTTCCTTTTGTTCTCATATGAGTACTTTATACCACACAGCCGCGTGAGTCTTTTTGCGATACCTAAAATGCATAAAGAGAATTGCTGTAGGGGAAAAGCGTGTCTGAATAGAGAAATCTATCAATTTTCATCCATTCTACCTCATACAACACGGCACAAGAAAAACAAAAAAAAAAAAGACATGCACAATTAGGGGTATCTTGTTTCTGCAGTGTACTGATAGGGTGCGGATATAATGGTACAATAACCACAAGGGAAGAAAAGCAAAAAGGAGATGTCGTCCAAAAAAGAATGCAAGGAGAAGGAAAGCATATTGTGCTGTGACTGATAATATATAGTCATCCTGAATCTCCGCCCAGAAAATGCAAACCCCTTTTTCCAACCACATTCGGCCCACTGAATTGAAAAGGGAAAACAGACCCGACACCGATGGTCTCACCACCATTTACTCAAATAAAGGAAAAATGGAATGCCTTCTTCCATGTGCGCCGCGTCGCCAACCAATGTAGAGCGTCCAAAGAACTAGAGTTGAAGAACACACGAGCAGGTGCGATCGTAAATAATCATAAGAAAAGTATCCCCCATCTTCACGTAAAGAAGGACGGGGAAGAAGAACAGACGCCGGGCCTTTGAGGGTGTATAATAGATGTAGCCTATCAGCCACTCCATTGTAGATGCTGGGCCTTTAGATTCCATCATCGTCCGATAGTGTTAAATCTGTCAAGACGGTATAATCGGTAATGGACTGCTCTTCTGGGAACCTGGGTAGCTCCGCAGTTGGGCTTAACAAGGCTCTGCCACCTTGCCACTCTATATCGGCGTCGTCGTGGGCGAGTACTCGCCCTCCGATTTCAATATCGCTAACGAAGACTTGGTATTCTAGGGCCTTTTTACCCTCTGTGATCAAGTTCTCTGTCCAGCCGAGGCATCGTCTTATGCTTTGGTTTAGTTTTTGGCTGTCGATAAGGAGCTGCTGATGTTGCGCAAGGTCGTCGAGAAGGTGTTTTTCATCTTCGGGACGCGAGCGTTGGCCGTTTTCGGCATTGCCATCAAGGCTCGTTGCTTCCTCTTCTGATGAAGAAAGGTCATTCTCAGAATCCGAGGGCACGGTGTCTAATGACTGAAATGATTCTTCACCAATCCCATCATCTGTCTCACTAACAATGGACAGTCCTCCAGATACGGAGCGTCGTGCCGGTGTTATAGAAAGGCGGCCCGCGCGGCTTAATCGGCGATATCGCCGTAGTTCCGCGGTTTGCTTTCTCATTTCCCTTTCCAAAGCGCGATTTATAGCTAGTAAGGAGGAGTTGCTAATTTCCAGGTCCAACACCTTCCGCTCAATGCGCGCATTGGCTGCTAGTTCGTTGAGTTTTTGTAGATTGTTATTCGACTCTTCTTTTGAGGGACTACTAACTCGCGGAAATGGGTGCAGATTCTCCCCAGATGTTGAAGATCGATTGCTGTTGGGCATTAGGCCATGATTTGGCGAACTAGCACTGCTCCTGTCACCTGCCAGAAGCACCGGATAACTCGGAGGACTCGTAATGTGAGACCGCGTTTGACGGAAGCACTGAGATCCATCCACACTGGGAGATTTTACATGTGAATAATGACCCCGGACGTCAGGAGATGCAGGAGATAAGCGAGAAGGCTGCTGGGATGCAATCGACTCTTGGGGGTGCGCAGAATGTAAGCTTGCTCGTTTTGGGTCTCTGCTCGTAGCGGTGAGTTCCTTCGATGACGGTACCAGTGGTTGTGCATATTGCAATCTCGGTGATACGAGCGGGGACCTTAGCGCCGTAGGAACTCCTGCACTTTGCGATTTGCTTTTAAGAGGTCCCGGTCTACGCGGGGCATCGTTTGAGCCGCGAGAATCCTCCCCTGTACCACTGGCAAATATAAAGGGTCGATTATTTGGCTGGGTGGCCCTATGTGACTGCCTGACGTTTGTTTCATGAGACGGAGTTGTTGATCGGGCGTCATTGGCGTGGAAGAACATCGGGGTTTGAAAAGAGCTACCGCATGACGAAATTGAGCGAGATGTCGGAGCACTATGAAGTAAACCGTTTGTAACGCTTCGCGGTTTGGGTGGGCGTGAGGACGGAGTATTGTAATCACGGGGCGTCAGAATGGGTTCGGTGGGATTCCCGGTAGGCTGTGGCAACCGCGTTGGATTCTGCGTGTAGGAAGGGGTGCTGGACGGAGAGGAAGAAACGCCATCCTTTCGAGAGCTTCTTGAGACCGAACGGGGTGTGATATTCGTATTCAATCCTGCGGGCACCGGAGACGCATTCTCGGAGTGAGATGCGTTCGCAATAGGGGAGTCGACATGGTGGAGTTTGCGGTTCAAGAGAGGGGCATTGTATCCAGCTAGTTTGGGAGTGAGAGGCGCTTTGGCGGTTCTGCTAAACGCTGCGCTCATCGACGGAGTGAGAGGTTTGGCTGTAGGGTTTGTTTGTTTATCCAAAGGTCGCATTGTTGTTTCGACTGAGCTCCGCATGGGTCACAATTGATCTCGCTGGATGGCATTGCGAGATTCCGGACAAAACAAGAAACATGATGGCCAAAGCCGACAGTCGTCTCGAGCCTGCGTCGTCCGTTGAGGGATAAAGCACCACAAGGAACAAGTTGACCGATGGGGGGTCGAAGATGGAAGTTTTGGGCGTGACAACAACAACATCATTACTGCCGTCATTTCGCGAGGACTGCAGATGCCGGCCCATCTCGTGACTAAGCCCGAAATGGACTAGCGGACAACACACAGGCCAAACCGACCATGGCCATTCCTTGCAACTCTAGGGACAAACAGCGAGTTACTAGAAATCTGGCACAATTCGTGGCTCGTTATCAATATTTACAAATGTACTGTACATAGCTGAGTTCGCTCTGATTCCTCTTGCATTACCCAGTACTCTCGTGGCGCCGAGCTTGTGATGCGAAAGCTTTGGTAATTTGACAATGGCCTAGTATTATACTCGATATCTCAAATATCACTTGGGAAAGAGGAGATGGATTCAATAGCAGTGAGCTAGCCGAAGAACATACGCTTGCGAGAATCACCATCCAAATAGCTGGTCTTCCGTTTAATGGCTCCTGCGAACTCGTTGCCTTCCAGAGTCATGTCAACTGCCTCTTTGATCGTATCTTTCGAAAGGCAAAAATCCACATGTTGATTGAATGCCAGATCATCTGCGGGTTGTGAAATTGAACAGACTGGACACGTCCAAGTCTGGTTGCTTGGCTGTAGACTTTTGCTAGTTGGCTGCAGACTCGCAACATCAACGCACTGCCTAATTTCCGGTTGTCCCTGGTGTGATGACTCGAGTTCTTGACTCAGCCTTTCGAGGTTCTCAAGGTCGTCCATTCTCTCCTCGAGCGCTGCAGCTTCGAATTCTTCTTCGGTCGATACGACTGTCCCATCAGTCCCATCAGCAGCGACGCTCGTCGCCTCCGCCGGCAATTCGGGTGGACTCAGCCCCTTTACACCGAAGAAATTAACATCAACTCTCTTTGTGCTAACAAGATTGGTGCAGCGAAGCCCCATTAGACGTATCTTCAGATTTGGTGTCTCTTTGGTAATCTTCATTAACAAAGGTAGTGCGTACTTGTATAAGTCATCTGCAAGGAAGACAGGCCTTGGTGTGACTACCTGGCGTGAAATAACCTCAAATGTATGCAGCTTTAACTTCAGGACCAGAGTTCGTCCTTTGAATTCAGCCGCACGCAAGTCGCTCTCAAGTTCTATCACGGTCGACTTGAGCTTCTCTTGAAGACTGGTATGACCCTCCAAATCTCGGAACGTGCTCTCAGTTCCAACACTTTTCCTCTGCCGCTCCTCTGCAGGTGCGATGTTCGTTCTTCCAAGTCCCAAATAACACTGCATCAAGAACTGGAATGCTTTTTGTCCAAACAACGGAGTCAATATGCCGCGAAGCGGGTAGATATCACTACAATTCTTGATTCCTATTGCTTCGAGTTCGCGTTCAAACACTCGTCCCACGCCATTCACTTTCCGTACGGGTATTTTGGCCATAAAATCCATTATTGCGGCACGATCACTAGGAACAAGAAATTGCCCGTTTGGTTTGTTCCAGTTAGATGCGATTTTCGCGATTTTGGCGTTTGCAGCAATTCCTGCAGAAACTGTTACTTTTGTCTTTGCCGCTATTTCGTCTCGAAGTTTCTGGACTGCCTCCTGTGACCCCATGTTGTTTGTCGCGCAATATTCCGTGATGTTTAGATATGCTTCATCAATGCTGGCACTTTCAAAGCGAGGGTCATAATCGGCAAGAATCGCTCGAATTTCCTTGGCTTTAGCTGTATACTTTGTATAATTCTGCGGCAAGCAAATCAGTTCTGGACACAGCTTTTTGGCAACAAAGCTCGCCATGCCACTTCGGCAGCCGTACTTCCTGGCGACATAATTACAAGTCGTCAAGACGCCTCTCCCCACAGCCATAGGAACATTACTTAATTCTGGCCGGTCCAGCTCCTCCACTGCCGCGAAGAATGCATCACAGTCGATATGAACGACGATCTGGGAAAGATCTCGGCCCAATTCGATTTCTGCAACGTATTCGTCTGCTCGGCGGGTGTGAACGGAAAGGTCTTGCTTCTCTAACGTTTCCTTTCGTGCCAGTATTCGCTGGATCTTAGCCGTGAGTGCTTGATCACGCACTTTTTCATGATTGAAAAACTTGGACCCTTTGGACGCTTCGTATATTATTTCTGATACCTGATTGCCAGTGAGCGAAGTTTAAACGCGCAGCAGCAGCAATAGCTTTGCGCAGCATACCTTTTGTTGATCGACCGCATCTTGGCCAGCCTTTGTCAACGACGGGCCTAAAAGGTGATATTTGAGCGTCTCGTCAGATTCGGCGGTCTTGGGCCGGCAAGAAACGTCGGCATTCTCTGGCGCATTCATAGTGCTTCCGATGTAATGCCATATCTACTTGATACTGCGATCAAAAACTTTTGCCGAGGGATTGTAATTAGTTTCTTTCGGATCTCAAAAGAAATGCTAGATTCTTTGAGTTGGAGAGTGGCCGCGCGAGCACTCGCTTCGTCACGTGATCTCGCGCCTCCCTCGTGTCTCCAACGCACCGAACGACCATATTAAGATGCGCTTTATCATTACGGACTGGAGTCATAGAAAGGAAGTTAAAAGCGATGGTAGAGCATCGTCTTCAGCATGTGGATTTTGTCATCAGATGGCGACTTTCTTCAAGGTGTGTTGTTCTCGTATTTACCCAGTTCAGTCAAGTTAACAAAGCATGTGCTAGGCAAAAGGATTTGGTTGAAACCCGGGAAGAGATACCTATTCGGCCGCGTTCAGGATGGAAGTAAGTCTTTCTGATATCAACTTTGTGCTAAGGGAATACTCTAACAGAAAACTCGCTCATCTACAGCTACTCATGCCATTAATTCCGCTACTATCTCTAGGCACCACCTGGTGATCGAGGTTGCACGCGTTCAACAGGGAGACGGTGTACGTTCTAGTCGCTACTGGATAATTATAGAAATGAAGCTTAGATGCTCTAGGTACATATTCACGCCCGTTCTAAGCTCATCGTTACCGATCAGAAATCGAAATGCGGCACCGCCGTCGACGGCGAAAACATCAAAGGAAAAACGAAAGAGCTCAGCGGTCGGGATGAGTATTCAATTGTTCTCGGGAGATATCAGCATTCACTCAAGTACGCGATGATTATTTACTCTATCCCAATTATCCTTCGATCTGCCTTACTAAAATCTTGGTTTGTGACAGGATAAAATGGTGTCCCGTGGTTTTAAGTTTCTCATTTAGCTCCCAAGAAGAAGATTCTTTAATCTACGCTCAATCTCGCTTGGAGGACTTGGATATCAAAACGGTGTTTCCGTTTCTTGTTGGCAAGACGACCTACGTTGTGCAGAAGAAGCGCAATACTGCCAAGGGCTTGCAGGCGCTTATCAATGGAAACCATATCGTTGATCCAGCTTACATTGAGCACATTGTTTATGCCTCAACGTCCACAGAACTTGAGAATGACGAAGCGCTTTGTCCGTTGGAGCTAGATTTTGATGCCGCGTGGCCAGACCCAACGAAACATTTGCCGCCCCGGGGGAAAGAGATAACCGAATTGCCGGATTCAGCTTATGAACCGCAGCCTGAAAGATTGAACGTGTTTGAGGGTTACATTTTTGTATTCTGCGATACTGCAAGATTTGAAGAATTACAAGGACCAGTCACCAACGGTCATGGAAAGGCACTGTTGTTCAATGTTAACCCCGAGGAAACGAGAGCACAAGAACTTGTGGACTATGTGACAAAGGCTTCTGGTAATAAAGGGCTGGCTCATGATTCGGATGGTACTGGCGGTGCCTTATTAGTACAGCCAAGAAAGAAAAAGAATGCAGAATGGTTCGAACGCTTTGAAAGCGAAGTTAGCTGCATCACAGGTCAACAATTTATCGACACTGGCGAGTTTTTGGATGCAATCTTGCGAAACGATGCCTTGAGACTCTATAGGCCCTATAAGGCCCCAGCTAATGTGGAAACTTGTTCTGGGTCGCAAGATCAAGCAATGCAGCACCCTGAGGAACCGCCAAACTCCAACCCGACCGCCGATTTGGCAAGGATTGTGACCACGCAAGAGAGTCAGCAAAACTCTAGGCCCACTAAACGCGCCAGGACCCAAAACTATGTGCCCAAATTCAAAGATTTTGATGATGGATTTGACATGGAATCCATTCCAGTACATACTCTGGAGGAAGAAGGCCATTCTGAAGAGCCATCTCAGGTTTGTATGATGCTCGTTGATTGTCAATCTTTATTAACATATTGCTAGGCTGTTGCCTTCGGTTCAATGCTGGATGAGCCAGCACAAGACCACGAAATGTCAGATGCGGATGATGGCGTCTCGGATCTCCTCCCAGGTGCTACCGCTATGAAACAACATTTTAACGGTCGAGCGCGTCATGCAATCACACCGCCACCACAGCCACAGCCACAGCCTAAGTCGAAAAAGCAGAAGTTGGATGTGATCAAAGCAGCACGGCAACACCGCGAAGCGGAGGATCGAGCCGTAATGGAACGACGTGAAGAGGAGGAAGCAGCAGCCATCGTTGACGGCATGGATTTGTCTAAGCTTCAGAAACTCGCCCTTATTGAAGAGATGCCAATTTTAGAGAAGGCGAGGCAAGACCGGTCATCGAATGGCCAGGGCGATCGGTGGGACGACCGTTGGAACGGCCGAAAGAACTTCAAGAAATTCCGCCTTAAAGGCGAGGGCAATATGCAACACCGGATACAAGCTATTATTGTTCCGTTGGAAGAAGCTAAAAGGAAAGATTCTGGTGTTGGAGACGAATTTTGGAGTCATAACAATAGCGCAAATACGGCACGTCACCGATCTGTAGTACAGGAATCGAACGACACTATGCTAGCATCTCAGCCTGTCTCACAAACGGCCGCGTCCGGAACGAGCGCGAGAATAAGGAAGAGATCGCGGACAAGAGATTCGGAGAGTGAAGATGGGCTGAGGTTTCGCTTTCGCCGGAGGAAGCAACGGTAACCCACGATTTCTTGCGATGGCAAAATTCTTTGAATTGTGCGGGCCGTCGTTTTGGAAGGATAAGAAAGATTGCTCTAAAGCAATCAAGCCGACCTTCGAGTACACCGTTACCTGGTGACTATGTGGCAGGACGCCGGGGCGATATTAGGCCGATAGTGCGGAAATCGTTCGGGCCTGAAATTTCTTGTTTTGATTGGCCCCTTGGGAGTCCTTTCGGGAGTAGAAATACTCTAAAGCTTGTAAGGGGGAATCCAAGGACAGGAAAAATAATTTGAAACCCAGCAGATGTTGATAAAACCGGGAGTAATTCTTCGAAACCCTCGTATCTTCAAGGCCGGACACCTGGACGACTTCTTTATACTGTTTCCTTGAATGAATTGTATGGCCTGGATAAAGAAACGAATTTTCACATTCAACACCCAACTCAGTTTGAGTATTGCCTGAGAATAACAACGGCCTATATATAGGTAATAAGATACGACCTTTCCATATATATGTACAAAAAGTGATTGCTCGAGGTGATATACCAGATGAACTCGCACTATAATCTATGGTTACAGTCAGATATGAGCGAAACTTCATCGTTTTCCCTCTTATCATTTTTCGACTCAGACCAGACCATATCCAATTTTCGCCGGACACCTTTCTTCGTAGCAGCCAACACCTTAGGCAGTCTCTTTGCCCTCCATTGCGGCAGGTAGATCAGCCTTCCTGATCGCATCCGTCGAAACGAGGGTCTCCTCCAATTTTGCCCTCGCTTCCTCCGTTGCTGCAGTCACTTCAACGGCAACTTCTTCACCAAAATTCTTGGCTATTTCCTCTAAGCTAAGACGAGCGGTTTCAGGGAAAAAGAAGTATATCACTGTTGAAACCGCAATGGTGAGTAATCTCGTATGATAAGTCACATGGAGGCAGGGAATTGATGCAGAAGCGGGAGATTTTATTCTTTACCTGGAATGAAAAGGGCAGACCAGATGATCACTACTAAATAATATTTCCAGCCTATGCGGGAGAAGCCGATGGGTGCGGTATGGAGAAGGATAATTGTTGCTAGGCGACTGTGTAAGACTGGGTGTGATCTTCGCACGGAGAGAGACAAAACAGCGAAAGAGAGAGAGACAGATGTGGAACTTACACGCAAACTGGCCGAAAAGCGAGAAACCCATTCCAATAGGGCGGATCTCAGTAGGGAATATTTCGGAAACGTACAAGTACATCGTTGTATCACAAAATGTTCTAATGCGGATCTTTTAGCACGAAATTGTCAGGGGGGTGCAGGAGCACGATTAGACTTACCCTTGAAAGGCAAGGTACAGGAAGATGAACAATATACCAAATGCGTTGCCAACACGGTTGGTGGTGCCGGCATATCTGGCTGTCACTGCAGCCAGGAAGGATGTGGTGATTACAATACCCACGAAGCCGGTGATGTACATACATTTTGCGACGAGAGTTGACCCTGTCATGGAGCCATGCTCCAAGAGGATTGTAGATCAACCCTTGAGCATTGTTAGCAAGCGATAACTAAGTGGGTGATGAGACGAAATGGAATACAGACCTGCAGTGGTCAGCCAGAGTGCGCTGAGAAGCAGAGGCATATGGCCGGTCATTCCTAGATTAATATAGAGGATCACAGCGTAATTGTTCTGAAAATCGATTATAATCAGTCATAAATCATCCCAATCTATGAGGGAAAATAGGCCACAAGGACTGCACTCACAATGATAAGCGGACCGCCGAATTCAGCACCCCATTGGGTCAAAATCCGATAATCATCCTCTTTCTGTACGATTTCTTTTTGAGCACGGACATCCAAAAATTGGAACCAGTCGCTGCTTCAAGCTTGACTTGCTCCTTACTCTGGTAGAACTCCTCTTTGGCCACCAAATCTCGAGAGTCATCCTTTGATTGCCTAAGCCGGCGAAGAATCTCCCAAGCCTCGTCGTATTTTCCTTTGGATATCAGCCAATTCGGTGATCTGGGCAGCCACGGCGAACCTATCAATAGGAGTAGCGGGCTCAGGGTCTGAAGGCAAAGCGAAACCTCCAGGCAAACGACGGATTGACGTCTGTCGCAAAATAGCACGCATAGCCAACCCAGCCCGACAACATGTACCCGAAAACGAGGAAGATAGCATGGTGACCAACAAGCCAGCCACGAACAAACGGACTCGACATTTCCGCAAAGTACATCGGGCAGACGGTGACAAGAATACCGACAGACGTGCCTGAAACAAAACGTCCAGCTTGGAACATCCTAATTGCCACCGTTAGCCTTCCAACTACGCAGGTATCACTTGACAGGAACGCAAAGGATTTCTTCATAGGTTACAACATACTGCAAGTTCGCTGCACCTCCTTGTAATACACCTCCGAGAATTGCAAGAAAGAGCCAAGTTGGATATTGACTTTGCGACCCCATGCTTCGCATGCCCACATCATAAAGAGTGACCCAACAGCACCTCCAGCACTGAAAACACCGTTGGCAGTTCCAATCGCATCCGTTGTCACAGACTCGTATCCTGGTTCACCCTGCATCGGCAAATCGAAGTAGGAATACCATCCTGGCTGGCCAATTGTGCTACTGATAACCGAAGCACAGTATCCATAGGTCTGAAATAAAGCAGCTGTTAGAAGATACAACACAAAGAAAAGGACACTTAAAATAAGATCAAGAAGAGTGACAGGATGCATTTTCTTAAGGAGAAATCAGGTGCACTTACCAGTGAGCCTAGAGCAACAAACATGATAACAAGTCTGTTGTACCAACTTGTTTGAGCCCCAAAATTAGCCATGCTAGACTGTTTCGTGCTATGGGCAATATCAGGGCTAGAAGACTTCCAGAATTTGAATAAAAGGAATCAGAGTAATGAAAATAAAAGACAAAGCAGGCATCAATGGAATAGATATGGAGACAGACTTCACCCGCCTACGCATGATATAGCCACATTAACTAAAGTGCGAATACTTTCTTTTTTCCACCTTGAAACGGATGATTGTGGCACTGACATGTTCAGTTTATCTTGAGATACTACACCTGCCCAAGTGGCTCGAGCTGTAGTGGAACTGGCAAGTTGACTGTTGGGGTGTGGGGTTTGTGATACAAGGGCCCTTGAAATCCACCTGACAAAATTCAATAATTGTCAACCCTTGTCTGTATATATGTACAACCTTCCATGGGCTTTTGAACAGAATAGATAATTACTAGACAGTGCAAAGTTTTACACAGTAATGCAATTTGTCGCGTCAAACACCAAGTCTAGTCATGCCCTTGTCAAGGGAGCTATAGCCATAGTTCTCACATGCTTTTGAGCGGATCACTCCTGCTGTGAGGGATATAGATCAAAATGACTGGTTTTGACCATTCAGTGTCAATGTGATACAAGACAAGAGGCCACAAAGCAGGATGGAAAGAAAGGCTCTCAAAGCACTCAGATTCTTGGGTATCCCTTTATCTCAAGGGAGCTGAGTTTGTGATGACAATGAGATGTCCAGCAACAAGCTGACAGATAGCATATGCAGTGTGATGATAACACCCCCAAATTGTTGAGCATTTTAGCATCAGCCTTGCTCACGCTTCTAGACTTTTGGTGTATTTTTGGTGGGCCCAGCCGTTATTTTGTTTTGCCCCAGGGATTTTGCCATCTCTGCCATTGCATCTTCAAAAGCTCTTCTTCAATGGCTTCCAGCAATGCTCATGGCAGCTATGAAGCACTCATTCCAATGTTTAGCTTAGCAGAAGTTTACCTAGGTAAGCGAAATATTTCTTCTGAGGTGGCTCAGAAGTTAATAGCACCAGGCCAGAGCATGACTACAGAGAGAGCAGCTTTCTTGAAAATTGGGAGCATACAAGCACGTATAGCAAGCCTTTCGGCTGAAGAACGAATCCTTTGCGCTCTGGGTCTGAGGCTTGATCGACAACAATAATGAGAAGTCTAGACTCAGGTCTGCACGTAGCACCTTTGAGCAAAGGAAAAAGGTGCGTGAAGATTAAATCTATATAGAAAACAGCGAAGCTCTTGAGAAATGAAACATGGAACGTCAGGAAAAAGCGAGTTCTTGATGCCCAGCCTGACTAGTGATTACCACGTGATGGGCCTGACTACGGCAGCCTAGAGGAGCCAAACTGCCAAAATTATATTTTTGACCCGCGCTAAATGTTCCCTCTTCATCAAAGACAATACTCGCCTAGTACGCCTAGTTGGGTATTCGTATTCCTTACAGACCTCTCACTTCCCTGAGATTTACTCTATGCAATACGAAGCCATTCAACTGCCCATATCAGAGATACACTATTGAGATATCGTGCAGGACAGAAACACAGAAGAGTAAACCCCGATTAGCAACGAGAAGAGCCCTACTCTGGAGTGTTGGACAATCAGGCATGGTTTCACAAAATATGCGGCACAGCTGCTGGGAAGCACTTATTTCACAGTATGGACAGCTGTTTCTGGCAATGGTCCTGGTGCTACCTTAGCGCCCGGGCCTATGCCGCGACCATACCACGCACAGACTGCCTATCCTGATGCAGCTCATGTTTGGGGCTGCTCTAATTCAGGATGGGCTTGGCAGGGAATACCGTTCTGGCTCCTCACTTCCGTCGTGCTCGCCCCAAAGCTACCCGATGTGGTGCCAAGCGAGTCAGGATGGTGTTCCCCGGTCACTCAGTCTCCTCCCCTTTCTTCACTCTAGCTCGCCCGGAGCCACCTAATATCGTGCGATGCCAGGCGAGTCAGTCTGGAAGCCGACGGTCAGCTGGCAGCGGACAAGTAATGCAGGGCGGCGGTTACTGTCACAAGCCACGAAGATCGGCGTTTTAAATAACTCCTGAACAATGGGAAAGGATAAATTTAGGCCCGGGTATACTATTATCATCACTCAAGCTCCAGATCCAGCGTCCGGGATCTACGGGGGTCAGTTGTACGCGCCCTTCAACGGTTCTGAATCCGCATCGCGGTTTCATCCAACTGTGTGAGCAAAAACCCATGATTGGCGAGGCAAGCCGGGGCAATGCGGTAGGGAGGTTCGGCGGCTAACCAAACAGTTAACAGTAGCAACTGACATGCAACCATTTCTCTGGCGGCACGGATTTTGATAAGCTGGTATATATTTAACTCAACGGCGCAGGCGTTTGCCTCCAGGTACGATCACAGCCAATCGACGTCTTGCTCCAGTGATTCGGTCGAAACAACGACTGGCGCCGCATGGAGATTTCCTCCCCCATAAGAAAGGAATCTAAGTGCCGCGATCACATATAAAGTGGCTGTCATGCTGCACCCAACAGAGGCAAGATGTACTAACCGTCTGTCTCAACAATATCTACTTATTTTCTCCTGACAACTTCGTCCAGCGAAATTTCACTTGTACGTATTAGACTAGTTTTCTTCGCGCACAGTACTAATATCGGATAGCAACACTATCTTCGTCGCCATGCCTCCCCCCAACCCAATCAATCCCGACAATCCTCAACATCAAGTAGCCGTGCGAGATGCCACGCATGCGGTCGGCGCGGCATTACGCCAAACCAAGTACGCCGTCATTGGTGGAGCAGCATGCATGCTCCTCGGTTCGCCACGCGCTACTCATGATGTGGATTTCGTAGTCCCTACAGGACGGACGGGTGCTGCTCGACAAGAGCTCCGAAATGCAGGTGTCTTTACTATTCAGCCAGGAACTCTCCACACCTATTATCAAGGGATCGAGATTGAGATTCTTGCACCACCAGCCCTCTTCAAAGAACCATATGATGCGGAGACCCCAACGATGGAAGTTCAACATGTGCGCGTTCTCAAACCCGCACTCATACTCAATGCAAAATGCCGGTCAATCTTGGGACGGGCCAGCGAAGGCAAAAAATTGAATGACGCTCAGGATATCCTATTTCTTCTACAGTGGTTTGTGGACAATCCACAGCACCCAAAACCGACTGCGGCAGAAGTCCCAAATGCTTCCAAACAATTCCACGATTGGTTCACCGCGATATACTGCCCATTACCGAAGAATAAGGCTTTGTGGCCACAGGCCGGGTTCAAGATAAGCACAGGCAAGTAAAGTCCGCCCTGAAACATTTGCATGCAATAGCTAATCCGAGCTTCTGTCAATAGGCACCTTCTGACCAAGCTCAATACACTTATGGAGTGAAGGTGAAACCGCTCAACCGATCAAGTTCGCCCCCTGAATACCTCATTCATTGTTGTCGGATTTCTCGCTTTTTGCAGTTTTACCTTCTGCCTTCTTTTTCCTCTTCTTGCGCTCGTACTGTTGATGGCTGTTGATCTTATGGGATGTTCTAGATTAGAGTTTGAATGCATCTCGAATAACTAAATGCTTGAAATAAGATCATCCAACTGTGAATGAAACGAGTTTGTATCATGAATTTGAGTCATCTATGAGTGTGAACTGCAAGTAATGCTCCTCAGCAGAATATGAGAACTGGCGTTTGGAATAATAATTGTATAATCACAGCACTTAAAACAACAGTGATTGCAAAGGCTAGATACCATGTGATTCATTTATGATTTGCGGGTGGAAGCATAGCCAGCAACCGTGCCTCCACACCAGCTGTGAAAAATCGCTCATCATCCCTCGAAACCGAGCACTCACAAAATTCATATTCCCCTCTGAGTATGGAGTCTCGGACCTTCTTTGAATGAATTCTAAAAGGCTCTCTAGTATAGCTGACTCCCGCAATCACATCAAAATGGTACTGTTGATGCTCCACCTTCAAGTAATCTGCAAATTCTCTGAGATTTAAAATTGGAACATAGTCGTAAAGATAGCCCAAAAAGCTGCTTATGTGGCGGCAGAAAAAAAAGTGCGCGTTTGAAGTATCCAGCCATTTTCTGATGAAGGAATCTAGAAGTTGATGTACTGGTGGGATAAAGGGCCATCTAGCAGTTCTCTGGGGCTGCCAGCTTTTCTGCGTGGCAATGTCTGGAAGCTTGATATCCCAGTCGGAGGATGCGGTAAGAGCAACCACAGAATCGAAGAGGCCCACACTCTTACATTGCGGTTCAACAAGATAGCACGTGGCCTCCTCAATATCAATGTACCGCGCTTTAAAGTCAGGGGGCGGCGGATGCCAGCCTCTTTCAATAAGTGCGTCTGCTGCTTCCTTGACATCATCCACGACAATATGTATGTCGAAGACAACGGTAGGTATTCCATAGTATACTAAAGCATCTTCGGCCCAGAGGTAGCATGATATGCCACTTTCCATGAGTAGGCGGCATGCTGAATATCGCTCAATAGACCACGGGTCATCGCAAGCTTGTTTTGCATATCGTTCAAGGAGCCAGCCCTCAATTGGTGTGACTTCATTAAGGGTGGGCGACATCGTGGGTTATCAGAGGAGCTTGGTATTTGTATCACGTAGCTTAAGCTCTCGAAGGCCGTCTTGATTGTAACTCTTGCGACTTGTAATTTCAGATACACTCAATGTGACCGATAGAAGCAAGACTAGTCACAGGTAGCATGCGGCAGCACTCATGGCCCGGTAATATCTGATGGGACCAGAATCTCGATGGCGAGCCAGAAGATAGTTACATCAAATGGCAGGGAGAGTCGATGCTGTCGGGGCCAGCAGAGTGTCGACGCGAATGGTGGGAATGATCAGAGCATCAAGGGCGCTGCGTCGCTATGCTAGCAGCGAAGGAAAACGTGGCAACCACGAGCAGTCAACGGCCAAACTTGCGGGCTCCACGGTGAGATTCGACGGGCGTGCCACGGTAGTAAGACGGTGGCGGGAGGGATTGGGACCGGATGAGTACGGGGTGAGCGAGAGTAAGCCTCAGGAGGATTCAGGTGCGGCGGCGTGAGGAGAGAGCAAAAAGGGTCCATGGATGGACACCACCATTATTCACCCAAGGGCATAGCGTGTATTATATAACCTGAATTTGTATTATGTAATCCATATAATATATTATGTCATCCACAATTCAGGGGTAGACAAACAACAGTGGGCAGGAGATAATCTATGGGCTTAAGTACGGAGTATGTACTCCGTACATACAGTCAGCTCAACAACAGTTTTACATTTCTTGCCAGATAAACCTCAAAACATCCTCTTTTCACAAACTAAGTGATTTTTCGATGGATTCAGGCATTCCCCTTTCTATTTGCTCTAATGAGCAACCAAATCTTTTAGGTTTTGGTGAAGTTATCATCAATTCTGTCAATCCAGTTCCTCGAGCTCTGTCGGTATCTCCCCCTTGCGAACCAAATGTTGAATTCAATCTCCCCCACGGAAAACAGTCAGAAATTTGAATTAATAAATGATTTCAGTTTGTCTGATAAATCTATTCAAACTGAAGAGATGTGTTAGAAATTACAGTCTAAATCAGTCAAGAAGAAAATTGCTGATGTCAGCTTAAAGAGTTGGAAGAACTACTCTGTAGTTGAGCTGAACTCAATACTCTGTCAAGCATAAAATCTCTGTTCATATGAAGATCTCTGAAAACATGTAATTAGATCAACAGAGCAATACAAGCAATAATCTCATATATGGTAAGAATTCAACAACTGTTCACAAACCAAAGATGTGGTTGAAGAAACCACCACCACCCATGTCATACATGGTGGGGTGGTGGATATTGCCCCTCTGAGAATCTTCCAAGGCCACACTTTTTCCTTGAACCCCTCACCATACAGTCACCAGCTTAACCAGCACTGTTAGAAATTACAGCC
>LJPH01001939.1:0-47562 GCA_001430925.1 Byssoonygena ceratinophila
TCAGGTATCAACCTGCTACACTGGCAAATCTTCAATCTAGTGCCTCATTCTCCTCATTCTCAATGTCCTGATTGTCAGCTTGCTTTCTCTTCTGGTGTTTAGTCTCTGTATTTCTGTCTAGTTATTTCTGACACAATATAGCAGTGTGCAACACAGTAGAAGTGTCTGGAATTATAATAGAATTATTATCAAGAGTAAAGAGAGATGAATCTATTAGCAGATGCTCTGTTAATAATCTGCTTGATTCATAATCTCTCTATAGCTTGTCAGTATGTTCTGCAAATTATAATATACACTGCAGGCATTAACTTATTTCTGAATATTCCAGACTGATAGTTGAGATGCTTAAGCTGCTCTTTGCCATATTCTGTAGATTTCACCACAGAACAAGTACAGTATAAGATTGTAGTAGATATTGAATATCACAGATAATTTACTGTTGCTGCTGTGAACTTGCTGCTGAACTGTATGTATCTATAAATCATGAGAGTAGAAAGAACATAAAGAAGAGATGAGCAGTTATTGTGAGAGCATGAGCAAGCTCAAACAGTATCTATAGAAATGAGTTGAAATAAGATTTGAGCAACATTAACTTATAGATCATGATCATCAAGATGGTGGGATCTCAAGCTCAAGCTTCAAAAATTTAATGTTCTTGTATTTTGATCACACATAAAACTTAACATCATCATCACTTCCAATACTACTTTTATCAAAGCTCTCTTCTTTATCTTCCAGCTTCTCTGCTCTCTCACATTTTCATCTTTAATACTCTTTCAGCAACTTGCTTTATTCATGAGCTTCATTTAACATCTTAACTTTCTTAAATCTCTACTAAGTATCTTTTCATTTAGCTATATCTAACACATTTCATACATCAGCCAAATATTCAAGCATGCCACATGGTATTTATTTATGTCAGAAAAACTATCTTTATGCAGGCACTGCTCAACCTGTTTTACAGCAGTCACACATAAATTTCTGCACTACCTGCTACCAGCACATTCAGATCAATATTGAATCAAGTAACAGTAATAATACAGCACAAGCATCTACAAATGATATACAAATATTAATTAAATTTCTTGATTCTGATTCAGCAGATCAAACTGAGCTGCATATTCTCAAGAATATCAATGTCATTATGGGTTTGTTATTGGGAGAAGCACAAAATTCAAGTTCTCATTGTAGTGATACTGAATCAGCATCATTGGTGAATATAACAGAAACAACACCAGCTAATCTTGAGCCTCCAGATGTTGACTTCACAGATTTTGAACTTGCTGATAATGAGGAGATTACTGCAGATATAACATCAGCACTTGAAATGCCATCTTCATCAGTATTATACTCTCATTCTACACCAGCAGCAGATAAATCAGAGAAGCTTCCCCATAAGTAATCTATAGCATTGATTGACAAGTTTGTTTTAATGATGAGATTATGATGTGAGAAAGTTGAAGTCTCTCAACATCAATATGCAGCTTTAATAGAGATTTTAGAGTTATTAGATGATATCTCTACAATCAGAAAACTTTTAAAGATTTTGAATACTCTCAAACAAAATGTACAAGTTTAGTTTTCTCTCATTGAAATGCAACAAGCAGAGATATCTCTTAATATAAATAAAATACCCACTGGCACAAATCTGGTATTCACAGTATTTATGTACTTTCTCAATCCAATCAGCCTGGTATCTGTGATTGTTAATTCATCCAGATTTCAGCAAAAGATGCATAAAAGCATGGCAGAGTTTGTTGATACTTCAACTGAATTGTGGTATTTGCATGCATGGGGTTCATCTATACAATCTACATCAGAAGAATTTGCATTGTATTCATCAGACAATCAGTCAATATTTCTATCTGATATTATATATTATAAATGCAACAAAGCTATCTGTATTTGCTGCAATGTGCTGCATATTGGGTGTGTATTCTGTATAGGAAAGGACTTTACAATTTTTGTATTTAATTAAGGAGTTGTTCTCTTGAAGATTCAGTTCTTAATAAACAAGACTTCTGCCATGCCAGCTGCACTTGTGCTGATCAAACAATTAAGTAAGTCATTTGGAGAGTCAGAACTTATTTTGCATGAAGATGTATTGAGTTATATTCAAACAATTCAGATTCTGAGCTGCAAGACAGATGTACATCTGGATTATGACTTTGAGAATGGCTTCAATATCAGAAAGTCTGACCACAATCTGCATCAGAACTCAGTTACATCTTAATATATCATCTGGCATGTTGTTAATGTATATTTGAAGATTATCAGACTATTGAATCTATCTACATCTCTGCAGAGAGAGCTGGAGCTTGCTACTTATAGATGCAAGCAGTTAATTGAATCATTTCATCATCAGAAATGCCTCTTCTTTCCATATCAATTATTTATTGATGAATTTGAACTGTATAGAAATATGTATCATTTTTTGACAGAGATATATATAATACCAGCATTCATTTCAGCAGCAGAACATGTCTCTAAAGAGTGGATATATTTAATTACTCTTACACCACATGGGAGCAAGCTTCTGGATGTAACAGATATTCTTCAAAGTCTCAATCTTCTAGATCATGAAGTGAGTATTACTATGAACAATAAGATGATCTTTCTAGTGAGCTATGTAATGGCTTTTTTGGAAGATATGTTTCAGCAACAGATCAATACTGAATTTAAGAGTCATAATATAACTTGAGAATACCACTTCTGCATTATTACAGATAAAGAACACAGCAATTTGAATTATGACATAATAATGTGTGAAAGATATCATCATCAAAATTTCAATATCTGCAATGCAGCAGACAAGCTCTGCAAGCATCTCAAGAAAAAGTTACTTTCTGACTGAAGAATGCAGATTGAGCAGAATCTGCTGATGCAGATTGTATCTAGTATGAATCTTATAATGCATTGTCCATCTGATTTCTGTCATTCTGAATACAGTAAGATATCTAAGCTGGAACATGATTTATTCATTGAAATAATACTTTGTAATACAGACAGAGACAAATTTCAAGCAATTCTTCATGAATTTTAATTCTCTCTGAGCTGGGAACATCTTCAGTCATCAATTCATCATTTGGAGAGTTATTAACTTCAGAAACATGCTCACATATCTGTTATTCTGTCAATTCTGTTGTATATTCACATGATTACTAAGTGACTGCAGAAATCATTTCAAACTGCTGTTCTATATGTCTTCAGAGCTGAGTAATTCATGTCTGCTGAAAGAGAGTCTGCAGTGGATCTTGTTGTTACAATATTTGCACAAATAATATGAAGTAATTCAATCTTGATAAGTCATTCAATGATACTAGAAGAGTGAAGAAATATGAAAGATATTATTCTCAATACTTGAAGAAGATTACAGATGCTTCTGAAGACAGCTGCAGTTGCTGCAGAAAAGATACATTCTGCAAGATCTTGTTCACACTTTAAATCTGCTGCTTCCATAAGCTAAAGCAGTTTTGTAGTAAAATTAATTAAGATCAAAAAAAGCAAGATTTTTCAATCAGCACAGAAGCAATTAAATATGCATATTGGAATTTATTATGTTGTACAAGCTGCTGAATATGCACTTTCTAATAACTGCAATGTGTTGATTGGCAAGTTTATGCATCACTTCTTCAAGCAGTTTGTAACCCATATAAATCATCTCAATATGAAGAAAATCTTGTTACTACAAGAATACTTCTATCAGATAATTCAACTTGTTCTGGAGGGCTCATATTAGTTTGCAGAATTAATCTTGACTGAAACAATACAGAACTTGAACTCCAAATGCCTGACAATCTTTCAAGAACTGCTGAATGTGATTATGAATGAAGAGACTATAAATAACAGCAGCTTGAGCATCATGAGTACTGAACAACATGAATCATCACAGATATGAAGCTGTATTTCTGTACAGCATGTATGGAAGATTCTGAAGCTTTCTGTTCAATTAAATCAGCTCAATATTCTTGATTTATTTATGCAGAAGCTGCACATGATGTATGTCACAGATTATAACATGAAGTCAGTAACTGAATCAGAAAGTATATTACTTCAATGATGCTGCAAGATAAGTTTCAGCACAGATAATAAACATTACTTGTTGCAGATTGATGACTATATCAATTATTATGACTCTAGTATCAGAAGAGTCAAGCATATTCTGATTCATGAGATCATGAAAGAATATAGAAGACTATTCTTCTGTCTGACATCATTTTATGTCACAGATACACAGACAGAAAGAATATTACAATTGCTGGTGTGGAAATTAAATACAGGCACAGAGACTGTAGTTGATCTCTCTGGTATAGATATCTGAAGACTGTACATGATTTCATTTGAAATAGTAATTAAATCTGGAAAACAGTCAGCTGATACAGAGCAGTGGATTCTTCAGTATATGTGGGATATTAATTTCATGTAGAGAATTAGTATAACAAGTAGAATTGATATCAATATCAAGTGTTGAAAATTATTACTACAAGTATATTGTTGAATGGTAACTGTGATTTGGAAGTGACTTCAAATCATAGATGCTGATATTGTTGATTATAGAATTTGTATGGGAAAATCATTTTCAAAGAGAATTCTCTTTCAAAGTTGAGAGATACTTACAAATACTAACAATTTATTAGCAAAGTGAAGTATCTTTTGGGTGGCAAAAAATTTCATCATTTGATCAAGATTGAAACTCTTGACAAACATCACTCCCACACTTACTTTTTCTTCTATTCTTTCCTGTCTCTCTCAATCTCCTCTTTTCTTCTTCCCTTCTCTTCAAACTTTTCACAGTATTTCAAGAGATGAAGTATCTCTTTCATTACTTATGATCATCAATATTTTGATACTTCTGATATTATTATGAATCTTCATCTGCATTCATAATAAGACAAATATCATAAAGAAATCAATTTTCTTCATTGCTCTATACTTCCATGCTTCATAACATGAGTTTGGAATACACATAGATTCCAGATCAAATCTATGTGTCTACATCTGAATCTACACAAGATTAGCTTCTATTTACAAGAAGAAGATACAGAATAATTATCTGCAGTTGATACTATATTGTCAGATATCTTCTTTATGTTTCAATAATCCAGCTGGCTTCTCTGTGAGAAGATGTGAAGATTCAAGATGCTATCTGCATATCCTGCAATCAGACTGCAGTCTCTTGAATGAAGCCAGTCTTTACCAGTGTTCTGTATCTCTAAGAAATTTATTGCTTGATTTATTCATCTTTGTAAACTGTAAACAATCTTCTTCAAGTGAGGTATGTGGTTATATCTTCTGGATAATACTGATCTTTGTGGCAGTTTGATCTTGACTATGATATACAGTATACAGTTCTATTAGATATGTGCTTTACTACTTTAATTGCTACTACCATGAAATACTGACATATAATGATTTTATTAGAGTCAAGTTCTTGAAAGTGCCTTCACCACCATGCTATATAGCTCAGCCAATCTATGAAAGTTATATGAAGTATGCTACAAATATGGGAACAGAAAGGATTCAGAAATGAGTGAAGAAGATATGTAGGACTGATCTGGGACAAGCTTCTTTGCTGTATCTACAGAGTAGAGATTCCATAGCTACAAAATATTACTGCCTACATTGAATAATCTATTAATTACTACAGAAATCTAATATACATTAATCCTGAAGAATCTGGAGACTCTGAAATAACATGCCACACAGTTCCAGTAACTCTCAAATGACACTCAGAGCAGTTCTATTCATTCAAATAACATCCCTGCTGAGTTCCAAGTAAAAGAAGTAACTCTCCATGTCTACTAATAATGTACTAATCTCTAGGAACAGTAATTTCGTGAGGGAGGTTCTGTGTATGGTTATAGTTATAAGCATATAACTAGCTTTTCAACATGAAGTTGGTGGTTAGGGTTCTGCTACGGTGAAATTAGCGTACTTTTGTGCCACAATCAGCCGGTATGGTGCCTATTATGATTTTGTGTGAAGCCCATTTTTCAACATATGCGAGTACTTATGTGTAGGAAGGCCCTATTTGGCCAGGTAAACGGGAGCCCTCCGCACTATTCTTACTCATGGGTTAACAAATTCTAGACAGAAGATACAACAAGGAACATAGATGAAAATATCTACACTATACGCATGATTTCGCTACCTGCACTTCATTTGGGGAAAACCCTTACAGTCATGGCCTTCAGTCTATGGAAATCTGTCCAGCATCATGCAGGATCGCGATAGTAGGCCGGATTTCATCCTCTCTGATTATCTTGTCGATGCCCGTAATCGACATGGATGTCGAGTACAATGTGCCTATTGCGATGCATTAGCCGCAGATGCCCGAAGCCAGATTCACTTGGTACTAGTGAATTCATTCTTTGCCCTTGAAAACGCCAAAGGACCTTCCACCGAACGTGGCGGTCGTTGGGCCTCCCATGGCCGAACTGTATCCTTCTCTCACGGTAGCCCGTTTCCATCATTCATGGAAAAAGCATGAGAAGGTCGTCTATGTCGCGTTTGGAGGACCCATTGTGCTTCTCCGAGACGAAGCCTATCCGGCAAATTATAGCAGGATTAGCCGCCATCCATCCATCCTGCACAACAACGTGGCGGACGGAGTGATTTGGTTAATCCGGAGGAATGGCACGCAAACAGATCAAATGTCAAAACCGACGCCCCAGGTCACCTGAGTGAGAAATACACCGTGGTTGACCTGCTAGTATAAGCGGAACAGCTTACGCCTGAAAGAATTGCTCGAATTGCCAGCAGGCGTAAGCATCTGGGTGCTGGTCTGGTCGAGGAAGTGCTCGCAGACCACGGGACGATATGCCAACTCGGTTTGTCGTCCTATGCACCGACAGACGGCGGATATGAGAATGTCATTCTGGAAAGCAAGAAACTGGGATTTGTATATGTTTGCTCTCCCTGTTATGATCCTCGGTTTCATTACTTTATCAGTGGATATGGTGGCTTGTTTAGCACGCAAAGGTGGAAAGAAAGGTTCACAAGTGTGATGGTCGTTTTTAATTGCAAATTTGTCAAAGTTATGCAACAGTGATTGATAGTATGATACCCCAAAGAGACCTGGAAAGCTCCTACGCCGTTGCCTGTTTTGCTGAAAACGTTGACACTTTCTGGGTATTCTCAACGCCAAAACACCTATCGGAGCCATTGTATACAAGGCGGTGTAGCATTCAATTCTATGCCGACAGCCTCCAAAGGTTTGGTCAATAATCCGCCCCGCAGACATCCTGTTAGAAAGTTAGCCCAAGCACGAAGGAAGGTTGATGAAAGTTACAACTGATATTACCTTTTTCCTTTGTTTGAAATCGGAATACAACCATAGCCAGGCCTTTTGAGCGCGACAGTCCTTTTCCCCAGCCCGCATTGAAGAGTTCGTGCACTCCGGCATTCTTTCCTTCGTTTGCTTGTCTGAAGCCTGGATCCAGGGCTTGGGATACGGCCAGTCCGAGAAATGGACAAATTTTGCCTCCTTCAAGACCTTGTCCGGATCCCAGTCCTCTTCATCAGAGCCCAGATAGGCGGCATGTTTGTCGCCACGAAACTCCCCGGACAGCAGATTATACGGCCGATGAGGTAAAATCATACAACTGTCCTTGTACAAGTGGTTGACAATCTCCATGTCGAAGTCGCTCGGTTTTTTGTTTTTGATTGCTCGCTGAATGCGCGCAAATTCGATATCAGACGGTTCCAGGAGAACCATTTGGGATGAAAGAAAATTGTCTAGCCAGTAGGCCCGTGGCATGGCTACTTTAGCATAGGGTATGAGGAAGAGTTCATCTAACGACTGCAAAACCGAACCGTCTGTTAGGAAATAAACAGCAACGAACAGATCACACATGAGAATATACACACCTGAAGTATCGTCGAATCGGAATCCACGTTCAATACACGGCGGTAAGCCGTTTGATTGAACGCAAGCAGCTTTGTGAAACTAGCACCCCAGGTCGCATCTGCGGACTCCTGGAGCACAGATATCGGTCTTAGCTTCACGTTCAGCTCATCCCTCGCCTTTACAAGTAAACCGGACTTTGGATCTCCGGCATCATCA
This sequence comes from Byssoonygena ceratinophila, assembly GCA_001430925.1. Taxonomy (NCBI): domain Eukaryota; kingdom Fungi; phylum Ascomycota; class Eurotiomycetes; order Onygenales; family Onygenaceae; genus Byssoonygena; species Byssoonygena ceratinophila. Next base: position 8,066 of record LJPH01001939.1, read on the forward strand.
ACGGGCCACTCTCGAGGATACAACAGTACCCTATCTGCCTTCACTCCGAGGCGTTGTAGAGAGGCGAAGATCATCAGCGAATTGCACAGGTAGTCAGGGTTTGTCGCATATTGCGTGTAAGCGAACTGTGACCAGTCCACCTGATCATCATTCTTTATCGCAGGCTCTTCCTTCTTCGGCACAGACGAGAATCTTGGCAGGGTATGCGATGGAGTGTAAGGTAATAGCAGGTTGATGCAAAGGATGAGCGCGAGGAGGCAAAGAACGATACGGGTTCGTTTTGATTGAATGACGACTTTCCAGTTGAACCTGTACCGGCGGTTGTCGGCTTCCATGTTTGCCGTCGATAGAACAAGCGGAGGTTTCCAAGTCTGCGCACCGAGTGAGGGTACCAATACAACAGAAGTTGTCAAGACAGCATCAAGCTTCCATGCTTCTCGAAATCGGCCAACGCGTCAATCTTCACCAAGTCACGTCACGGTTGATGGGGACTGTCTTTTCGTTAAATTAGTTAGTTATATGGGACTATTTTGTTTTAAAGAATGTTGAATCGGCGGCTTGCGCTCTGCAGGAAATTAACGCCCTTGGCTTGTCGCTGCGGTGGCTGGCCCATGTTAAAGCCAACTCATTCCCCAGCCTTGCATTGGCTGTGACACTGTGTCTCTTGGTGTTTCGACGGGAGATCGCTCATTGGCAGGCCGTCCCATGCTTGCGAATCACACCGGCATTGAACTCTGTAGAAGTGAGCATCCCGTCAAATTGCATCAGAAAACGAATTCCCAGACCGACTCCTCCACAGGAAATACACGTTTTCTGAGCCCGCTCTCTCAGAGAGAAGAGATTGCAAGTGAAGAGACACACAGGACACACAGAGACAAGAGAGAGAGAGAGATGGACTTCCATCTGGAGAGACAGAATGCCTGTCTGTTGACTAGGCTCGATCGGGAAAGGTCTCCTTGCAACCTCAAGCGTCACAACTTCACGACGCCATCTCAGACCACAGATGTCTTTTCCAAGCTTCGAAAACTCGATAGCCTTAGTGGTTGGGATGAGAGCGTTCGTCCGATCCCAGATAGCTTTGATGTTGAATTTCCGTGGTTGAAAATGCTATATTCGGATCTCTGGTCCTGAACCCGCGGTAGTCGGCCACCCGGTTGACTCAGAAGATATCCCGATGCTTTGCACAATGCCAATCTGCTAGCCATATGTTTCAAGTTGACCTCTTGAAAGCAATGCTTCCCTAATATCTGGCCCTCTTGATTGACTCTGAAATGTCGGCATATTGGCTGGACAAGTTTGGAACATTCAGTTACTTACCTGTTGTCTTTATATTATCCCAAGGACAATAGTGCACATGATTTCAGTCTGGCATTAAGAGAACAAACAGCAGTTGATGCTCTGCTGTTATCCATTGGCCATCTCTTCCCGGAGTTCCAACATGGCAGAGTAGTATGAATTTATACTACTGCTCTTTGATATATGTTTCTAGATGACATTTTAGAATCCGTTGAACTCCATATGCCACACATATGTTATCTTGGCCTGTACGCACCTATCTCTGGATATGTATTCCATGTTGCTCCTTGGTCCACCTGCAATTCACAAGAGGTGTCTGCTGCGTCGGTTTGGGTAACATTTGCTGCTTTATATATCTCAGCACTTGTTGCTATCCGTCAGGACTTTTGCCGCCGCCGACTAAGCACCTGTTCAAACCAATCAGTTTCTCGGCAGCTGTTGCCATGCCGCCAGGATCTTGTGATGACTGAGGAATTTTCCTGTGCCTGGCAGCCAGATTTAGCCCTAGACTGAAAATCTTTTCATATTCTTCTGACAGTTATATTCCCTCTTTTCCTCTTTCCGTCTTTTCCCACACAACGAACGAAAGCAACCATTCAGACTCTTTACTTTGCTTTCACTTTGTCTCTGCTCATTCTCAAGACCCTGCTCCTTGCTCCTTGTCCAAAAGACCTTGCTCATCATTCAAAAGGCCAACATGATCATTCCTCAAGTCAACAACGGCATTGAGTCCGCCTTTGACTTCTCCAACCGATACATCTTCAGCGAACGCGTGGACTTGTATATCATCTATTTCATTGAAAGGTGGATTCAGAATGTCATAGACGTCAGCGTCTTCATTCTCAACTTGTTTATGGGTTGCTGGATCTTCTTCGTCGAATTGGTGCTGGGAGTCCTTGACTTGGGCGTCTTCATTATCAACTTGGCTGTGGTTTGCTGGAACATTTTCAGCCAATTGATTCCGGCCCTTCTTGACTTCGGCGTCTTCATTCTCAACTGGCTTATGGACTGCTGGGAGACTTTCAGCCAGTTCGTTTCGCAGCCGCGTAAGTCTTGATCATATCCAACGGCCCACAAATCATCAAAATCGTATCGTCCATGGCTAATCACTTAGTGAAGATGTTCTTGTCGTGATTATGACATTTTGGATCACCTTGACCCTCACTTGGGTAATTTGCATGTCGGTCGGGTTTGGCCCCCTCGGTATCGTTGCTGGTATTTAGGCCCTCTCTCCTCTTTTTCTCCCTTTTTATATTACTAAGACGACCATTGCAAAGCTCCTTTGCTTATACTTTTTGATATCCAGGAACGTTGGCAGCGGCTTTTCAATCGTTCATGTACAGTGGCTTTACTCCTGCTGGAGGAATCTTCGCAACTCTGACAAGCATGGCGATGATGGGGACTCTGATGTGGCCAGTCTTCGTCGTGTGCCTCATAATCGCAACCACCGCGGCGGCGGCAGCATGGGCTTACGGCATAGGAATAGCAATTATGCGTCTTGCCGAACCGTCCTGGTTCTAGAAGAGAGGACAAGGATCTATCCATAGGGGTCAGCCGAGTGTGCTGCAATGTTTCTCCTTGCTTTCTCGCTCGCTGCGTCGTGTCGTCAAATGGGACTATGGATGGATGGATGTACTCTGAGGAGAGATTTTTTCGACTTCGGACTCTTATCGTGTAGCAAAAGGATGCAAGCTCTTTAGGAGCAGTTGGTAACGTCAACACGGATCCATTTCTCATAGCTTAAAACAATGCAAAGAAAATAGTTCATTGCCAAAAAGAAATTTACTTCATGGAGGAGTGCTGCTGAAGTGAAGAGCTGTAATCAAAATCAATCACACCCAGTCTGTATTCATATTCCCGCCAGGGAAAGAACTTGCTTTAGAATCATTCCTTTACGAATAGGACAATCCGCCTCGAGATTCGCAGACGCCTGCATATAGATTTACATTATTACAGGATGCGAGAGTACATACACACAGATGCACCAACATGTTCTTGTGCTTGTTTATCGGCAACCACACGGTAGCAATCATCCATTGCTTGACCGCGGAACAAGTCTCGTACTCTGCAAGAGAAACCACAAGAACACGATCCAGACATCTGTAATTCAGCTCATTGCCGTCACTCTCAAGTCTGCTCTAACGTGGTTGGTATTTCGCGGGTATCTTCCCCGTTGGTAAATATCGAGTAGGGATTGTTGGAAGGATTCGGGCTGTTTCAAAGTGGCAAGTTAAGCATAAAGGATGCTTCGGCGTTGTTTCCCAGTGTCCGTCCGGTTTCTGAGTTGATAGCCGGCCCGCTGTAACATTGCTGAAACGATTCCTATATCATATGGTGACAAGAGGAGTGGTTTTTTACTGGGGTCTATAACTGGTTAGGCGAGCCTCGTTTTTGGGGAAAGCTTTTCGATGCTGTTAGAAGCGAGTGGCTATAGGACTTTTGACTAGATAGTTAACTCTGAAATCTGGCGGAGACTCGAATTTGAGAAAGATGAGGGATTGCCAGGGCATGTCGCAGAGTGTACGGAGTAGTTGGTTTTCATTCACCCCCCTAAAGTGGCCCTGCCAGGAGTTGATGCGGAGGCGGTCCAGGCGTCGCCCAGGGTCCAGGTACCCTAAAAGCTACGAAAGCACTCGCCATTCGCCATGTGGAATTACTGTAACAGACTCTGCATATCCAGCAACAGACATGAAATGGAAGAAATGTATGATGTATTTTTGATATGAACTTATTTTCAGAAAATCGCCTAATATACAAAGTATCAAGAGAGATTCATAAAGATAACCGAGCCTTACTCCTGCGCCTATTGGCATACGGTATACCTGTATCGCAAGCCAAATACATTCTCAACAGTGGAGATTGGTCGAAACTGGAGGATAAAATTGAACATACTGAGCGTGCACACAAGAATGATATCAATAACTTCAGGGTGTATTATCAGGCGTATGCGGTGGCTCTTCCAACAGTAGTTTCAGGATTGCAGATTCACTTGTCCCAAGAACTAAAACCAGAGTCTAGGGGTCAGCAATCCCTTCCTGCCATCAGGAAAAAAAACAAAGGAAGGAGAATTCGGGACTGATACATACCTGCTTTCCCATTATTCCAGTCGACAACCTACGTATCCCACAACCCAGTCAGCGCGCAACCCCTTAATTTCGAAGAAAAGAATAATAGAAAGCCACTCACCACAGGCCTCACGAATCTCTCTCCGTCCTCTTTCAACTTCCTCAAGGCATCTAGCCTATCCCTGGCGCCCTGCACCAGATCGCTCGGCTTGCCGACTCCGGGTCCACCGGGCGCGGCCGCCATGTAGTCCATGATTAACTTCAACTGGTCGGGCGTGGGCGGATCCTCGGTGACATCGAACTCAAACTGCTCGCGGCGCTGACGTTGGAGCAGGTTCTGTGCGCTGTGGTCGGAGGCCTGGTCGATGGTGGCTGTTTCGGAGGCATTGGCGGAGGCTTGCTTGAGCAGGGCGAGGGCGCGGAGGGAGCTGGGCAGGCTGGGTTTGTGGAAGAGGGTGATGACGTCGAGGGTTTTGTGCTGGCAGGATCGTTAACAGGTGGAGGCACAGTGGAATGGGGAAAGACTAACAAAGCGGAACATGGTGCAGAGATGGACTGGATATTGTGTTGAGGATGGGGATTTGAATGCTGTTGCTGCTGCTGGTGCTGGTGGTGCTGTTGGTGGTCTCGCTGTCTTGAGGATAAACACACGACGTCATAACACTAGCTCTTCACGTGATCGCTGTTTTAGTCCGCTGGAGGTGCGTAGAGAGAGAGAGAGAGACAGAAAGACCAGAAAAAGAGCGAGACAGCGGAAACAGCGACTACTTGCAGATATCTAGCTACGACGCGATGACCCTTTGTTGCACTTAACGGCAGACAGCGAGGTTGTGGTGCGGGTTTAAGCGTTTCAATTCAGCTGCATTGCTGCTGCTCGACAGTGCCATGGGTCAAACGAAGCAACTCGTTTCAGATTTGGCGTGCTTGACGCATGAAACAGCTTGGGAAGCTCAATGCACACTGGAAGTGCAGCAAAGTTGTTTCGACAACGGGACAAGACCTTGATGGAAATGATTATCGTATATTTTGGCGACACCCCGACCTCAGTGTAACCGGCTGCTGGTACCGCGTGGATTGGATCATTGTACAGTATGTAGCTGACATTTAGAACCTTTACCAAGGACTTCGGTATATCATCATCACATCACTCCAACTGTATCAGGACAGAATAAAGAGTACGGATATTCATAGTGTTTGTTTCAGGCTGTGCGGTGATGCTTGACGCCACAGAAGCAAAGAAGGGAAAAAGCAATATATCAACTAGCTATTTTGGTCTTTTAAATCTGAAACAGCCAGACTGACTGGCAGACTGACCACATCTTGCACTCGACCTCGCATTTCTCATCTCATTGTTTGTACGATGCAGCTCACTCTTGAGCTCTCCAGGACAATGAACGGCCACGCCCTGGAACTCGTACAGTCAAGACGTCGCAAGGAGTCCACCGGCTGATTTTCCTCGACGTACGTCTCTGCTACGAAGGCGATCGATAAACCCGAATCTCGCGCAAAGGACGGGATATCTGCTCGCGGAGAGATTTTTGTCAGGAGAAAGCAGGCTCCACTCGAAAGCGACGCGGGCCGAGCGCGATCTTTGTGTGTGTGTGTGTGTATGTCTGGGAAATTCGCGCACCGAGGATGATAGCGAGGAGGAAGAGGAGGAGGAGGAGGAGGAGGAGGAGGATATTATAAGCCTTGTGGTTCGTTTGGTTGCCGCGATCGGTGACCGAGACTTCGAACATCGTCCCGTCCCCGTCCGGCCACGGCCACGGGCATGCTGTGCGCCACGCACTGGTAATGAAGGCCGTGGACGGGGTGCAACATGGGCGACTCTGCCCGTTGTCGTGGGTGCTGCCATCCCTGTCGGCCCCTGTCTGCTCCAGCCTGTATTATGTAGTTGCGTCAGACAAGCGGAATCCTTTGTGGAGAAGACAGTCTGCGATGATGGTATCCTGATCATTCTTTTCTTTTTCAGTCAATGCATTAGTTTCAGACCTCTTGGTGGATTGCAAAGCGAAACACTGCATCCATTCGACTTTGCATTGTCAAGCCAATCTTTGCCGTTGTTTCGATCTTTATTTATATATACCCGCGGCACGGATCTATACGCACAATGCAGGTCGAATGGAGCACCAGCAGCAGCAGCAGTGAGGCGTCAAAGTAACTAACCAACGACTAATTCAACGCTCCGGGGCCAGGAACCCCCCTGCAAGCGCACACACATGGCACCTCGGGCATTGTTCTGCGCACTGTTCTGATTTTCAGGGCCGGGCAGGGGTGTCGTAGGAGGTGCAGTTCCTTGGCCTCGTATCTCCTCCATTCACGATGCCAGCGTTGCATTATCATCCATCGCCATCATACATAGAATTTCTGTTTTCAATTGAGTGCTGGGAAGGTGGAACCACAACGGGGGGGAAGAGAGAAAGACGCCCGGGGGGAGGAAGAAAGGGACCATGCTTATGCCCATGCCTGCCGCGGGAAGTTCCTTGCTCTGTGTATGCTAATTATCTTCCTTTGACTTCACTTCGCACACTCACAGACTCTCTCCCTCTCTCTCTCTCTCTCTCTCTTCCATATTTCAAGGCAGACGTGATGCTGATTCTTCAATGTGACCTTTAGTGCACACCACTCATTCTGCTTGCTATGGCATCACCAGCACCCTCATCTCTCCAGACAGTCATCTACAGTTATATTCCCACCACCATGCCTTCTCTAGGACTGGGATTAGGAGCATGTGCTCTTCTACTATGTGTGAGCTATCCTGGATAAAGTCACACCACGACCAAGCCGCTAACAAACAGACAAGATCACTGCAATCATCGTCTATCAACTCTGCTTCCACCCGCTCGCCAAATATCCAGGCCCATTTTTCTGCAAGTTCACCAATGTTTACGCGGCCTACCATGGCTGGAAAGGCGACATGCCACTTGATATCTGGAGATGCCATCAGAAATATGGAGACTATGTGCGTTATGGCCCGAACTCGTTGCTCTTCAACACCGCCCAAGCTCACCAAGGTAAGGTCGACTCCTAATAACTGGAACTATTCATGCTAACCATCCCCGACCAGATATCTACGGCTTCGGTGGAAAGGTGGTAAAGGCTGATAACTATCATATCCTGGCTCAGAGGGCTCCCAGTATTCTCACTGTTCGAGACCCGAAAGAACATCGCCGTCGCCGGCTCCGAATCGCTTTGGCGCTTGGAGACGAGAATGTCCAGTGGTACGAGCCTCATATGCTGAGCCATATTCAAACCTTTTGCGCCCAGCTTGTGGACGGAGCAAAAGCGGCCAGCGACTGGTCTTCACTGAAGAATTTGGCACCATGGTGTAAGTTTGGTTATAGCCCTTTCATTCGGCAAGGCCGCAAAAGCGAAATGGTTGAGATTTGACTCGAAAAATCTTTTGTCACACAGGTAGTTATCTCTTCTTCGACATCATGATGTCTATGGTCTTCAGCAGCGATTCAAGGCTCCTCACTGAAGCTCAGTATCGTGATATTCCGACCGCTATCCACGAATCTTCGGTTCTGCAAGGCGTGCTGGTTCAAGAGACAACTTTGGCCATTTTTGGTTTGTACAAATATCTCTTCAAAGCAGCCATACGAGGTCGTATCAAGTTCATCAAGTTTATTCGAAGTGTGCTTAGCCGTCGGCTGGAGAAAGCCTCGATCCATGCCCCCGATGCAGATCCGTGTCGTGACGTTTTCTCATATCTCTGTCGTCCTGGAAATTCATCGGACTCCTTGCACCTCTCTCCAAAGGAGCTCAGCGCAGAATGTGCCACCTTGATTATCGCAGGTACAGTACATATCTCTCTCCCGAACCCTCTCCCATGTATGGCCGCTAACGAGACTACATTAGGGTCTGATACATCTGCAATAGGCATTACGGGAGTCTTCTTCTATCTAGGTCGCTATCGATCAGCATACAAACAAGCCTGCGAAGAAGTTTGCGAGAAATTCAGCGACGTCTCTGAAATCCGTCTTGGATCGACTTTATCCTCGTGCAAATACCTCAAAGCCTGCATTCAAGAAAGTCTCCGCCTCTCTCCTCCAGTGGGTGGAGTGCCCTGGCGTCAAGTCGAACCCGAAAGCGGAGCAAAAATCGACGGCCGTTTCTTTGCACGATACACCCAAGTCGGCGTTGGCATCTATAGCATGCACCGCAACCCAGACCACTTCTCGGACCCTTTTACCTTCCGTCCAGAACGCTGGCTGGCAGACTCCCGCCCCTCAGACATCTCCAAGCACGATGTCCGCGGCTACGGACCGTTCTCAATCGGCCCACGCAGCTGTGTTGGGAAAGCGATCGCAATGCAGGAGCTGATGCTGACTCTGGCACATGTGCTTTTTTGCTTTGACTTTGAGGCCGTCACGCTCGAAGGTGGTGATCCTGTCACGATCAAAGGCCCAATTCTGCATCCGATTCCCGGTTTGACGGAGCTCTCCATGAAAGAGTATATCACCGGGGTGGCGGATGGGCCGATCATGCGCTTCCGTCGAAAACAGCGCTCTTAGTTACCATTGTCGGCGGAAACTTCCCCATCTTTCCCGGTGCGATTGGTGTCGCGGTGGTTATTTTCGGTGCATATTTTGGCGGGGGACCTGGCGCTGTTGGGCGATCGTGTCATGGCATAGCCATCATTTTTCTAGATATGAGAGATTAGAATTCATCCTCTTGGTACAGCTTTTCTCCCCATTCTGACATGGAACTATGTGTTGGATGAAGATTGTTTTTCTTTTTCTTTTTTTGTATTTTCTATGAAATGACCTGTTGATCATAATCTCACAAGTCCATAGACAAGTGTAATACAGAAGTTGGAAGATGATACGAATGAAAGCAAGCATAATAGAAAAGATAGAGAGGGAGAATTTTTGTTTCGGAAAGACTTGGGGACTCCGTAAACCGTAAACCCAGGCGATAACAAAGTTCTTTGCCCCGTCTAAAAGCATGACAATGGAAAACAAAAACAAATTCGGTGTTCCAGCTACGACGATAAATGCAAAAAGCAGACAGACAGACAATGAAAGACTCATTACAATACTCATATATCCCATGACAACAAAAGGTCTGAACGGCGGAATCACAAAAGTGGAAGAAAAAAAAGAAGTCAATGGGTCTGAAAGAGGGGAGAGAAAGAGAGGGAGAGAGAGCCAGCTCGGGAATCGAATTGAAAGACAAATGTCGTTGGAGCATGCAGTTGTTTTGACTCGTATTGGAAACAGCAAGACAAGTTTTTTTTTTAAAAAAAAGGAATTCGTGGGAACAAAAGTGTAGTTAGTGTTGGAGCGTGTTTAGAATATCGTGCCGAAAGAGCCATCTGTCGGAATTGCTTTTCGCGGACTGGACCGTACATCGCCTCCTACGGCCGGCTTCCGGTGTCTGTTTGACAAGTTAGTTCAATGGCCAACTGAGATGATATTTCTGGGTTGCAAACGTACCGGAAGGTGAAACCAACAAACAGGCCTTTACTCATTTTGTCGCCTCTCTCCGCCATATCTTCTAGGGCTTTCTGTTTATCGTGCACTTCCTTGTATTTTGCCATGTCGGCTTCGCTGCCGAAATCATCAAAGTAACCCGCGTCCGTTTCCGAGTCGAGGTCGGGGACAAACGGCGGATGCAGCTCCCGCAGTCTGTTGAAATCAACCTCGGCGAAATACTCATGCGCATGGATCTCTTTGATGTTTTTGAACCGACGTTCTTTAGAAGCCACAAGACGGGTAATCAAATCCCAGGTCCGCCTCGACAGGAAATAGTTTGGCTCGTCATAAACTGGTTCTTGCAGGACTTGCTCCCATTGTTTGAGGTTCTGCCATGTCTCATCAACCGTGGCACCAGCAAAAGGAGGGTATCCAGCCAGAGCTTCGAAGAGCATGCAGCCCAAACTCCAATAATCGACAGTGAAGTCGTATTCTTCCCCTTTAAGTACCTCTGGCGCCATGTAGTCGGGCGAGCCAACAATGGATTTTGCATAATTCACTTCATGTTTTCTTAAGGTGCGGTATCCTTCACGTCTCTCTGCGGCTGTTCGCTGGCCCATAGGCCGACCGAACGGAACCGAAGTTCTGCCAACTTCCTCTAACTTGATTCGCATCGACTCTATTTTTCCGGGACTAAGCATACCCGCTGCCAACCCAAAGTCAGTCAGTTTGACGTGGCCGCTAGAGTCAATCAGGAAATTTTCGGGCTTGAGGTCGCGATGGATGTAACCAAGGGCGTGGAGGGAGTCGACACACTGAATCATCTCTGCGATATAAAATCGAGCGTGGCGGTTATGCAGGACGGTAGCATTGTTGAGTAGGGTACGGAAATCTCCTCCTGGAACATACTCCATTGCAAGATATATCTTCTCCTCATCTTGGAAAGCGTAGAGTAACTTTACCAGCCATTCACTCTTGGCAGCGGTCAGAATATCTCTCTCGGTTAAAATATGGCGAATCTCATCCAACTTAAACAGCAGCTTTTTGCTCATCACCTTCAGCGCGCAGACCTCACGAGTGTCCTTCTTTTGTGCCAAGTACACCTGACCATAACCACCTTGTCCGACCTGTGTCAGGATTTGAAAGTCGGCATGACGTAGCCGAGTTCTTCTCTTGCGCAGGTTAGCCCGCTCTCTGCCCAGGTATTTTTGAAGTGCGGCTTCATACTCGGCTCGAGGGGTAGCTGGTGGTTGGGGGTATGCGGATTTGAACTGGGATTGGCGTGTCTGGCGGTTATGAACGTAGCTGAGGAGGTCAAAGTAGTGATCCAGGAAATCTAGAGAAATATGAGTCAATCGAAAAGGTTAGGAATAAACTGCCGGTCGAGGTTTCACGGTGATACTAACATAATTGCGCGACGTTGGCTAGGCGTTTAACATTTGGAAGCTGCAGCTTTTCCATCTCCTCTGGAGTCAGGCCTCTGATTTGCGCAGGGTTCCTACGGTCCCGCCGATCCTTATTGCTCTGATATGCTTCCTGGCGCGAGATTGCAGCATAGTTGGAGTTGGCAGCGGGTTCCTTGCCCAAACGAGACCCCCCCGGTGGCGCGTTCTCCTGATTTCCTCTTCGCGTCGGGCTGTTCTGGGTAGAGGGGCTTTTATGAATAACACTCTCGTTGAAGGTAGTCAAATGTTCGCCTCCGGTTATCTGGCCCTTCCCAGGAGATAGGTTACTAAGGTTGAAGACGGATTTAGTAGGAGAGGAGGGCGTAAGCTTCATGGCGTTATCAAAGATACTCGGAAGGTCTGTTGCGCCGGGTGGGAGACGACTCTTGCTGGGACTTCCGTGTGGGGTGTGAAGCGGGCTCGTGAATCCATGGTGGAGAGGGGTTCGCGGTCGGTCGTACAGATCGTTGTTGGAACGAGAATGAATGAGAGATGGTATGTGAGAAGATTTCAAGTCCTGCTTTCGCAGCGGAGACTGTGACCTCATGTTGACAGCCATCGTCGCGTCTTGCAGTGAAGGTGAGAGGAAGAGACAACAGTGACGTTGGGGCCCAACCCCACTATCATGGAAGATAGTCCACAACAGTCCAGTCGCCGTTGGTTGAGCAGAGTCAGCGGGTATCGAGGTGGAAAAAGGAGAATCTGGGGAGAAACGGAGATGAGAGAGCGGTGAAAAGAGAGAAGAAAAGAGGGCTAGCGGCCATTGACTTGGATTGTGAAGTTGGCTGGCTGGCTGGCTGGCTGACCCTGGCACTGGCACTGGCAGGGAGGAGGAGGAGGATGAGAGAGAGGACGGCTGGCTTGCCAGCTGGGGTCGTGCTGGCCGGTTGCCACAGCAACTCCGCTGACTCAGCGTTTAAGGCTGAACTGAGGAATCGAGGTCTCTTTGGCGAGTGCCCCTGGTGTTGCAGTGGAGCGGTCATCGCATCATGATCAAGGCAAGATGGCCGAGTGGTCCAAGGCGCATGGTTCAGGCTAACCGAATCACACCTCCATGTCTCGAAAGGGGCGTGGGTTCGAATCCCACTCTTGTCAACATCTTTTTTTCATCCGTATTAATTGTTTTTTTTTTTTTATGAAACTATGTTGAAATAACCTCCTCAAGTTTAACCTTCATTGCCGTTTCTTTCATGCATGATCCAAACCTAACTTTTAAAAGTGGCTTGTGTTATTATCTGATTCATAGTTAATTTCAAAGCCTTCTTTTCCATGCAGCAAGGTTAATGAATCAGAACTTCAGTACTTAAGACTCCCTAATGCCCTAGTGAAGATAGTATGTAATAGGAACCAGGAAGACTTTTCAAAGTTGAAAACTATATACGCTTTCTATCCCTGAACAATGATATACTGATTCTAAAAGTACCAGCCGAAAAAAGGCCACTATGCTCCGCCTTCTGTGCGTTGCCCCGTCTGCACGAATACCAGTCAGCTCCAACCTGGTCACCTCTATCCATGATCATGGAAAAACTTACGAAGAAAGCTAGTCCATATGACGGCGTTGTGAATGTGATCTGGGCGCCTTTCGGAAAGTAGAAAACATCCCCCGGTTTGGCTGAGACCTTCTGCCCCGTGGTGTCGGCTATCTCAAATTCACCTTCCAGGATGATTTTCATCTCATCGTAGCTATATGTATAGACTAACGGGGTTCCCTTCTCGAGTCTGTAGAAGCCGGCAGACATTGGCTTGTCAGGATTCTCGGCTTGGCTGGGCGACAATATCCGTTAGCTATTTGCGCTGTGTCGTGGACGACAATATAGAGAGAAAAGGAGAAAACACTCACCTGGTGAAGACATCGCCCAAGAAGGCGTTGTCGTTGGCGATCAACGGTGGTTTGTAAGCGGACTGTGCCTTGGGGTAATGTTTTAGTGCGACGGGAGACATGGTGTCGATGATGAGACTGTTCACTGGAGATGAATGTCCATGTCAGTTAACTTCAACTTTTGTGATTGGATTAACTCGCAACAATTGCCACTTACGCTGTTGATGGGGAGTTCAAAGGTTGAGATGCTGATTGTAGACGAGTAACAAGATAAGACGGGGAATACTACCAGCCTATATATATACGAGTGACGGCTCTCGATGGTAGCAACTCATTCCCTACTCGGGTCAACCAAACCGGAACCAGACTCTCCACACTGCTTCGAGTTCCCATAAAGGGGGAAAGGGTGGCACAAGTACGACGACGCCGGGCCCAGCCCATAATCCGCGACGAATAAATCATGAAGAACTGCGGGGTATAGAGCACGGGCTACAAAATGACTCCATCTAAAGAGCTTTGCACTGTCAAAATGTCTGGGCTGATGACGTTAACGCGTTTGACTGTTGATCGACGATGGAGTCGGGCATGGCAGCATATTTTGCCTGAACCGAGACCGGTGAGAAGCTTTGCAATGCATCCAAGGCGCTCCCGGTGGTTTCTCGGCTCAATCGCCCGGCGTCGAGCTAGTTGATCTTTCCCTCTCTCTTCTTCTTCTTCGTCCGTTGATGTTCGATGTGAAAGAGTCAAGTTTCTAATCGATAACTAGTTAAGCCGGATAAGTTATCCGCATTCGGTAAGGTTCCAAGCCGCACAGCTTTGCCTGTTTGGGCTTAGCTAGTTTGTTAGTAGATTCACTATTTCTGTCAAATGCATCTTCTTGGCCTGCGAGATGGTAGTTAGATATGCAGCAGTCAATCCTACAATGCATCACCAGCTCAGGATGTATATGGGGATTCTCTTTGTTTCTGTTGATGTGTTGATTGTGCATTTCCTCTCATGAATTATAGAAGTAATACATGCATTTATCTCATGTAATGGGACATCGTTTTCATCCGTACGGCCTAAGGTCTTTTATTTTGTGCCAAACTCCTGGGAACTGGCTGGAGGGCATTCTCTAAGAGAAAGAGAAAGCGGAAACAGTCAAGAGGACATGGTGATGGAAATTTGCCAAGGAAGTTGACTAGTTAACTTACCTTAACTATCCCCCAAGGCACTTTCTTCTGATAAGACTAGATGCTGTACAGAGGCATGGACCAAAAGTCATTCCAAGCGCAGAACTAGAACGCACGGGCTGCATTTTGGTCACATGCCTAATTAGTTAGGTGCCTGGTTTTTAGCTCCAAGCCATGACTCTTGTCCACACTGTGAGCTTCGATACTAGATCATATTCGAAATTCCATGAAAGTAACACGTCCAGACGGCCCTCCAAGAGCAAGTGTACAGCCGCTAACTACTGGGTAGGGACCGTGGGGGAATTGATACTCCAAAGGAATCCACAATGCATTTGCACCCTCAAGAGCTACCCACCCTTTCTCCCGGACACAGACCTTTTCATTATTCCCGAGTGGATAAGAGGGACCCGGATAAGAGGTAGGGTTATCATACCAGGCCTGGATATCAAAGTGCCCCAGATTGGTGTTGAGATATGGACCAGCGTCAGAAAATTCCAGCTCAGTAACTGCCCCTTCAACAGTCCAGGCCTGTTTCAGGGCCCCGGTTGACGCTTTCCATAGCTTAATCATCTTATCCCCACCGTTTGATGCCAAAAGCCGGCCGTCAGGCGAGAAGGCCACTCTATAAAAGCACAATGAGTGGCCCTTAAGGGTTCGCTTTATTGTTCCAGTAGCGGTCTCCCAGAGTTTGAACCTGCCGTTTATATGGCCTGATGCCACGAGCTGGCCATCAGGTGAGAAAACCATGGTGCTAATCGGGGCTGATGAGTCAAATAGGTTAGCATCGTTGCTCACTTTCCTGCCCATTTTGAAAAAATGCGTCATGTCTCTAATAATCTTCCAGTCTGACAATGCTGTGGTAGCAGGCTCCCAGGCCTTAATTGTGCCATCCATGGACCCTGCTGCCAAGAATTGGCTGTCGGGTGAGAAGACTATTCCATATAATTCTTTTAGGTGACCCGAAGATCCCGTACGAGTAATGTCCTGTATAAACATTCCGGTAGTGGGCTCCCAGAGCCTGATGAAGCCTAGAGAACTTGCTGCTAAGAATCGGCCGTCGGGTGAAAAGGCCAAACCAAATATGGACCCAATCATAAAATTAAGGACTCGAAGAGTGTGCTTTACTGCTCCAGTGGCGGGCGTCCAAAGCTTGACTGTTGAATTCATAGAGGCTGAGGCCAGGAGTTGGCTGTCAGGTGAGAAGGCCACAGAAACAACTGGGCTGAAATGACCCTTAAAGCCCCTTAGAGTTTGCTTTAATGTTCCAGTGGCGGGCTCCCAGATGTTGACTGTTCTATCTTCAGAGCCTGATGCCAACAGTTGGCCGTCGGGTGAGAATGCCACTGAATTAATTGAGCTTGAATAATCAAGAGTGCGCTTTAATGCTCCAGTGGCAGGCTCCCAAAGCTTAACTATTCCATCCTTGGAGCCTGATGCCAATAGTTGACCGTCGGGTGAGAATGCCACTGAATTAATTGAGCTTGAATAATCAAGAGTGCGCTTTAATGCTCCAGTGGCAGGCTCCCAAAGCTTAACTATTCCATCCTTGGAGCCTGATGCCAATAGTTGACCGTCGGGTGAGAATGCCACTGAATTAATTGAGCTTGAATAATCAAGAGTGCGCTTTAATGCTCCAGTGGCAGGCTCCCAAAGCTTGACTGTCCCATCCGTTGAGCCTGATGCCAGGAGTTGGCTGTCGGGTGAAAAGGCCACACCTTTTATCTCATGTGAATGACCTCTAAGGGTCTGCTTCAATGTTCCCGTGGTGGGTTCCCAGAACTTCACTGTCATATCTTGAGAACCTGATGCCAAGAGCCTGCCATCTGGTGAGAAGGCCAGAGTATGAACTGGGCCAATATGACCATTAAATGTCAATAATTCACCATTGCAAGACTCTTCAGCATCTGGAAATCTGCATAACCAGCTGGGTACCTCCATGTGAAAGGTCTTTCTAATTATTGATTTTTCTGGAGCGAACACAAGCCCTGAACAGTAAAGCTGCAGTGGTGCAATTGCAGCTATATATCCATTTTTCAGAATAAAGTGCTTTGCATCATGCAGGAATTCAGAAATATTCTCATCCTAAATAATATTTAGCAACTATAACTGCATAAAGCTTTCCATGGAATCTTACCTTTGTGACTGACTCCAATGAATGAATTATACCTGCAATCTCGGATACAATACCGAGACTGGGCTTGAATGATCAAGAGCTTGCTTCAATGCTCCAGTGGCAGGCTCCCAAAGCTTGACTGTCCCATCCGTTGAGCCTGATGCCAGGAGTTGGCTGTCGGGTGAAAAGGCCACACCTTTTATCTCATGTGAATGACCTCTAAGGGTCTGCTTCAATGTTCCCGTGGTGGGTTCCCAGAACTTCACTGTCATATCTTGAGAACCTGATGCCAAGAGCCTGCCATCTGGTGAGAAGGCCAGAGTATGAACTGGGCCAATATGACCATTAAATGTCAATAATTCACCATTGCAAGACTCTTCAGCATCTGGAAATCTGCATAACCAGCTGGGTACCTCCATGTGAAA
Source organism: Byssoonygena ceratinophila (assembly GCA_001430925.1). Taxonomy (NCBI): domain Eukaryota; kingdom Fungi; phylum Ascomycota; class Eurotiomycetes; order Onygenales; family Onygenaceae; genus Byssoonygena; species Byssoonygena ceratinophila. The sequence goes on from LJPH01001939.1 coordinate 24,821, forward strand.
GGTCTTTCTAATTATTGATTTTTCTGGAGCGAACACAAGCCCTGAACAGTAAAGCTGCAGTGGTGCAATTGCAGCTATATATCCATTTTTCAGAATAAAGTGCTTTGCATCATGCAGGAATTCAGAAATATTCTCATCCTAAATAATATTTAGCAACTATAACTGCATAAAGCTTTCCATGGAATCTTACCTTTGTGACTGACTCCAATGAATGAATTATACCTGCAATCTCGGATACAATACCGAGAATGCTCATTACCTCCACCCAGTGGAGAAAATGCTTCTGAAGAAATGCAAAGACATTAATCATTTCAGCAGTGGGATCTTGACTCATTGTAAGATGGAGTGCCCAATATCGACACGAGTATTGAAGATCTGCAGGAAGGCATTCATCAATGATTTTGCCCGCAATGTCTGATCGTTCTGTTCCATAGCTGGATAGCCCACAGATATTCTGTCTTAGGAAGCTGCTCATATTGTGAAGACATTGGCCAACTATTTTACTGTGTGTCTCTTTCTCATCAATGTAGAAATCACCTTTAGTGTCGAGGAGAAAGTCTCGAAACGATAGGTGCAAAATACGGACTGGTGAATTCAAAGCTGCCGGCACGCTGAGGACTGAATGAAGCAAATCAAGTTGACTCACAATGTAGCTTTTGGGTACATCAAGAAGGCGTGCAAGTTCATTGACCGGGAGTGGAGTCATAAGTAGGATGATAACTCCAACTATGTCCCGAAACTCGTGCATCAGACTCTTTGAATCATGCTCATCTTGTCCGGTAAGAACCTGCTTTAATATTGGTACATACAATGTATCCAACTTTGAAGCAGAGGTTGGCCCTGAGTTACTGAGAATTGCGGCAAGCCGCTTTTCCGGATTTCTTTCTCGGATAAAACGACACACGGTGGCCGCGTAGATGAATAGTGGCACCGCCATGGTTACCAAAGCTTGAATGTTATGCTCTCCCGGCCAGTCGGCGTCAAGAGCGCACCCTCTAAGCGAGTATTCCTCCTTGATATTCGAGAACCTATCCCTCAGAAAGAGAGAAAGATCGTGTTGAATTACTGGCGCGGGAATCTCATGGAGAATCAGATCTTGATGAGCATTATTGGCGATTTTCCCAAAGCCTAGCCGAACCGGTAACTCAGGTCTGCTGGCCAGGAAAAATCGCAGACACACGCTGCTGCTCAACTTCCGTAACAGTGGCAAGAGCTGAAGTACGACTGCAATATCGCGCTCCTCACATTCATCCAATGCATCAATCACAATCACCATGAATACAGTCGGAGCCTTATTCAGGCTCTGTAGCGGCTGAAGAAGGAGTTCGCGGAATTGTTCAGCGAGAGATTTGATTGAAATGTCCTGGTCTTTCTCTATTGCTTTTGAGACGGCGGGTATCAGCTGGGGAATCCTAATCACCAATTGTCTCACGATTGTCGGGAAAAGTCGATCAGCTTTGCCACGATCTGCTTCGCCTTTCTTAAAGAAGAAACTGGCACCCAAGAGACCTTTTCCTTGGAAGGTTTTTGCTACTGTTCGCGCAATGGCGGACTTCCCAGTTCCAGCCATGCCACTTAACCAGAATATACATTCACCATCAGGTAATTGAGCCCATTCAGCAATCTGGCGGCGAAGCTCGATTCTGGTCTCTGGAAGACATTCATCTTCATGCTGATTTGCGTACGAGTTAAATTCAGCTCCTTTTGCAGTTAATAGCTTCGCCAATTCATTTCCTTGGTTAATGAGTTCAGTCCTCCGATTGAGATCTTCGATTTTGTCCACAATTGCGGCTGCAAGATAAAAATTATTAGTTCATTCCGTAGTTAGCCCAAGCACAAAGAAAAGATCCTCACTTACAACAGATTTCTACTGCTAGCTTTTCTTGGTTGACTTGGCCCCGGGGAACATACTCAAGCAACTCTTTGGTATATGCCGCAGCTGCCAGTGCAGCATATCCTTGCCACTGCTTGTTCTTATGTGAATCGGCGTAGTCACAGATACCGCGAATAACAATGCAAGGAAAATCCGTCATTAAGCCTGCAGCCTCCATTTCAAAGCACAGCGCTCCGGTGTCCGCTCCAAGTTCATCTCTTGTCCTTGCATCTTTTATGACAGCATTCCCAGATGCAATGATGCCATAGTGCGTTTGTAATTCACAATTCTCATCACGTTCGCTTCTTGCCACTTCCCATTCTGCCGGACAGTCATCACACGAAGCATTGCCAGCCAAGTGCTCATGTGAAGCACTGAACAATCGATCGCTTTGCGGTTTACTGAAATTCCGCCGAGTCCTATTGTCCCTTTGTATCACCCGTTGGATAAAACCCGGATAGCGAGGATCTTCTCTCAACTCGGCTGCTCTCATTGTGTTGACAGCAGTCATTAGCAATCTGGGTGGAGAGTTCAATGCCCCAGTACGCTGAAGCTTTCCATTTTCGCCTATTTTCCCCATATCATATTGAACGACCGCTCCGCATGTCCCAGCAGGGTAACTGATCACGATATCGCCAAGCCGTATATCCGTAGCATCCGATGGAATCCCGCCGCCGATGCCGACCATCAGCCCAGCCCGCAGCGACTTGGAGAATGTGCGAGTCATATTATTAGCGACTGTTGTCGCTGCAGTCGTCCCATATTGCCCTCCTAGACATGCGATGACAACATTATGTTTGCCTATTCGCCCCAAGGTGTATGTATTCGGGTCGCTCGCATCCTGCTCCTCAAGAGCTCCAAAGCTCTCATCAAGCATTTCCTGAGCTGCAGCGGCTTCAACAGGCAACGCACAGATCCAGCCGATCTGAAACTCCTCGAGTGCGGGGGAAGGCATGCTTGCAGATACATACAAATAGGACGAGACACTAGATGGAATGAAAAACAATCAGTATAAGTCCAATAGGAGCCAGAGTGCACGATGTGTGTGATTTTCCTGGGGACTGCTGTCAAGAGTTGCAGAGTCGTTAAACCGCTAGTTAGGCTAAAAGAGAATATCCTCTAATGCCTGGGCATTAGAGCTGCTGTTCACCTGTCCCAACCTTGACATGCGTCCTTGGCCTACCTGCTTTCTTCGTCACCACTCTTCCGCGGCATGTAACTTTACCTTGTCCACCTCGCCAGGGGGGACTCCTCTGCGGGCTCCCAGTTGGAGTGCCATGCAACGCGAATCCACGGGTTATTATGCATAAGAATAGTCACATATACCCAATACTGATGCAAGACGGTAATTCTGTGAGATATAGTAACTTGAGAAAGCCAGCTTAAAACCAATTGCCTCGTGTATCTGCAAATATCTCAGGTTAGGTTGCTTGTGTTTCCCCATGTCTTGGAATGTTCTCCATATTTACAGATGTGTTCTGAGAGCCAAGTAGTAGGGCATAACAGATTTCCGGGAGCAAGATGCCTTCAAAATTTGGCAGGGAAAGTGAAGAGCACTGAATTCTGGTTTTATATTGAAGGCTCTAGTACTAGGAGGACGCCCGGAACAAGATGACACCCAAACAAGATGACGCCCCAATGGTTGAACAAGGAGGACAAGTCGAACAAGAAGACAAGAAGGACAAGTTGAACAAGAAGGACAAGTCGAACAAGGACAGCCGAAGACAATTGTGGTGGGTGGTGTCTGAGTGATTTATACCCATAACCACACAAGAACAGAGCAGTACCTGTTGGAGAACTAATATAAATTAGACACTGTATTAATGCAATAGTTGGTGATAAACTCACACGTCACGCCATGCTCTCTTTTTGATCAGATATCTTCCTTATTTCCTTCAGTTTCTCCCGAGCTTTATTGGAAGCTCGTTTGACCTGATAATCAATTAGGCACTCTTGCATTCTGGCTGATAAGTCCTGGAGAGGCAGCGGGAAACAGTAGGATTCAGCCAGCTCTGGTATAAGCTCCTTTGTTGTGATATAATCCACTCCTTCAAATGTAAAACATTTTGGCTCCAGCTCATCCAGACAGAATTCACATTTCCACACCTGCCGTGGCTCTTGATTTTGAAAGCAGAGATAGAAAGATGCTTCAAATCTCCCAACTAGGGCAAATTTGTTATCCTTATGCCATTGGAGAATGTGCTCTGTGAGATTTGTTGAGTTAAGTGTGTCAAGTGTGTCTTTAGAAAGTCCCCAGTCTGTCATTCCAGCTGTGCTCTCTTTTGACACCTTTTCTTTAATATCAACAACAATGACTAATTTAGTGTATCCATCAGAGCCCTTAAGCCATCTGGTAGCATCCTCAAACACCTTCTTTGATGTCTCAGAAACTGCAACTTCCACAGCAATTAGAGGATACTGTTCTCCAACCTGACGGAGGCCTTCATCAGGAGTCTTCTCACTGCCATCATAATCGCTGCTGAGGTTGACACCTAATGGCATATATCAGATTAGTAAAACTCTTTGCAACAGTAATAAAATCTTGAACAAAATCAAAAATAAAACAGGAAGGGAAAAAGCAAAGAGAAAAAAGAAAAGAAGATTTGGCTTCTTGACTCACCTGCAGACCTGATGCAAACAAATCTATTCCCAGTGGCTTTGCTAAGACTATCTCTTATACCCAGCAGTCATTCACCAATGACTCCAGTTGCAGCCTCATGTAAAGGACTACCAGTAGCTTTGATTTGAATGCAGGAATTCTGAGCATCATACTCAATCCCGTGGATTTCTTGATGCTTCTCACTCCATGCTTGCCAATCCCACAAATCAACTGAGAATTTCTCAATTGAAAATCTCCCAGTCAATGTTCCTCTTAGCTCTGCCACTGTATCTGAGTCCAGATCATTAATTGAGTTGATCTTTGCAAGGATTTTGTCAATATTTGCTCTTGTATTGCACTCCATGTTGTTGTCCATAGTGGATTGAATTTCACTCGTTGGCCAACGAAGGTGTGCTGGATGAGGTCCTCGGTATTTATATCTTCGAGTGTCTAAAGCGGGATTTGGCTTAGAAATTCGGAAAATTGTTCGTAGGCATTTGACCCCAAGAACTGGGCTGTTTGCATAAATCAAACAAGAAAGATATGAATGAAAGCTCTGCTTCATTCAGCTTCACATAAAAAGAGAGAGTAAAAAGACAACAGGAGAAGAAGAGGTGAAAATTGCCCTGCTAGCTAGAAACATCTGAATCCTTCTGTACATACATCCAAAGAGCCATTATCATCTTTGTATGGCTTAGGATTAGATTTCCTTCCATTGTCTGAAGCTCCATTGTACCGGAGAGCAGAATTTTGGCCTCATTGAGCCGCCACCTGAGTTCATTGCTTAGATGATAGGCGAAGGGCGGGAACCAAGCATCCCATCGTACGCTTTCAGCTTTCCCAGGGGGTGCTGTTAAACAAGGGCACGGTCAAACAAGGGATGCCCAGAATGGTCGAAGGTGGATGAATTTTTCTTCTCGCATTTAATTTCGTACACCACATCAGGCTCTGACGATATGACAGTCAAGTTCTGGGAGCCCACCACCGGAACACTGAAGCAGACTCAGTGAAATAAATCAGTGGCCTTCTCACCCGATGGCCAGCTCATCAATTACGGATTCCCGACCCAGGGAATCTCCCAATTCAGGCAATATCGGCCGTGATATCCAACAGCTGGGACTTTGGTGTTGTATGTAAGTCATGTTGTGAGTTGTGGAGTTGATAAACATCAAAGCAGCGGTTGTCTAGTGAAATGCCCATGGCATTAGTTAGTTAGTTAGTTTTAGAGGATATTCTCTTTTGGTCTAGCGGTTTAAACAGACTCTGAGAACCAGCATCCCCTAAATTGCCAACATTTACTCCTAGGCGAAGCAAATCGAGGTGCTCACACTGATGGCGTTATCCAGTGTTGAATTTCTCCCCCGAACGTACCAAGAAGATGAGTCTTACCGTTGCGTTGGAGGCTCGCAGCCCTCTTGCTGTTCTCTGAACGCCATCGTTCATTCCGGCTACCAAAGGTGGCACATTAAAGTGTCCTCTAGATGTAGGATACCCGACCAGCCAAAAAAAAGGAAGCCCGAGAGACGCCTGGAGTTTGAAGATTTCATTTCACACGTCGATTTTGGCTCCCTCCCGCCCCTCCTCGACGACACTGTCACCGAGTTGACACTTGTGACAGAACCAATGCACACGGATTCTTATTCAAAAATCCTCCCCCTAAAGACAAGTTTTAGTACTCTGTTTGCCTCGGGAAACAGATTCGCGGAGATTGCTAGCAATGTAAGCTACACGATTCATGAGGATGCGTTGAGGGTGATCTACCCTCATGCTGATGACTTGTCAGTTCCAACAAGATGGGTGTCGGACATCAGGACAAAAGAAGGAATTCAAGATGTGGTACCCTGGGTTTCCCGAATTCAACTCGAAGACAACAAATGGTACATCTACAAAGAGATTGATAGGCCTTTCTACTCCCCGAGAGATAGCGTGGTTCTTCAGCGAGAATTACAGAACCTTGGGCTTTTTCGTGGTATACCAAGCATCGTGCAGCTGGTTGCCATCGTTGTCTCAAGAAACCCTTATTCAACAACGGATCGGGATTGTAACCCACCTGTTATGCGAGGCATCCTGTTAGATTACCATTCGAGAGGAACGTTGGAGCGGATACTGAAAGAAACAAATGGAGGCAATCACCCATGGCGCAGATGGGCACTACAGATTGCCGAGGCTCTTAACCAGCTACATATCAGCAACAATACGCACATGGATTTGAAACCGTCGAACATTGTGATCGACAATGAGGGGAATGCCGTTTTGATTGACATAAGCGGTATCGGGGGTGTCACTCATGAATGGCTGGCACCAGAAACACGAGATATATCGGATCCTCTCTCTTTACCATTTGAAATGCGCCAGAAAAATGATATCTGGGCTTACGGGCAACTACTATCGGCCCTGGTGGAGATTGGTAGGGATAGTCAAGAGAAGAAGCTGATCAAGGGTGTTGCAGCGGCCGCAACAGCAACAGATCCAGGACTGCGACCGAGTCTACCTTGCATTATTTCGAAACTCAAGCTGCTCTCAGGTAAACAGAAGCCGGTTTTGATACCGGAAAGCAAATCCTCCAGTCCCCAGCCCACTGCCAGTACGAAGACCGGAGTTTGTAGATAGCACAAAGAGATCGTGATCGGTGACATTAGGTAGTATGAACATCAGGCCGACGATAAACCCGCTATTAGTCAATATTCGCTCCAGTCCAGATCCGTCTCATCGCACCCGCCGTCGCTCCATACACCCCATGGAGGTCCTAGCTGCGAGCGGCATCAAGCTGAGATGGCTGATTACTAGTAACTTTAGCTGACCAAAGTGTGATGGAGTGATTTGGCTGGTGCAGATCAAGAGATGATCGTAATTTCTAACAAAAACTAGATATACCTGCGCTGTTTAACACCTCGCTCACACCAAAAGATCACAGATCCAAATCCCCGTACCAAATTCAAAACAACGGCAGCCATGACCCAGTTACCATCCCTCCTGCTGTCGCTATATAGACGCCGAAGATTTGTGCCATAAAAGGCCCCAAAAGACAAAAAAGAGAGAGAAAAAAAGGAAAACCGAGTTTCGACTGGAGGAGTTGGCGTATCGCAATGTGCATGGAGTGTATATACGTCTATTTCGAGAGACGCGCTATAATTGCAGACAAGGAAAGCTGCCTTTCGAAGAATTTGACATTAGGCCAAAGGACGCTGACGATGGTATTATCCGAGGAGTACTGTTGACAAAGTATTAGCTCTGAAGTCAACTAGAGTCGTTCTATCAAACAGAGATTTTTCAACCAAGCTTAAGGGAGCTGGGAGCTTACCTTCCCAACTCCAATCCCTCATAACCCCCAGCCAGTGTAGCCTTCCTCGAACCGTTTTCTCGGTCTCAATACTTTCTAATGGCAGGCTCATGGATCCTCTTCTTGGGACGGGAATAGAAGATGAAAAAGTCGGCGAACATCCAAGGCCCATATCATTGATATTCGGTACCGATTGCCGCCCTCCTTCTTGCCCAAAGAAGTCTAAATTTTCCGGGAGATCATCTTCAATGGCGCTGCCACGATGAACACTCGCTCTTCTCGTCGCGTCCAGTGGGATGACATATGGTATTTGCTGACTTCTCAATTTCGTCAGGCTATAGTCGTCGCGGCGGTACCAGACAGCATGTATAACCTCCAAGCAACGGTCAATATTCCCAATCATCAGTCTAGATTGCATGGCCGCCCATCTTTCCCGAACCCAAGCTCTATCCTCCTCGCTGTCTACCTCGCAGCTAGCGGCCAGAAGAGGGAAAATTTGGATTACTATGGTCCGGGAACTGAGAGGAACTGTGGCTAGTAGCACCAGGACGCGATTGGCCAGTTCACTTGCAGGTTCCGATGGAATCTCTGGAACGGCACGGTGAAGATGTAGTAATGTTGCCCAACGATAGGCCTGTGCTGTTTGATAGCTATGCTGGACATCTGAAGTTGGGTCTTCTGGCGGTTCAAAATACTTAGGAGGCTCCCACTTTTCGATTAGGGTTTTCAACTCAATAGCCTGTGATATTATGGCGATGGAGTTAGTTTTGGTGCTGCACACTTTCTGTACCAGATTAGCCACCCGGCCAATAAGAGGAAATAATGTAGCGGCACATCCAAGTAATGGATCTATTTCATGAACGCGGGTGTAGGGCGACGGTTCCGGAGGGAGCGGCAACTCATCAAATCCATTATCTTCCAACGAAGTCAGCCGGGCCAGGACCACAGTGTATACCCAAGTATTATAGAGAAACCGTAGACGGGCGAAGTCACTGTGTCTCGGTGAAAGATGCCTTTGACTAGCCATGGCTTGATCGACGAGCACCTTCGCTCCTCGGAGATGCTGGATTCCATTGGATATATGCCTGTCCCACGACTCCGCAAATGCGAGAGCAAGGGTTGTCGCCAGTGCCGCATCAGTTCTCATCGTTCTTATGTTCATCGCCAGGCTACGAACGCTTTCGCGCATGTGGTCCATCCCATACACCTTGAGTTGTGGATCTTCCTTGCTGCAGTGAAACGCCGCCAATGAGCAAATCGCGTGATAAAGTGCCGGCGATTCTTTGGCCAAGGGCCACACGAGCGTCCTCCAAGGATTTTCCGAAATGCCGTCTTTGACGGACAGTATACCACAGGTCCTTCTGTCAAACCGCATCAATAACATCTCCGAACTCCCGGGCGAAAACTTAGGCTCCATCGGCATCGTGAGTTCGAATAGTGTTCTAGATGCAAGAGAGGGTGATAAGGCATCACCCCAGCAAATGCTGCCACCCCAAAGATCCGTTTGTCTAGCGATTTCTTCTATTTCCCCATCGTCACTATTTACAAACGGTGAGAAGAATAGCTTGGATTGCTCCGCCGGGGAGTCAAGCAACGCTTCGGGTGTGCGAACGGTATGTGTCTCGGAAACAATGTCATCTCTATAACTGGGTGACCGGGCCGCTAAAAGCTCCATTGGGCTCGGAGGAATGTCTTGTCCTTCCAGACCCAGTTCGCATGGGCTAAAGATTGGGTGCATATCTTCGTTTGGGCTAGGAAAAACGATATCTTCACTTGACTCTGAGGTGGAGAATGGAAAGTCATTTTCCTTTTGTGCATCATTAACTCGAACTTGCCATATTGGGCTTTCGGAGCTCCGTGGGCTCGAGGAGAAATTTGGTGATTCATTAGCTAACGTGAGCGAAGCCGGTCGAGTTGCAGGGACTACTCAGTGGTTGATTAGTTCGCTACCGTCCGCAGTATGCAGAATTTACATACCTTTTTGTCTTTTCGAGAAAACCTTATTGGCGAAACTAGATTCTTCAAAGGGCCTCCATTTAAAATCCTTCTTATATCCCCCACAAGCCACATTTCGTTTGTGACATTGCCGGCAGGCGGGTTTCGTCTCATCGCATTTCAACCTTTTAGATTTGCAGGTCACACACCCTGGTCGTAAAACCGGTCTTGTGTTAGCATAGTTCGTGAGAATGGCTCGGGGCATAAGTTAATCACATCCGGCAATTCAACATAGGACAGGACACATGTGCTTACCGTTACGGCTCTTTGATTGTTTCGGCTTTGTAGCAGTCGGTCCATCAACCGCATTTTGTTTGACGGACGTTCTGGAGCCTTTTGATGACACTGCGTCTATGCGTACCGGACTGCGCGACGTGGCGGGTGTGTTACGCTGCGAGACGTTGGGAAAGGAAACGGCTGGTGCAGTTTGGATGAGTTCCATGCCCAACAGCAAATGATGCTTTCCATAAATCTCAAGAGGGTATCGATATGGGAGAGGATATACAATTTGCGACTAGGTTCGGTTATCCCTGGGATTGTGGCAAACTCAAGATGGGCAGGGGTTGTGTATATGTGAAGATGGATCTGTTGATAGAGAAGAATCCCAAGCTCAAGTTCAAAGACACATGGTATTTTCCCAGGCGCAACAGAGAGGAAAACAGTAAAGAGCGCCTCGTGAATGCTGTACAGAAACGACAGTGATCCAGGGACGTTGCACGGAGAGGAAGTGCGGGGACTTCAAGCAATGATGAGCATAGCGTCGAAGCAAGGAACTAGAGCTTCGAAACTGGCTCCAAGTCGTCAACGGCTCAGACGAACCTTCCCAGCAACAGGGAAACACCGGCAACCAGCCATAGCCGACCAAAGCAATGCAAGTTGAATGCGCAACAGACAAGCTCACATCCAGCGGAAGAAGAGATGTCGAGATAGGAACGCTGGCGGTTGACTATCGTCTCGACGTGGTGATCGAGATAGAGAGACGTTGATAACGAGTTGGCGCCGGATGCGGTTAGCCGCGTCTTTTTCTCCGCAGCTTACCAGCCGTGACCGGTCCCGCTGAAGTGGGCGTCCCACCGAAAAGTGGGATGCGGAGAAAGTATCTTTACGGTTTGCATACGAGGCTAGCCGTAATTTACACGGCAGTCAACGTGGTGAATTGTGTTCCAGTCTTCGTCAGTCTTCATTCTTCCATTCCACTTCAATATGTTCTTCCATTTCGATCATCTCATCTCAACTACAGCCGATGGACGGACTACCAAATGAAATACTTCACGGCTGAATTCGATACTTGTTGACTAACTAACATACAGAGCGGTGGCCACCCTTTGCCATTGGATGGCCTGCGCTTTCGCCAGCCTTGCCCTTTGTTACCTTTTTCGATGGATGTTTCGCTTCTGGCTTTCTATGGCGGCGCGCGAGCGATGTCGGTCTGGATTGAAGGGCCGCCAGGTCTATAGGCTCAGAGGCCATGACCCTCTCTGTGACTTCGACAATGTCACAGATCAGCTTGTCGATCAGGTCGGCCGACATGCTTTCGCGAACGACAACGCGCAAGATCTCAGTGTCTTCTACCGTTGGCGGCAGAGGGTAGTCTGAAAGTGTGCGTATCCCATTAGCACCAGGTGCGGAGCTGGAGTTGTTCAACATCGATGGCTGTTACTCACTTGGAATTATATATTGCTTTGCTCTGAGTAGCAAACTGATGGACTCCTGTTTCACGTCTGGGTATCCCTTTTTGAAATCGTCGGAAAACCGGAACGCAACAACGGGTAATCCCTCGTTATAATCCGCTGAGGTCTCTCCTTGTCTATGGGGTTCGATGCCGGCTACACCATGGAAGTGATAGTCTCCCTTTTTGCGGTGGATGTCGCTGACGCAAACATACCATCCGGTTCTTTCAATGGACTTGCTCAACAACCGTGCATTTTGAAGACAGTTTTCCATGACCTCGCGGTATCCGTTGAATCCCAGCCGGATAAGGTTGTAATATTGTCCGATAACCTGAAGACCCGGACGGGAGAAATTCAGTCCAAATGACTCCTCTGTGCCGCCAAGGTAATGCAACTCGAAAATAAGGTCTTTTGGTAGATATGCGCGATCACGCCAGATAATCCACCCGAGTCCCACATATACGAGGCCAAATTTATGACCTGACACGTTGATAGAATGGACACGAGGGAGTTTGAAATCCCTAGTCAGATGTCAGCATGCCTGAAGAATAAATATACGGCCCTCTGGGAATATACCATTTGGCACCACCGGCACCCGCGTGAGTGAAAGGGGCGATGAAACCACCACTTGCTGCGTCAACGTGAATAGGTATATCCCAGCCGTGTTCCTCTTGCACTCGATCCAGAATCTTGGAGATCTCCTCCACTGGTTCAAAATGGCCGGTATACGTACTGCCCAGAATCACGAATATCCCGATGGTATTCTCGTCCACATGCTTTTTGACTTCGGCGGGGTCTAGCCGGTAATGACTTTTCACAGAAACATCTAATATCTTGGCCTCGACATCGAAGTATCTCGCAAACTTCAACAGGGCCACCTGTGCATTTGCTCCCATAATGATGTTCGGTTTTGACGTATCCTTCCCCTCGCTCCTCCTCCTTTCCTGCCAGCGCCGCTTCATTGCCAGTCCACCGAGCTGGATCGCCTCCGAAGATCCCGTCGTGGCCGTTCCGATGGGGTGCTCACCAGTCTGGGGTTGCCACATGTTTGCGATCATCGAAATACAGCGCGCGTGAAGGTCCATCAGGGCAGGGTATTCGTCTGCATCGGCAAGATTCTTACTGATATTCTCGATCAAAAGCTGTTGTGCCTCCTGTTCCATGAAGGTGCCAACGAAACTGAGGTTTGTTTCAGGTTAGCTAAAAAAAAACAAAAAGAGAAAGGGAAAAACTCCTCCCAGCTGTAGGAAAATGGATCTATATCTAGGCCTACCTCGCCATGTTCAAGTTAGGAATCCCATCTAGATCCAACTCATCTCTCAAAATGCGATACACCGCCCTCGACGACGCCCCCATCTGGGGTATGCGGAATTTGGGGATCTCCTCCTTACTTGCATAGCGGGTGGAGTATGCCGTTCTCGTCGCGACAGCGCTGGCGGTGAAAATGTGCCTTCGGTGGCTCTCCTCCGGGTCGTTGCGGAGCTGCTCGACGATTTCTTCCGGATTGATCTATAGCGGGAGACGTCAGTGAGTGCTGGGAAACAACGCATGCATTTTTGGAATGCGAGCTTTGCATTGGTACTATCGATTAGTAGAGTCAATCGATACAGTAGGACTTACGTGTGTTGCGAGCATGTTGAACTAGATGCAATTCTGGAGACTCTTGTAAATATTCTAGGTATGGATATCAAATGCGATACGAGTCTTCTCAGTTGGTACTTATATATTCCTACTTGAAAAAAGACACTGTTTGGAAGGACAATTAATGCTTGGAATGCAAAGCAGGTTAATTAGCCTACGTCATTGATGTTTATTGCGAGAACTATCACAGCAACATGAAATCACTCAAAGACAACAACAAGAAGGCTAGAAGCCATACTCGAATCCTTCTGATTCAATGGATATAGGACTTCCTTGATGATTGTGAACTCCATACCTTTTACATTACTGAAGGTGCCTCGACGAGCCACTGTCATAAGGATTAACTAGGTAAACAGTGAGAATAAAATTCATAATTCATTCACTGAGGTGAGATGCGAGTATGAAAACCTATAGATCCATGCAAGGAACCAAAGCAATCTACATCAATGTATGTACTGCTGTTTTGCTATATATAAACAAGAAATAAAGATATTCTTTTTCTTCAATTCCACGAAGCAGCTTTACGCTTATTTCTCCGCAAACTCCATAACCACGCTCTTGGGCTCCACATACGTTCCCAGCGGCTTATACTCAAGCTTCTTATACCCGAACGCACCGGGACCACCGTACTCCAGGCCGCGAGGCGTATCCGTCCATCGAGGCGAGCACGCAATCCCCAACACGGTGACCATCAGACCGTATCTAAACTCCGGAACACCCAGGGCCTTACCGGACTGCGTATCGAGGACGGAAATCAGATCCGGCACCATGGCGATGTACGTCTCCTCTCCGCTGTCGGAGGTATGCTTCGCGTAGATATTCTCGTTCTTGAATGGGATCCGCAGCACGCCGCCGACGACGACGGCGGGTAGGGTGCCGGTGCTGGCTTGCTCTTCTTCGGACTGCAGGGTCTGCTGGATGGTGATCTCGCCGTAGGAGTGGCCCTTGAAGAGGCGGCGTTCGACGGCGATGATCTTGCCGCGGAAGAGGATCTTGGCGGCGCTGGGGCCGCCGATTTCGTCGATCATCTGCTCGGCGACGGTGGAGAGGGTGTTGTTGGCGTGCGCGCGAGCGATGCATCGGCCAATGCGCCACGCGAGGGAGACGGTGTTGATGACGCTGTATTTCAGCACGCGGTCGGTTGTGGTGGGCTTGGCGGCCATGCCGACTCTTGAGCCCATTTCTGCGCATGAGGCGCGGAGAGCTCGGTCGACGATCTCGTCGTCTGTGGTTTTGGTCATGATGATGGACCGGCCGTCGCCCGAGGCGATGGCGCATGGTACTAGTTGTTTGTCTTCGTAGACGCACATGGTTGTCTGCCAGTAGGTCGGATATGCGCGACCTATTGTTCATGGTTAACGAGACTGTATTTCCTTTGAAGAGAAAAACATGAACACATACCCATCCAATCTGCGTCAATGACAGGGCAGTCGTGATTCTTCGTAGAACCGAGAGCCAGTGGCTGAAGTCCGTTGGCTCCGCCAATCTCCAGGCCCATCACGGCATCAATGGAGTCGTGTTTCAGGTATTCCATGAGCTCTAAGAATGCATGTTCGGTCTCCTCGTGGGCTAGTCGCTCTACGGATACAGCAGGAGATCCCATATGGCCGCCCCCTATTTATATAGTCAGTAAGAGATTCGAAAGAGAAAGACCAAAGAAACAAGCATCAAGCACATACAGTAGATAAGAGCATCCTCAGGCAGCGAAGATGCGTCGATGACACGGATCTTGTGACCTTGCCGGATCTGATCTCTGATACGGATATATTCTGCAAATGGCGAGCCTCCACCGGCGCATCCAAGTACGTAACATCCATCAGCCAGCCACTTGACATCGATTTCGGAGATTATCCATTCCTGCACACCCGTCTTGGGGTTCTTGACCACCTGAGGTCTGTATGTGTCGACGTCGATGGCAGCAGGCTCGGGTTCGTCCAGATGAGCATCTCTCTTCGCTGCCTCCTTGTAGATTTCTTCGTCGTCTCCCTCATCATCAGAAAGCGCGCCATTAGTGAACGGTACGCCTTCCGGCGACAATTCACCGACTGCTCTTGCGATGATGCGGACTTGGTTAGCCACGTATTGCAACGGGAGAGCATCCACTTCAGCCAGGTAGACTGTTTCGCGCAAGGCGCCGGATGAAACTGCACGGTCAATCGCTGTTGCTTTTGCCTGCTCCACAATCTCCGCCACGGTACGCTCCTCGGTGCTTTGGATCATATCAACAGTGCCTCCAACTTTGGACATTGCTGCTCCGACGGCGTTGGCGACGGAGTGGAAGGGCGGGCAAATCACCTTGGATACGCCATTTAGCTCAGTGGGTGCGATCACGGAGCCACCGCCAACTAGGAGAACGGGGAGAGGAGCAGGAGACGTCTTCATCAGATCGACAACGGTTTCCAGCATAACCTTCACCCGCGCTTGGGCCTTGGTAACGGTTTCCCGGTCGATATCCTTGACAAGGTCCGCATTTCCGATATCTGCACCTGCAGCCACTGAGATATCTGTGGCGGTGAGGACGTCACCTCCAAAGACCTTGGCTTTCGTGCTCAGGAAATGACCAACGGAATCGGGGCCAACCGTCACTTTTCCGTCTTCGGAGCGAACAATAGAGCCACCACCAAGACCGATGGATTCAAGATGCGGCATGCTGAAATTGATCTGGACGCCAGCAACGGTCACATATGCCGAAGCTTGGCGCGGGAACCCGGATGGAAGAAGGACACCGACATCACTGGTGGTTCCGCCGATGTCGACGACAATGGTTGCCGTCTTCTCTGCGCCGTCGTCCGCTTGGCCACCCAGTCCTAGATAGGCGGCACCTCGCATGGAGTTTGTTGGTCCAGAGGAGAAAGTACGGATAGGAAGGCGGGCAGCGGAGGGTGCGTCAATCAGGGTTCCGTCATTCTGGGTGAGGTACAGAGCACAGTCCAGGTGAAGCCGTTTCATGGCATTCTTGAAGCCTCGGATAGTCCGTCTGGCAAACTTGAGGATGGAGGCGTTTAGAATAGATGCGTTTTCTCTTTCAAGGTAGCCGATCTGGGAAACCTCGGATGAGCAGACGATATCGACATCTGGAAGCTCTCGGCGCACGATTTTCCGGACATTATCCTCCTGGTGGAAGAAGTCGTCGATTGGGGAGAAGACACCGGAGATGACAACGGCATCGATTCCCTTCTCCTTGATGACAGCGCACTCTTTGACGATCTGCTCTTCATTGATGGGAGACTCCTGCGAACCATCGATGTGCAGGCCGCCGTCAACGTAGCAAAAGTAGCCGTTCATGATAGACTTGAGAACATTGGGGAAGTCGGAGAATGGCGGGACCTCTCTGGTGAAGCTCCGTGAGAGGCGGATGATGGCCACCTTGGACAGGCGTCGGGCGTCATGCTCGACAATGGCATTGATGAAGTGGGTGGTGCCGATGGTGAGGCAGGCTATCTGATCGCGAGGGGCCTTGGACTCGTCCAGGACACTGCGCACAGCGGCTTCTATGCCGTCTGTTACGTTGGGACTGGTGGTTGGGGTCTTGTGCCAGGCGACAACGCCGCGGTTTGGAGAGCTGGTGGCTCGAGTGTCCAGGATGACGGAGTCGGTGTTTGTACCACCGACATCCACACCGATGCGATACGGCTTAGAAATGGCCATGATGAGGGGTGATATATTGTTTAAGAGAAAGAGAAAGAAAGAAAGACGGGAATATATTGATGAGGGAGGACTGTCTATATACCGAGGCCACCAAGGAGGGACAGGGCTCTTGATATAGATGGTATAAATCTGGTCAGTCGACGGCAAGAAAAAAGGAAAGAGAGAACCGGACAGAGAAGGAATTCCTCTTTATAAGGCCGACTTGAGCCCATGTCAACGGGTGTTCAGGCCCTGTGTACATTGTGTACATTGTGTACAGTACTGTACATCTCCACCTTGGGAGTGGTTCCTCTTTTGCCTTGACACGATTGATTCCAGTGGACCAGAAACCTGGGGATGACCCGTCAACGCGGAGGATATGGGAGACTGACTCGTGCGGATAGACACACACGACAGAGACACGATACCGGTAAAGACACGCAACCCAACCGACAAGATACGCATAAACAGTAAAGTTGCCCGATCGAAACGGGAAAGAACACGAGGGGCGCACCGACCGGCCTGCCGTTCTTCCGATTGGCTCCGACTGTTTGGGCCGCACCGCCTGCCGGAGCCCCTCCTCAGCCTCATTTCCACCAATCGCCGCGCAATTCCCACCGGCCTTTGCGCGCTGCTCGCCGACAGCGGAATCGAACGGACGAAGCAAGACGGCCATTCTCGCTGCCAGAGTGCCAGACTCTTCAGAGATAACCTGACAGCAGGGTTAGATGCTTGTTCCATTCCCCGTCCGACATTCCGGGGCAGATCTCAGGACGCTTCACTACGACATCATCTTCCACCCATGCATGCACGCATAGCTATACACACTGACACTGACACTGACAGACATCAATGGATGTGGGGATAACCAGGTCTCAATGCGCATCCTGTTTGAGAGCAAGAATCGAGTTAATATTACCAAATATTAATGTTCTTTTCCCGCAACAGAAGGAAAAAGCTAGCAAACTCAGCAAGCTCACAATCAATCGCCTGAGATATGGAGCCGTCCAGCTAGGCCATCCTGATTGGAGAAGCGATCCCGCTATCGATGCCCAGAGACCGGAAGAGTGGTGGCCTCAGCAGCTGTGGTCTTTGTGTCTTGTTTGAACTGTCTGGCTGCGGAAGAACAGCCCTAGTCAGGATGCCCTGAGTCGAGGGAAATCCAGCTGTGTGGATGGACGCCCCACCCGTCCCAGACTTCAGGGAACAACCGCAAATGACTCGGCCAAAAGCGCCATTCTCGCGCATACATTCGTGTCTGCTGAATAAGTTGCGTTCTATACTGTGTCTTCCCCGCAGAGAGACCAGACCAGCAGCATCCACCGTGGGGAAGACACATGTCGCCTCCACCTGGGGAAGACCTCTCGGGCTTTTGTTCTCCGGGAAAAGCTGATATCTCTGCATATCTTTTGCCCAGAACAAACCCCATAGCTATCTCACTAGTCTCCCCATCAACTATCTCGCCTTAGCCTCTGCTCCTTTTTCTATCTACCAGACTTTCCCAGCTTGTTGCTCTCCGTGATCGTACGGAAAAGGCCAGGAAAAGGCATACTTTCCGACGCTTCGCCTCCATGGGCCGGCTATCTTCACGAGTGGGAGTGGCCGGGTCTGTGACTCCGCTGCCATGAGGGCCTCCAGACTGCTTATAAATGCCTCTCCGTTTTCCCACTCTTTTCCTGAGGGAGCCCGTTTCCCGGAAGCTGCATTTGCTGGCCAGCAGTCCTTCTCCCTCTTCCCCCTTCTCTCTCCTCCCTCTCTTCACACCATGTCTTTTCGCAGGGTGGTCGAGCGCCTCTACGTGCCCACCTCGAAGGAGACGGAATCTACAGTCTGGATCAACGATGACATTCGCCCTCTTCCTCCCCAGCGACGGACGTGGAATGTCTACGCCTTCTTGTCCTTCTGGGCCATCAACCAGATTGCCCTGAGTAACTGGCAGTCTGGCTCCTCGCTGGTGGCCTTTGGCCTCAGCGTCTGGCAGACCGTCATCGCCGTCATCGTCGGCAAGCTCGTCATTGCAGGAGTTGCTGTCTTCAACGGTTATGTCGGAGCCGAGTGGCACATCGGCTTCCCCGTCTTCTCGCGCGTGGTCTGGGGCATCTACGGCTCCTACCTGGCTCTGCTGCAGCGCATCCTGCTCTCCGTGGTCTGGTTTGCCGTGCAGTCGTGGACCGGAGGCCTGTGTGTCACCGCCATCCTCGCCTCCATCTTCTCTGGCTTCCACCACCTGGACAACAGCTTCCCCGAATCGGCGCATATGACCACCAAGCAATTCATCGGCTGGGTTGTCTACAACGTGCTCACCGTTCCCATCCTGTATTTGCCTCCCGAGAAGACAAAACGCCTCTTCTACGTCATGAACTCGATCTCCCTCGTGACGCTTGTGGGAATGACGATCTGGGCTCTCACCACTGCAGGCGGCGGTGGCCCCCTTCTCACCCAACCCTCCACTGCGAGCTCCTCCAGCGAGCTGGGCTGGTCCGTCATCAACGGCATCACAACCGTCATTGGCGGCATCGCCGTCGGCCTGACAAACCAACCGGACTACTCCAGATTCGCAACCAAACCAGGCGACCAAGTCTTCGGCCAGTACTTCGCCATCATCGTGCTCGGCTCCATCATGCCCACCCTCGGCTGCCTCGTCTCCTCCGCGACCCTGCAGATCTACGGCGTCGCCCTGTGGAACCCGCCCGACCTCGCCCTCAAGTGGCTCGAGGTCGACTACAACGCCAAGTCCCGCGCCGGCGCCTTCTTCGCCGGCCTCGGCCTCGTCGTGTGCCAGCTCGCCATCAACACCATCGACAACGCCTTCTCCGCCGGCATGGATCTCAGCGGGCTGCTGCCGAAATTCATCAACATCCGCCGCGGCGCGTACATCGGGCTCATCATCTCCATCGCGCTCTGCCCGTGGGAGCTGCTCTCCTCCGCAGGAACTTTCATCAGCGTGCTGTCCGCCTACTCCGTCTTCCTCGGCCCCATGTGCGGCATGATGGTCAGCGAGTACTGGGTGGTTCGATCGCGCAAGATCAAGCTGAGCGATCTGTACCACCCCCGTCCAGAGGGTATCTACTACTACTGGTATGGCGTCAATCTCCGTGCCGTGGCTGCCTGGGTCGTTGGCTTTTCGCCTTTGCTTCCGGGTTTCGTGAATGCCGTCAATCCTTCGATCTCGGTGCCCATGGGATGTGTCAGGCTGTATAATTTGGCGTATCCGCTGGGATTTGCTATCAGTTTTGTCGTTTATGTATTGATCAACAAGGTGTTTCCGCCGCCTGGTCTGGGAGAGGTTGACGATGTTGACTACTATGGAACATTCACTCCTGAGGAGGCTGCGAGGTTGGGTATGGCGCCGATGGATGATACAATCTTTGACGATTTCAAAGGTGGAGAGAAGACGTCGACAAGTCATGTTGTTTAGGTTGTTATGGTTATTAGGGTTATTAGGGTTATTTAAGGGTTTATATTCTATTTTGATGAGACAGACAAATAAGATGTATGCACATACAGTACTTCATGTAAACGGGATTCCGCAAACCTAACAAAGCCTGAAGAATGGCTATTTCTTGATAAACACAATACTCCTAGTCCCAAATATCTTGATGCTGAACTCTTGATACTGAACCTATTTCAAGGCTAACAAGTGACGACATCCCCTTCGCCATTAAAGTATCTGTTCACAACGATATCTCCCCACTGATCATTGCTAACATGATTTCCACCTACCTCAAGAAACCTTCGGGGTATGCTTTCATAGTGCATGCAATCTATCCCCATCTCCTGACCAAATATGATTCCGGAGCGGGAATTCGGCACTTCTTCCTTCGGCACCACGATCGCAGAAAAGAAAAGCTCTACCGGGGCATTGGAGACGCCGATGACAGCTTCAACCCGGACACGCACTCCCTCGCGGATACGATAAGGATCATGAATCGGATCAAGAAGGTGTTTTCGAAAACTGTCAGACAGTACGTCTTCAGTGATTATTGTCTCGGATGCTCCAGTGTCCCATAGCATCTCCACGGACTGCAGAGCTTCCTCGAGTGAGCCAACTTCTTCGGCATCAACGGCCGTCAGGCGTAAGTTTGCAGTCACAAAGGCTGAAGTGGCCTCGGTTAATGACGTGGGCATCCGTACCGGGTATGGTTTCATGAATGGTTTTGATGTGTCGATGTTGTCTCTTATCCGCTGTTTCGCTTTGGCAGAGGCGGGCCGTGGGAAGGGCATCGAGTCGACATTGTAATTTGTTCGGATCTGCTTGGGGACTTGGGAGGCCGTAGTTTCATTTCGAACATTTTCCAGCGCCGCTTCTCGCACGGCACGGCGTTGGGAGGGAGATATTGTTGAGAATGTGAACGTGGGTTGATTATCATCCCCGATGGCAGCGGCTACAGCATCCACACAGTCCTTCCAAGTAGTCGCGTGAGGAACGCTGACCCTTTTAGTCGGATCTGCGGCGGCCATCTCTTTGCCAACTTGATATAGAAGTTGACCAGGGTGAACATTAGCAGCCTAAGATAGAAGATTCAGCATACAGGTCCGGTGAATGATGCAAACGGATTGTGGAATATTCACGTACCCCTTTGGTGGCCATGACTCTAGCTTGGACTTCAGCTGTAGATCGATAAGCTTGAAACACGAGTATTTTGGAGATGAAGAGGTATCCCTTGTAGCAAGTCTGTCACACCTGCCTGTCCGCTTCTGAGCGGTGTTGAATTCCTGAGTGAACCGACCTTTCGTTGAAGTAGATAGGTAGCAAAGAGCCAACAGTAGTTAACTAACTAGTTAACTAACTAGTTAGCCGTCCGACAGATGTTCCTTCGAGATTGAACCATCAAGAACCACTTCCATACGGTATAGTCTATATCGTCGTCCGGCTCCACGACTTTGGCTGGCATTCCGGCCTCCGTTAAGCGGCGCGCGACTGTTTCTCGCAATTTATTATTGAACTTCGGACATTGGCGGACACTTGCGTCCGCTTCTGGGGAAGAACAACTTTCCGTCAAACCTTGAGAGCTACATGACGCTGACATTTCCTCGCTTCCAGCTTCATCGAAGCCAGCTCCGCTGGACAGACAGTTGTCTGTTCGTAAGGAAGGCTATCCCACCATTTCCAGTTGAACAATGTTTCCTCAGTTAACTATACCGGTTAGCTTGCGGATACTAATAAGCAAGGAATCCACTAACTACTCACTGGAGACGACGAGTCGCGCCAACAGCGGCCACGACGGAAACAGGAGCGGGGACGGGGGCAGGAGCAGCCTATAATCCGTTAACTCACTGATAACTACCCGCAGGATTGTCACTTACAGCAGAAGCCTCGGCTTCAAGGCGAGCTCGTTCAGCCATATGCCTGTCCAACGAAGCAAGACTGGCAGCGACATTGGCTTCATTCTGAGCCCATTTCGCGATACACTTATTCACCAAAGCGGCGGCGGCACCGAAAAGTCGTTTACGAGGCATCTAGAAGCGAGATCGACGCGTTAACACTGATACCAACAAGGATAAGAGTCACGATTACTTACAACGACGAAGAAAACGCACGAAGATTCGCCTTTCCTAGTCTTGCGGTTGACTTTACTAAACCACCTCCTGGAACAACTCATCTTCGACTCATACAGCCTTGCAGACGCACGCACTATTAGGCCCTTCAAACCGAATACTTGCTCTCAGAGTGTCATCAACACCATAAATCTTGGTGCTTTGGCTGGTTTGTTTCTGATTCTCAACGTGTTTACGTTTGCATGTCCGACCTCGACAGGAGCAGGTTTGATGCCTGCGATACAAGCCATTGTTGCACCGCTGCCCCAGGCCAGCGGACACACACTGGGCAAAGGCCACGCAACCTAAGCCTTGTACAGCCCGCTGGCAGGCAACACACTCATGCCCGGGAGAGGGCATATTCCTAGCTCTAGTCACGAGGATGGCCTCGCGGAGCTGGGCTCTGACTGCTAATTGAGCTGGATTATCCAGCCCAATAAGAAGAACCGGCCGAAGGAATGGCTCCCGACACCAAGCTCTCTCCCTCCCAGGAAGAGGTTGTTGCCCCGTTTCGGGGGG
>LJPH01001939.1:47660-67786 GCA_001430925.1 Byssoonygena ceratinophila
GTGGGGGGGGGGGGGGGGAAGACCCGGTACAATGACCGGGTTAGCCCGCGATGCCTGGAACAGCACTTCCGCGGGAGGCAACGGAACGAAGGTGGCTCCCGGCCACCACTGACACCCAGCCACCACTGACACCCGGGCGCCGTTTAATACCGCCTCGCTCAGTTAGATAGCTCACTCGAAGCAGTGCCGCACCGGCGGAACTTCTGTCTGCAGGAACCCGAATAACCGGTTTCCCATGTCTGCTGGCGTAATGTTAACAGCTTGTTGATGGTCGGCGCCTTCTGCATTGATTCCTCTTAAAATGGTATAGTTGACAAAGTGTGAGATTGTTCTTTGGGCCAAGAGACTGAATAATCAGAGATGTAGCTTTATGGATGGCTTTGGCTCGCCAGTTGTCAATATATTCCTGAGCTTTGTAGACATCAGTTCCAAAGAGAATGTCTAGATCAGAAATAACCTCAGGAGAAGTCCATTGCTTTTTTTCCAACCAGGGCATCAGAGATATGTCCCATCCTATTGAGATGTACAGTAGTGGGGAAGGCAAAGGGAACCATAGTGTATTGATTTGAGTGTCCAGAGGGAGAGGTTGGACCAGGGGTCAGATTGCAATGAGCATTTGATGAGTTCAGACCACATTCCTGATTTGAGGATTTCTAATTGATTATGGTCTTCCTGGATGGCAACATACCAGGACAGCATAGTTTGACAGTTTTTCTTGCACGGGGCTGTGTGTGCTGTGAGGGAGAAGAGGAGAAGTAATGTGAACATCACCAGCTTTGCAGACAACATCCATCCATTTAGTGCTATATCTCTGTTCATCCTCAGGCATGAACATAGCATTCTTGATTCAGTGTACATAACCATTTGTTGCCAACCCGCGCGAAACAACAGACTCCCACCATGGCTTCATGTTCTTATGCATTCCAGGGAGAATTTGGGTACAATCTCCGGGAAGTTCTCGATGTATTATCAACATATCTCCATAGATCTTCAATATATTTTTGTCTGCATTTGGGAACGAGTCGGTCCTCGATACTCTGCATTTCTTGCCGTTTCTTCGAGGGCATTTCACCAGGTGGCATTCAATTTTCTTACTTATATAGGGCGTTGGTCACATCGAACGGTTTGAACGGAAGACGGATTCGTGGGAGCGAGGATTCATCTGTCAAGGTGGGGAAGTGAACAGCAGCTCTAATGTCCAGGCATCAGAGGATATTCTCTTTTGGCCTAGCGGTTAACGACTCTGTCACTCAACATTACCACATCCCCATTTCAGCTCCCCGATGCCCTCTTATGTGAGCTCGTAAATTATGTAAACAGACTCTGTAAGTAACGCCCATTCTAGAGCAGCTTTGTGTTGAGATAGCTGATATTCGGAGTGAATATTCAGCAGAAGAAAGCAATATAATAACTCGATGGTTATTATTTTGGGAATTTGAAAGTGCTCAATTCCACACCAAAAAGGCGTTATTTATTAGAATTCATCCGGACTATAGGTAATTGGCGTCACTTGCCAATGCCCCATTTTTCGGCCCCGAGGTCTTCTCCCGAGTCAGTTGAAGCCGAAGCTGTGGAATAGCACTTGATGACTTGTGGCGCAACTCATTGTTGCAATAGGGGCGTCTTAGAGGCTCCGGTGAAGTGGACTCGCTTCTCAACGCAAGCAAATAACTCAAGCGAATCCGCTCGACCAAGTGAAGAGACCACAAAGCTCGAGTATCAAAATGACTTCCTCGCAATGAATGGATAGGTCACATGTGTAAGATGTGATCGATTCAGGTACCATGCCCACTTCTGTCCACCAAGCCAGTGAATGTAAATGGTAGGTGTAATATGATGAGTTTCGTGTCTTGTTGTTCATCAAGTCATACATTTGTATCTTTGACGAAGTCACCAGAATTTGGTTCTTTCTTGCATGTTGTCAATGCCGCTTGGTTAAAAGAGAAGATTCCATAATTTCTAGGGTATCAGGAACTCCTAAGCGCTGATCCGCTTTTAAGCTTGGTTCTTGACACATGTCAGCAAAATAGACAGCAGGCAGGATATAATCTCAATGATATCAAGGATCAGATCAGGATTTCGACACCACTGCTTGATAGCCGTAGTGATAATATAATTCTGGTATGGCTGGAAGAGTAGTCAAAGCCTGTTCATGATAGATGATCAAGGAGAATTTAATGATTTGCAGCCAGGCATTCAGTCCTGAATCAAACAGTTGAAATAGAGTAAAGTAGTCACTCCCTTATTTTCCTTGTCCACATACTATGAATGACCGTGTTAGTTATAAGATTTGGAAAATAGTGATATGTAAGGTACATACCTAAACCAGATTCCAGAAATATGAGTTAGTGTCTGAATGGTAGAATGAAGCTGATAATGTTCAGTGCATCATTTAGGGCATCGGTGACACAATCTGCGAACATTTTAGCAGCCTTTGATTCCTTCTCTGTAATCTTGTTGGAAGCTGGAGTGAGAAAGGCCCCTTGCAAACAGTTTTATTTCAGCCCTGGAACCTGAAGAATGCACTTCGGTGGTAAGGTCAACAGTTATGTCATTCGCGCTGATTATTTTAAAAAATAGATGAGCTATTGAACTCAAGTATTCGTAAGAATACAAAAGACTCGAATGAGCTGCGAAGGCACCACGCCATATATATATATGGATACTCGAGCATGGAAGATGATGAAAGAAAAGAAAGTAAGAAGCATAAGGAAAATAAGGATGCTTATATAGTTGGACAACCGTCCAATTTAAAGGCATTGATTCACCCATAGCATAGAAAATATATGTGAAGGATCCCAAATGTGCATGGTAATTCCATGTTGTAATAGTGAGTGATCTGCCGTGATTCTCACTGAATGATAGAATTCAAAGGCCAAAGTGAGGCCAAAGTGAAGCCAAAGTGAAGTCCAAGTGAAGTCCAAGTGAAGTCCAATGAAGCTGGGAGGATCCAAAATACATTGAGTGAATCGGTCCCCTTTTCGGAGAGTGTTTTTGCTGAAATGATAACCTGATTTTCCATCGGAACGTTCTCCAATGCCGCAAAAAGGAAAAGGAGTCGAAGCGAGAAGTGTCCCATGGATCTTTGCAAAACCAAAGATACCGACCATCTGAAACCGACAATATATTGGCGAAAGCGGAGTCCCAAGAACAGTAGAATGTCAAAACAAGCTTCACAGCCCAAGTCCAGCTCTTTCAAAGGGGCGTAAGCTTTGGTTCTCAACCATGGACGAATCGACAAATACCCGACCTGGAGTGTGGACACAGTGGACAGAGGGAAGATGCTCCCATGGAAACTCGAAGTGAGTGAGTTCTGCTCCAGAGGTTTCTAGCCACGTTAGTTTGTTACTATTTTCTGGCTAGGGGAGGCTACCGAGTTTATTCTTTTTTTGAGCTTGAGAAGCAGCTGAACCGGCATTCAGCGATTCCCACTGGACGCTCAGCATAATCGACAAGTCTCGATGCAGACAAGAACTCTGGTGAGAGTGTCGGGGTCTCATGGAGAGCTAACTCGCTTGTCAGGACTCTTGATTTGTCGACTTTATTCCCTCTCTCTGCGCAGCCTTATGGCCTCTTCTCGGGTCGTTTGAGTGTCCTCTTTGCTTTTTTCCACTACTTTGGAAGAACTCCTGTTTCCGGATGGCCAGCAATGACAAATCAAACCGCAAGGCCTGGAAGCAGGCACACGCAGCGACACATGCCCATTAGAATGAGGGTTTTTCTGTGCTTCTTGGTCGACTGAATTGGGTTGCAGCTTTGTTCGTGGCATGAGCGGCTGTTTTGTCGCGGGTGTCGTTGGTACAGAGTATATAATTAAAAGCCATGAGCTTGGTGTGTTGCTCTCCTGGGAACGGCGCAGCGATCCCACCGCCCATTCCCCTTGCACATTTGTATGCTTTCCACCCGAAAGGTAGGTCGATTGGTGGAGTACAGGCGGTGGAGGTGGCCGTCGCATGGCAAGCAAGGATTAGAATGGTTTACGTGAAAGCCATGGCGCCGTCGGAGAAAATCACGTTGCTCCAGGGCTTTTCGGAAGCCTGGCACAGAAGAAAGGCGGCGGCGGCTTGATAGCAACTCAAAAATGATAATATAGACATGGTCTTGACCACCACACAGCCCGGGCTGATTGTTAGTTACGTGCAGGACACACACAACCACCACCAGTTGGGTGCCAAATCAGTTTCGCACCCCTGCAACCTTTCGCTTTTCCACCCGCAACTCAGTGCTGTCTTGGTCAAAGTGTGTGATGGCCGTAGTTAGTTAGTCAGTCTCGGCAAAAAATCGGTCGCTACCGTTCCCCGCTGCATCCTGCATGAATATAAAAGTCTTCGGTGCGGACGATATTCCAATTCTGTTAGATGGGTTAACCCTGTGAGATGTTGGGCGCAGTGGCCTTCAAGTTCTCCCCAGATTGATTTCTCATGCAGCATGCTCGTGCACTGCACACGCCTTAGTTGGTTAGAGTCGTTAATCAGGGTGCTAAGCCCAAAGCGCTTGTCGTAGCTGGAGCGTGTCCTTGGTGTCCTTGTAAGCGAGGGTTCTCGAACATCTTGCATCTGCTAGATTCACCAACAGACTCCCGCCAGACAGCCTCGTAGAATGACAAAATCCAACATGTCTCTCACGTATTCATCACACCTTTCAGTCTCTCGTAGGCCCTTTGGTTGTTGGACGACAGATGAAGCAGAGCGGGATTGGCGTTTTGATAGAGGGTTCCACCAGAGAGCTTACCTAAGAAGGGCAGAGGAGCGCGGTGCCACAAGCGGCCGGAGGGCTGCGAACCTCTCTAAAATGAACCAACTGGAGCCATGCTGTCAGCACCGATGAAGCTACTTTCGTCCTCTCTTCATTCCCCCTCCATGCCTATCTTGTCGTCCTCCTCCTTCCTCCTCCTCCTCCTCTTCTTCTTCTTCTTCTTCTTCTTCTTCTTCTCTCACCATCGCCATTCCCCTTCTCTCCGCTACTTTCTGCTCGACTTTTGGCATCGTGATTGATTCTTGTTTAGGTCGGCTAATCTAACCTTAGGGCGAACCTTAACACCTCCAATTCATGACTTTTGCGGCCCAGAATCTTGCCGCCGTGATTGGTTTCCAGCCGTCCAGCACCCAAAATGCCAATTCGCTGATGACACCCCCGATCCCTGCGTCGAAAACACACAAACTTGCGTCTTCCCCCTCCCTCCTCCATAGTATATTCCGACTTCACCTGCCTATACATATTATGCTGTCCCACAACCTACAAGGGCACGGCCAGCCTACGTGCTGCCTCACAGGTTCCTTTATGATACCCCGGTCCCCAACTAGTGGAAGAGTGCAGCCGCCCCGTGCGCCAGTGACAGACTGACGGTGAGATCTCGTCTCCACCCTCTTTCTTTGAGTTCCACTAGCCAGTTACTGCTCGAGCTAAAGAATCAACTTGAACCATGTTGGCATCTGACCTTGAACCAACCAAGGATTGTCTGCCGCCGAGCTTGGCTAGACCCAGCCCAGCCACTCTATCCAAGCCGTTTTCAGCTAGTTCAGCCTTCCCATCGAGAGCCAAATCTGCCGCCAATTGGCTTTTCTTTGCATTTCGTAATTTGGGTCAGTTTTGAATTTGGCGCTAGCTGGGGTTCTTAACTAATTGGGTATCGTAGAAAGCGAGACCTTCTTGCGAGGAACATTCGAGCCTCCTCGGGGTTTTATCGCCAGCGAGAAACGGCCAATTTTTTTTGGCGATAGACCTGGCTAGGTTGCCCTCTCTTATCGCTAAAAAAATCATGGACTGTTTCGACCGTCTTGCTGCAAAAGACAAGCCTTCACGGATGATGGAAACCATGCATTTCGAGCCCTGCAAAGCGTTCTGGGCAATCCAGTCCTTGTGTCGATTGTCGGATCTATTTGGGTCTCTTCCTTTCTTTTTCTTCCTTTTGTTACTGCTCCGTTTCTCCCCTGAACGTTTGATTGGAGCGAGACCACTTCCAGCAAGCAGATCAATTCAATTTAAATCCTAATATTTGCAGAATGTCCATCTTCCGGGGTTCGCCAGCCTGACAAAGAGAAGGGACCTGAGATCGACGCAGTCACTCTTCATTATTTTGTAAAAATTTCGCTTTCATTTCTTTTTCACTGCAATTGGCTATTGGTTGTATTTTCGCTGGCTCGCGACCTTAATATCAATACGAAAGAAATATGTACAGCTTCACACCCTTGCCACCGGGTTTCCGTCTTTGGGATTACTCCCCAAGTCAACCTATTTTGGGATAACTGACAATCAAGAATCACTAGTTTGCTGTCAATGTCAGTCGATTTTTCCTTTTTCCTCTCTTACTTTCTCTCTCGCTCTTCCATCCTGCAGGCCCGCAAATTTTGACCTGACTACTTTGCTTCCAAGTAGAAAACTCCCCCCCTCTCCCTGATTGCGCGCATCATTATTGTATATCTTGACATTTTTGCGTTGCTTTGCGACTGACAAGTCTACGTGGCGATTGTTCTGGATTGGGACTTCCCTTTGTTCGCTTGTTCTCTTTTTGTCCTTCGCAACAATAACACGGATTGCGGGTCACTTTATCCCTACCGTCGCCACTCCCCGCACACACCGAGGGTCGGTACCACGACTGACAGGTCGCAAACGGCTGCAAACAAACCCGGTCGAATATATTATATTCTTGGTATCTTCAGCTCCCGCAGCGAACAGGATCAATTCCCTTCCAAAACGACTTACTCGACGCAATCTCTCGTGCCGTGCGTGTCCAAATTGTTGGCGAAGGAGTACTCCGTACGTCCAAAGTCATAGTTAATACTAGAACCGACCCCAGGGGCATTCATTCTTAAGCTACCAACGATCGCCGTGCCACACTTCTCCACCTCTGCGTCTGTCAACAACCTTCAATTGCAGATAACATCGATAATCTCTCGATTCTTATGCCGATCCTGTCAATGGCATAGTTGGACCTCAGCAGCATTACCTCTTCCTGTGCGCCGACTCATCTCGGCTCCAGCTTTCGCCACCAGTCCGTCGAAAAATATCCCAAAGTTCGTCTGACCTGTTGACCCGGAGAAGAAAAAAAGATTGTTCGAAAAATATCTTAAGTTTCTCCGCGAATCCCTGGAATTATACATACGTCGAACCAGACCTCGCATTGTTTTTGCTCTTAAAAATTAACTCACGTTGGACAATCGTTTGCGGTGTGAAGGTGTGTACATTACATTGAATCAACCTTGGTTCGATCTCCCCGCATCCCCTGAGCCAGATCCTGATCTGCTAGCCCTGCCGACACCAGTTTGTTGCACATACGGGAATACATACCCTCTCGTCTGATCCTGGCCCGTCAGTACATATTTAATGTCACACGGGTGCACAACTGAACGCCTCTTCCACCCCCCGGTACTCTTCTCCATGATTGATAGGCTTTTGTGCTGACTTCTACCTGCGTCCGAGTAATCAAGATACAGAATATATATATTTCTTGTTGATAACAGAACCATCAACCCTTTCTCTGTGTAGCTACCTCAAGTTTCTGCTACGAGAACACGATCCCGACTCCGAGCAACTGTCTGAAGAGCCGTCTCAATTCGTCCCCTTCGAATAAGCTGTGCTTAACTATTTATTCGACGTGTTTCTGAGTAATATCGCCTCGACTTCGAATTCGTGAACACTGAAGGCAGGGATAGCCCTATCAGATCGTTGGCTCTGTTGCAGCTAAAGCTTGCTCGGCACGCCCCGCTCCCAATCTCAAAGTCAGAGGATTTTTAGGGTGTCAAACGAGTTTTGAGGATTCTTCGCCATCGTGGCTACACTCACAATTCCCCCGCCCGGAATGGGGGCGGCTTTTGATGCCCTAAATATGCAGCAGTCCCTAGGCCAGCGAAGACCAGCCTCCGCGACTCTTCCTAGTTTTGGACTTCCGAATCCGCACATCCAGCAACCAAAACATCAGTTACATTTAGGTGTTAACCCACCGCAACATTCTTTGAGTGGTGTAAAAGTTGGAAATCTCTTAACTCCGCCGGCGAATTCCAACTCAGATAACTCTGGCGCGATTTCGCCGGGCTTAGCTGGACCTGGACAGTATTCACAGGGCTACTGGCCAACAGCTTCATATAGCCTCGCTACTGGTATGTAGATCTTCTTTTTCTGGCTCCCGCTAGCTCCTATTTGATACTGACCATTGTTAGGCCGCAATAATTCTCATACATCGACGATGTCCGAAAGCCTGGCCCCGTCTTACGGTCAAAACACCGTGTATCATTCTCCGCTTTCTCCTTCTCCGGCTCTCTCTGCCTCTTCAACGCAACACGCGCAACAATCTCACGACCAGCAACACGCACAATCACACAACCCGCAACCGCCGCAGCACCAGCCTCCATCACACCAGCAATCAATGACACAACCCTATTCAAACTCAAGTAGCGGACCTGGACAGCCTCAGCCTGATTCTCAAACCACATCCCTGGACCCATACGGCCAGAAGTATGCGTATGGAGGCCCGCAGCAGTCTCCGACGTCGCCAACAAACTACAACCCTTACCAAAATGGGCCGGCTACCTCCAGTGCGCCATCTGGGAGGGTTTATCTTGATACCCAACAGCCACTGCCGCAGTTTAGCCGCCCTTACCCGTCCTATTCTCTTCCAGCCATGAATGGCCCGATTATGAGCAACATTCATAGCCCCAACAACCAGATGGCGTTAATAGGCTCCATGCAGCCTAATCTTCTCCCTGGGTTTAACAGTGGCCACTTGGCAAGCCTACACCACATGTACAGTGGGCATCCTCATCCGCACCACTTACATGGTTTTGTACCACCCCCGCAGAACGATCGACCGTTTAGATGCGATCTATGCCCACAAAGTTTTAATAGAAACCATGACTTGAAGAGGCATAAAAGGATACATCT
Organism: Byssoonygena ceratinophila; assembly: GCA_001430925.1. Lineage (NCBI taxonomy): Eukaryota > Fungi > Ascomycota > Eurotiomycetes > Onygenales > Onygenaceae > Byssoonygena > Byssoonygena ceratinophila. The sequence continues at coordinate 56,538 of LJPH01001939.1, forward strand.
GGCCGTGAAACCGTTCCCATGTGATCACTGTGATAAGAGTTTCTCTAGGAAAGATGCTTTGAAGGTATGCAACCCTGTGACTGGATCCATTTGCTGAAAATTATGCTAATTTTAGTTTAGAGACATATTCTGGTAAAGGGTTGTGGCAAAGACCCTGCGGTTGATAATAATAGTTCGTCAAACACAGCCAGTTCGACTGCGCTGGGCACGAATATGAAAGATGAGTCCTCACCATTAGGGGCGACATCGCGACATGACAAATAGCCTGTATATGCATTGGTTGTACCGAATGAACGACCCTTTTAGTTTGCATTTGTATGCTTTGTTGCAATTCTTCCAATGTCAATTCTACTTCTTGATTCCCCCTGTGGCATATGTGTTTATTATGATTTTGATAGTTATCTCCAGCGATCGGTTTCCCCCCTTAGTTTTTATATATCCAGTCAGTTTCTTTGTCTTGTTCCGTGGGTGGAGGATTATTCTTATGCCAGAGCCCGCATTCGAGTTCGTTTTTGGGCAAGGGAGTTGTTGCGTTGGGGAAAGATGGGTCCGCAGTGAGCGCGGCGCATCTGGAGAACTTGTGCGTCTTTTCTTTTTGGGCTATGCATCTGATCTTGTTGTTGTCATGTTCCTCGAGAGCTGGGTCATCGAAAAATCCGTGGTTTAGCTGTCTCTTGTAATTTTCTACCCCTTATTACTTGTTATTCCCCTTTGCTTTCTACTTATTATAATGAACTATATAATGTGAATATCTTCTTTCTCACCCATTTTCCTGCTTCCACAGGAGTAAATTCAACGGCCGTTGAAATATGTGGATTTGCAGTCCGTCGGGCATTGCAATAAGACGCAAACCCCTGAATATAAAATCGAGATTCAACCCCAGCCTGATATCCAATTCGAAAACGATAAATGCTGAATATTGCCCAAACACACGTGTCGGGTCCGTGCCATCCGTATTCCCATCCCGCAGTGCGCACCCTTGCAGAGCACCCTAATCCGTGGCAATCACGGCCGCCCCCAGCTAACTAAACCAACTAGTTTGCCCATTGTAACCTCTCTCCCGGTAAGTTTCAGCAGGAAGAAAAGAAGAGGGAAAAAGGGAAAAAAAGCAAAGCACCAAAAAAAAAAAAAAATTTCTAAAAAAATCAAGAAGAAATAAAAAAAGCCAATTTTTTTTTTTTTTTTTTTTTTTATAAAGAATCACCCCGGCAAAACCATCTGCTCCATGATCCCCATGCCCTTGCTCGCGTCAACCACCCCAGTGCAGTCCCCAAAAACACACCCCTCCACCGTGCCAAACCATCTCGTATACGTCTGTTGGTTACCGGCGATTCTCTTCCCCGCGGAAACACGAATGTCCACGCCTGCACCACCGTGGGCCACGATTCTCATCACGCTGGGTGGCGCGTCGCCCGGTCGGGGTGGGAACGGGAGTGGGTTGCCGTGGCTGTCGTAGGGGCGGGCGGTGACTGCGTCGGCGCTGCAGGAGGAGAAGACGAGGTGGTGGTGGTGGTGGCGGCGGTGTAGGTGCGTGTCGAAGATGTGGATGCGTTTGTATTCGGTGGTGGTGGTGGTGGTTGTCTTGTTGCTGTTGCTGCTGCTGCTTGCTTCCGGGGTGACGATGTCGAACCAGATGAGAACGTATTTGCCGATGCTGGCTTGTCCCCAGTACCAGGTGCGAACGGACTGGGAGAGCGGGGCGTTGCCCCAGTTCTATATTTAAAATATAAGAGAAACGGGTGAGAAGGATAGAAAAATAGTGTTTGAATGAGAGTGTACTCCGTATAGAGTGCCCGTTTACCTTGTCATGATAAGCCAGGCCCGTGAAACGAAGCTTCGAGCCATGGATATCCATGTCGACGTCCGCGAGGCCAAAGGGAACCGCGTTGGCCCATCCGACATTCGGGAGTAATTCCATGGAGTTGGTCGATTCCGCTGAGCCACAGGGATATACAGGACTTTTGCCCTGTAGAGAGATATCACGATTAGGCGATATATAAAATATCTAAGATATATCAAGGGGATGGATCTTTCCGTACGAGGCTAATTTTAAACGTCCCCCTGATTCCCAATGCCCGATTGTCCACATTGATACGATACCTCGACATATCCGCTGACCCAGCCCATTGCATTCCAATCGGCTCGTAGTTGCCGCTCGAGCCGTTGCCGCGAGTGTTTATCGTGGCCTTTTCGGCGTGTGTCTGCATAGACACGACGGTGCCGTTGTCGAATGACGCCCAGATCCAGACGGGCAGGACATTGTCTTCATCCACCAGGAAAGGAAACGCATTCACGCTGCTCGTGAAGAAAGCAATCACAAAGGACGAAAACGGGCGTGCCATGGCCTGGAAATACCACCAGTCGTAGACTGAGGCATTGACGGAGTCGAGCTTCGGTCCGTCAAATCCCGATTTTCCGGGGATGAACTGGACATTGCTGGGTCCCTGGGCGACGGAGGAATTGAAAATAGTAATAGTGTGATCGTCCCCGTGGAACGTCTCTCCGGCTGAGATCAGACCTGCAAATGTCTGGAGGAGGAAGAAGGCAAGACATGGCAGCAAAGGAAGCATGATCGGCAAATCATTATCAGATCGACGAGACACGGCAGAAAAGTGACAGACAAAGGGGACCTGCGCCTGTCTTTATACGCTGCATTGCTTTGCTGTCGCAGTATGATAGCCGACTAGTTACTGCACTGCACACCGTAACTGGGGACAGGCGCATTATGGCTGGCTTGATTCGTGGGAATCCGTGAATCCGAGTGTCAAAGACATATTTTCGCACTTTGACGCCGCGAAAATAGGAGAACCGCATGTATTGATTGTGACAGATGATCCCAGGAGTTTTGGGCTGCAATTTGCGGCGCATCACATTTCCAGTTCATTATTCACACACACACCACATATCCTGGAAAGCGAATAGCCCAAAAAGGGGCGTCCTCCAGCTTCCTCCCATCAGATAAGTTATAATAGCAGACGGGTTCGGGAGTGCCGGTTTCACACATGCGATGCGATGCGTAGTGTAATGCCCGCTGGCTTCAGAACAGACAAACCCCGAAGCCACCACGCCTAACCTGTCGTACAAGCCAAAACGCGCCGCGAAGGTGGCGGTTGCGAACCAGCCTAGGGACCCTAGCAAGAATGCCGGCGTTGCAACAGAGCTGATGTCAATGGCGATGTCAGGTGGCAGGACCAAAGGAGAATATCTGAGTGAGGACTTGAAATCAGTGGGATTTCATCTTGTCAAGCTTGTCAGCGCTCAATCGGGATCTTTTGAGATGTCGCTACGATCTCCGGCTAAGCTGGTCAGAAACCAGGATCAGCAGCAAGTCTTCAGAACCATCTCTCAGTGCTTGATTGTCCTCGGTATGAAGCCCAGGCACTGATGTGTTCGTCATGTCCACGGTCGACCCAGGCTCCGCAGCGGAGAGGTTCTGGCCAGCTGATGAACGTCGAAGTTTGGTGCGTGTCTCAGGCAGACAATGTGCACGTCAGCTAAATCAGCAGCTTTTATTCGGTTCACTGTGTGCGTGTCTGGTTTAAATAGGATGAAATGTCCTAAGCGGACTTGGCCAGATATCCATATCCGTCCTACATCCTACAATTCCGCTGATCGAAGCAGCAGCAATAATGGTGAACCTCCAGACCGTCCAAGCGCACAATGCGACGCTCAGATCCCTGTCCCCAGGTCTCGTCGCGGTGTTTGGTGAGTTCTTCAATCTGACAACTCTTTTTTCTAATAATCTACTCTCCTCTCTCTTGAATCTCACTAAACCAAAATGTCTCCTCAGTGGGCGGCACCTCCGGTATCTCCCTCTCCACGGCCCTCGCCCTCGCCCGTCACACCCGCTCTCCTAGAATCTACCTCGTCGGCCGCAGCCAGTCCGCCGCCGACGAAGCCATCGCGTCCATGAAGACCATCAACCCCTCGGCCCAGCCCACCTTTCTCCAATCCGACATCTCCCTCCTCAAAAACGTCGACAGCGTCTGCGCCGAGATCGCAGCCAAAGAGAAAAAGCTAAACCTACTATTCATGACACCCGGATACCTAACGCTCAAGGGCCGGGACGAGACGGCCGAAGGGCTGGACCGCAAATTCGCGCTTCACCACTACGCGCGCATGCGCTTCGCCGCCAACCTACTGCCCCTCTTGGACGCAGCCGCACAGGACTCCTCCTCCTCCTCCACCAGCGCCAGCCTGTCCCGCGTGGTCTCCGTCTTGGATCCACAAGTCTCCGTCCGCGGCGGCGGCTCCGGCAGGCTCGACTTCTCAGACCTGAGTCTGAAACACAGCTTCAGCCTCCAGAAATGCGGCGCGCACGCCAGCCTGATGGGTAATTTCTTCCTGGAGGGCATGGCGCAGCGACACCCGCACACGTCGTTTCTGCACGCGTACCCGTCGGGCGTGGCGACGGGCGTGATGCGTGAACTGCCGCTTGGAGGGGTGCTGTCGGCCGTGGTGGGTCGGCTGCTGAGTCCGTTCATGGTGCCGATGGAGGAGAGTGGGGAGCGGCATCTGTTTGCAGCGACGAGTGGGCTGTTTCCTCCAAGAGCCGAAGGGCAGAAGGCGGAAGGGGATGTTGCGGTTGGCAGTGATGGGACAAAGGGCAGTGGCTCATACTGGCTGAATTGGGACGGCGAGGTGTTCCCGGCAAACAAGAAACTGGAGAGAACGAGGGCGGAGGGCGCGGTGGAGAAGGTGATACAGCATACCGAAGAGGTGTTTAAGGTGGTGTGCGAGGAGGGCAAGACATACCCGTGAAATGCCAGAATGCCAGAAATGCCCGAAGACTACTGTATAACAATGTATGTAAACATAGACATATTTAAGGGAAAATAAGAAATGACAACTCTATTTTCTTAATGCACGATTAACTATGATCCCCACATGATAACTATGTAATATCACCTGCATCATCACCCACGCCGAAAAATCCCTCTTCAACAAGAGACTTGAAGTTAGGATTGGAACAGTTATCCGAGTCATTACACCCCCGACTGGTACTGTCTAGTGATTCCAAACTCTGGCGTCTCTCAGTGCGAAGCCGAAAGGCTGGTTCAATGTTATCTACTCATTTTAGGGTCCGAGCACAGGTCCTAGCGTTGTCTCAGCGAGGCGACGATGCGCCGATATGGTAGGCTGAGATGCGCCCATTTCCATAACTTAGTATTTGGCGCATGCATTCGGGATATAATAAGCGCGAGTCCAAAGGTCCATGCACGCCGACTTCGACGCGATGAGGTCAATGCACGTACCTTGAGTACATCGACACTATTTGGTACTCTGGCGCAAAGTCGTCATTATGAGATCGCTGCGTTCGTCGTTTTCTGGCTTGCTTGCTTCGAGTTCCCATCAACGAATATACCCCCTAAATCTCCCTTTGAAATCACATCGTATTCCTCGGCGATTTCCTACAATGTGCAACTCCACGGCGTCGGCCGCAACTGGCAACGCGTCCTGCTTCGAATACCGGTGGATAGACGGCGCGGAAAACGTCGAAAAATACCAGCCCGGCGGCTACCACCCGGTAGTCGTTGGGGATGAACTTACAGACCGATACAAGGTTGTCCATAAACTGGGCCATGGGGCATTCTCGACAATCTGGCTTGCGCGTGATAAGGACCGAGCCAGCTATGTTGCTATCAAAGTCAGCACTGCCAATGCACCCCCCCGTGAGGCTGAAATTCTACATGCCTTGGTCAATTTTTCGGACACCAAAGGTGGCCCCGGCCGTGAAATGGTCCCTGTAGTTCAGGATTGGTTTGAACTCCAGGGTCCCAATGGATGCCACAGGTGCTACGTGACATCTCCCGCACAGAGCAGCGTGGCTGCGGCAAAGTTTTGCGATCTATTCACAGTTGAGACTGTGCGAGTCCTGGTCGCGCAGCTGGTTTCGGCTGTTGCATATATTCATTTTCGTGGGGTAGTTCATGGAGGTGAGTAGACTTGCTCCCGTCAATCGTCCTTCATTTTTATATTGCTTAGATTCACCAATGGGATCTAAATAGATATCCACCTTGGCAATGCTCTGCTTCGATTACCAGCTATGTTCGACGCGCTCTCCGTCGAACAAGTGTATCAAAGGTTCAACGGGCCTCAGACGCAAGATATCGTCCGTGTTGACAGAAAGCCCCTTCTTCCAAATGCCCCGTCACACGCAACCCTGGCGGTATGGCTAGGGAAGACGGCGCATGACATCTCCCCGAGCGAGGCCCGCCTTGTCTTGAGCGATTTCGGCGAGGCCTTCTCGCCAGCAACGAAGAAACGACGTGGCGATGAGTATCACGCTCCTCTCACCGTCGTGCCACCCGAAGTTCTTTTCAGGCCCGAAGCCCCCATCTCATTTGCAGTTGATATATGGGCGCTCGCATGCGCCATCTGGTCCATCTTCGGGACACGGCCGATATTCGATGGCACGCTGGCGACGTGGGACGATATTGCCGCGCAGCAGGTCGACGTTTTTGGCTATTCTTCGGTGCCGCGGGAATGGTGGGACGGATGGGAGGAGCGCCATAGATATTTTGACAAGGCCGGTCGGCCAAATGCAGGCCGCAGCGTGTTTCCGTCTCTTGAGAGTTCGTTCGAGGAGGACGTCCAAGCCATGCGACGAGGGGACGGCATGGCCGATTTTGGTTTGGAGGAGACCATCGCCATTTTTGCCATGCTCAGAGGAATGCTCGTATTTCGGCCAGAAGAGAGGGCCACGGCGGAGGATGTAATGGGCTGCAAGTGGATGAAGAGTTGGGGTTTGCCGGAGCTGGAGAAGGCTCGGAAAACATGATGGCCTCTCAACCGAGGCCCTGTGTCATAGTGGGAGCCCAGACGCTTGAATGTTCCTTCAGTTGGGATGGACGATGTGGCAGCTCAGGGCCCGGCGTTGCCGTTGCTCCATATCGTCGTTGGAAGGGGATTTTGCTTTTCTTCTAGGATGAGGTTCTCTCGGAGAGAAGAACGCTCATGTCTACTAACTAACTAATCTGGCTCGGGTAAGAGTAGAGTAGTTTCAGCGGAAGAAGAGAAGTAAAGAGAAGGAAGGCAGTAGTCTCGACGGGATGAACTGGGGAAGTGAGGAGAGGGAACACCTTAACAAATTCCTAGCCATTTATAACTAGCAGATATGTGACTAAAAATCTTCTGAAGAAGATTCATTGGAAGCATGTGGAAGATCTAAATCTATGTTTATTGAATGGCAGTAATCTAGCTGCTTGAAAATGATTTTCTCATACAGTTTTTGTCTCATAAAGGTTTTTCTGATGAGGTTTTCACCTGATTCACATGTATTTATCTACTTTCCTATTTTGGCAGTTTAACTGCGCTACAGCCGATGCAGGTTCATTGTGTAACCAGCCACATGATGACACAAGTATTAGGTAAGTGGGAGTGTTGTGGCACCCTAACCCTATGCAGTTAGCATGCCTCCCTTAGGCTTAGTGCCTTGGCATTCCTTTTGTTGAAATGGAATGAGGCTGAAGTGAAAGCTTTGATGGTCAAGATGGATGGTTAACTAACTATCTTCTTATCTAGCTCACCTCCTTGAGTGTCCTGCTCGCGCGACAATCACCCGACATGAAAAGGGCGGAATTGAGGGTTGACCGCGTAGGTTCTAGGCGGCTTAAGTACGGCTGAGCGGACGGGAAGCCCTGTATTCCACTTCCTGTGGTCGTATGTGCCGGTGGTTATGGGAATACTCAATATACACTGGGTATGTAGCACATCGACCATGGGTGTGCGATATTAGCAGTACCATCCGCAGTCTAATCGATGAGATCATGGACAACTCTTCTTATCTCTTCCAGACGTTAACTGTCTCTCATTCATTGTCCCTTTCGAAACATCCTCCTGGCCTTTCATCAATAGATTATATCACAATATCGCACTGACAGAAGAACCATATCTGAGCTAGTTAACTACACCGCTGGTCGAGTTCCCGTGAGCTTCCCGTTAATGCACTGAGATTGAGCCCAAATCTGCAGTGATGGTTGAAGATCCTGACAATACAACATGGCTGGATTCCATTGCCGCAGCGCTTCTTGACCAGCTGGATCTCTCTGCCGCAGCGCTTCGTGATCTCATTTCCTACGCATATGCGCCATTCGTATTAGGTGTGTGCAGCACCTGCATAGTGGTGACACTGTTCCTGAGTGCAGTGGTTGGGGATCGGGACGGCGGCAACGCACGGTACGACCGCCAATTCTGCCTCCTTTTCATCCTTTTATTTTTGAACATTGTTCTCTATGGCCATTTCCGCGCTCTTCGGCACAGGATACGCTCCCTCTATAATTCCCTGCGTGGACGCCCAAAGCAGGATCCCAACGCCCCGATCTGGCGCCTCCCGCCAGAGCTCGTTCAATACATCGCAGATAGCTTGCTTCCGCCGGCGTCGGCAGCTGCCTTTACGCTCACCTGCAAGTCTATGATGCATGCGCTTGGACAACAGCGCTTGAATCTACAAGGCTCGGAGCTTCTCGAACTCCTGGAACTCTTGCAATCAGTCCTACCCAGTCATTTGCTTTGTTATCAGTGCTCGGTTTTCCACTTGAAATCGAGTCTAAACCGTACATTGCGCGATTGCTCTCGAAAGAATGGCCACGTGGTGATGGCCATGGCAATTCTACCATTCACTGATGCACAGAGGGCGATGAATAGTCATCTTTACGGTGCAACGCATCCGTCGGGCCGCCACAAGTCCGTTTTCCAGTCCCGCGAATATTGCAACGGAGTCTGGCTGAAGGAGCGGAGTGAACTTAGGGTCTCCGAGGGCGTCATGTTACTCAAGCAAAAAATAACCTTACGCATTCTCTTTAACTATCTTAGGACTATGAAATGCTGTGCACGCGACGGGTTTATCACCATATGCCCGCACATCCGCGGATCGAGGTTGCTGGATGCCAAATATAACGTGTGGACCCCCTATGTTTGTCCTGTTTGCGGGACCGAAGTTGTTGCATCCCGGCGAGCACGGGTCGATCAGCAGTACGAAACTATCCATGTGTATATATGGCGCTCCCTTGGACCTTGTCGGAATCCATTCGAATCCCAATGGCACCTAGTCACGAATCATTCCGTTCGGCGGAGCCAGCCACGCTCCTACGGCAGGGTTCTTGAGGCTCAATGGGAGGCTTCAAAGCCGCTACCAGAACCATCACTATTCGCACGCTAATATTCAGATGAAATACCCCAGATGTGCAAGCGTCACTGATTCGACCCTTACCTTAGTCCTCTCTGAGTCAAACTCGGAGATTTTGAATTCCTCTTGGCTGCACCCCTTTTCAGGCTAATGGTCACCAGCGCCACGTAGAGGTGGGAATCCATCGCTGATGTGCCACCGGTACTGCCACCCTCCCACCACTTCCCGCGGTACCGGCGGCGCTGTATTCCGTCAGCGTCGACTATTGCAAAGCCGTGCCGCTATGCGAGCGGAACGACGGGGAGCGGGCAGAGAGAGGACATCAGGAGAGGAGGGGAGGGAAGAGGAACTGGGGACGGGGCCGACAATGGTGGCGGTGGTAGTGTCAGGAGGCGGTCTCCTACTTCTCTGGAGCATACGGGGTATTCTCAAGCCCATGAGCAAGCCCACGACCAAGCCGAGGGCGAACACGGAAAAAAACATTGTCGTCTCCATCTTCATAGTGTATTGTGCAAAGGAACAGAGAAAGGAGATTGATGGAGCGGACAAGAGGGAGAAACACACAAGTCGAAGCAACATTCCTCAAGCAGGAGCTATTCGAAGGGAGTTGCGACACAGGTCGCACATAGGGTAATAACAGGTTAGGGCAGTAACTATACGCACCGTTTCTAATGGCTCTCTGAACAGCAATCGATTCATTTGAGCTTTAAAAGGTGGCTTGTGCAACTTTCTCCGATACGCATTCAATGTAGAATGTAGCAGCAGTGGTTCCTACTGATCTTTCATTCCTTATGCACCTTTGAATTTGCTCTTCTTTGGATAGCTTTTTAAGAACATATTGCCTTCTTCATATCGTGTCCTGTAAGACCCCATCGCTGCATCCACTCACACCTCACCACATCATCTATGCCAGCCCTTTCACTCGGCTCAAGGACTAACATAGATCGCATCATGTCATGAAATGACTTTTGCTCTTCAGTGTCAAAGACCTCGAGCTTCTTGCTCTTCCGCGAGATATTTATGTCCGCAAACCGCTGGGTCCAGCCCCGGCTGGTGTTGCCATAATACTGCTGCAGGCTCTCCTTGACATTTTTATGGCCATCTTCGTCAAACCAGTTGCCGCGGGTCTCCCACTTGCTCCACCATTGATCCGGGAGTTTACCAAATGTCTCAACATGCTCGATGGTAATGTCATCCTGCGAGCCGGGGAAAGCTTCGAATGGTGGGCTAGATCCAAAAAGGTCCCAGATCACACACCCGAGCGTCCAGATATCTGATGGAAAAGAAAGTGGTTCATCCGTAAAACGAGATTCCGGTGGTGATAAGGGGACTGGCGCATGTGCAGTGAATCGCTGTGTTCTTTGAGGATCAAAAGCTTCTCCAAAGTCTGTAAGTAGAATGGAAGAATCGGCCAACTTGATCTCATCACTTCCAAGCCCCAGCAACACCGGGAAAACGACCTTCGAAGGAACCCCATTATCAAGGGGTAAGCCGTCCGCACGAACAACAGGCTCCTCGTCAGGCCTTCCAACATTTATGTACAGCTGCTCGCGGGTCATGCTCCGAATATTTGGCGGTAGATGAAGGAGAATATTCCCAGCGTGAAGATCTGTGTCATCTGGTTTAGACTCTATCAGCCAGTTCAGGCATGGCATACATAGCACCAAAACATACCGCCGTGAACGACCCCCTGAGCATGTACAAATTGCAGTGCCAATATCAATTGGGATGCAATGGCTCTAGCGACTTCAAGCTGCATAAGGCGGTGATAAGCCATGTCCTTTGCAACATGAATGCTGACCCTCGCAGCATCTGTAACCAAGCACTGATGTGTCCCATTCGGCCCAGAGAAGGTGAAAGAGTCGAGCAATGTCTGGACTATGGCTTTTCCGGGCAATGCTGATCGGGACTTGGCCAGTCGTAAAAGAATTTGTTTCTCATGGGTGCGCTCAACTGATTCTGCAGTGGAAATTTTGAGAGCAACAAGTTTTTTCGTTGCTTTGTCTTCAGCTAGCCAGGTAGTGGCAGACCGTCCAAATCCAAGTTTATGGGCAATGACATAGCGGCCTTCCTGGAACTCATCACCAATCTTTACTGGATGGTGTTAGAAATTACGGCCCAA
>LJPH01001947.1:0-20885 GCA_001430925.1 Byssoonygena ceratinophila
ATTCCCGGGAATCCTCTTGGGGCAATAATCACTCAGTGCTCATTTAAAAGCCAGTATTGAATAAATGACTGAGACCTAACCTTTGCCTTTCGACTCCCTTAATGGGCAATGTCATCGGTCGACTGTGGGCAGAATTAGTGCACTTTGTGGTCTTAATTGCAAGCAACAGTCCATTCAACTGGACGCCATCCGTTAGATTCCGCGCACCTCAGCAGCGCACTCTCTCGCTCGCAACTATGGGGAGCATACCTCCCCATCGGAAAGGCGACGAGCCCATAGCCATCATCGGAAGCGCTTGCCGTTTCCCCGGGTCCTTGAATGCCCCTTCGAAATTCTGGGAATTTTTGCGCAAGCCTCATGATCTTCTCACCGATATTCCCAATGAAAGATTCAATGCCGAGGGGTTTTATCACCCTGATGGGATGCACCATGGCACATCGAATGTCAAGCAATCCTACCTGCTTCAAGAGGACCACCGTGCTTTTGATGCAGGGTTTTTCAACATCAAACCGGTCGAAGCTCACTCAATCGATCCACAGCAACGGTTGTTGCTAGAGACAGTATATGAATCGCTCGAAGCAGCAGGATTAACAATCGAGGGACTCTCCGGTTCTCAAACCGGTGTCTACGTTGGTTTGATGTGCGGAGATTACATCGATCATCTTCAACGTGACATAAACTCAGCACCAACCTATTTGCCCACGGGAACTGCACGAAGCATCATATCTAACCGTATCTCGTACTTTTTCAACTGGCATGGTCCATGCATGACTATCGACACAGCTTGCTCTTCCAGTTTAGTGGCCGTGCACCAAGCGGTTCAGCTTTTACGAAGCGGAGATTCGGATCTTGCCGTTGCGGCCGGTTCCAATCTTATTCTCACCCCTGAGCTTTACATTGGTGAATCTAAGCTTAAAATGCTCTCGCCCGGTAGCCGATCTAGAATGTGGGATATAGATGCCGATGGCTATGCTAGAGGAGACGGAGTTGCTGCGGTGATTCTGAAGAGGCTCGACAAGGCCTTAGAGGACGGCGACCATATTGAGTGCATTATTCGAGAGTCTGGTGTCAATCAAGATGGTCGGACAAAAGGAATCACAATGCCCAATGAGCTGGCACAAATGGATCTAATAGCCCAGACGTATGCGAAAGCAGGGCTTAACCCCTGTAACAAAGACGAGCGTTGCCAGTACTTTGAAGCGCACGGTACGGGAACAACAGCTGGGGATGCTCGTGTATGTCTCAACAATCTCACCATGTCTAATACCTTGCTAACACCAACTCACAGGAAGCCGAAGCTATCAGTAAAGCATTCTTTGGGCCTGAAGGCAGAAGTCCAGACAAAGATGACCTATTGTATGTCGGTTCCGTCAAAACAGTCATTGGCCACACTGAGGGCACTGCCGGTGTTGCTGGCCTCATAAAGGCGTCATTGGCTGTACAGCATGGCGTCATTCCACCTAATATGCTTTTCAATAATCTGAGCCCGGCAGTTGAGCCCTTTTACAATAATCTCGAAATAGCTACAGTTGCAAAGCCGTGGCCGAAGGTCTCGGGCTCTCGGAGGGCCAGTGTTAATAGTTTTGGCTTTGGTGGGACAAATGCTCACGTTATCGTTGAGAGTTTCTTGAGTACATTGAGAATAGAGGGCGGAAATTTTTCATTTACGCCTTTCGTGTTCTCCGCTGCCACCGACCAAGCTTTGCACGGAATGCTTACAGCTTATTCTTCGCACCTGAAATCCAATACGAATTTGAGTCTCCGAGACCTTTCTTATACTTTACATTCCAGGAGGTCGGGACTTGCTGTGAGGGCTGCGTTTGCCGCGACGTCCATTGATGGGCTTGCTTCGGCAATCGACGCGCATCTGGGAGCCACGAAAGACAGTTCAAACCCAGGATCCGGGGTGGGCACTCGGGCTTCGAACACCCCTCCTCGTATCCTTGGAGTTTTTACCGGGCAGGGTGCACAGTGGGCGACAATGGGCCGACAATTAATAACGGAATCTCCCTACGCGCGTAGCTTCATAGCGGATCTCGATAGCATCCTCCAAAGCTTGCCTGAACCTTATCGACCAAGTTGGACCATCATTGATGAGCTGTTAGCCGAGGATTCAAAGTCTCGCCTTGGCGAAGCTATAATATCACAGCCTCTATGTACAGCTATCCAGCTTCTTCTGGTCGACTTATTATATTCTGTCGGTATCAAGTTCATAGCGGTTGTTGGCCATTCGTCCGGAGAAATAGCAGCAGCTTATTCCGCAGGGCTTATTTCCCGTGATGCTGCCATAAAAATAGCATTCTATCGGGGACACTTTACCTCACTGGCAGGAAGCGCACAAGGTGCAATGATGGCCGTTGGAACCTCATATGAAGATGCGAAGGAGCTTTGTGACTCCGACATCTTCCAAGGTCGGCTTTGCGTTGCTGCTTGTAATTCATCGTCAAGCGTGACTCTGTCTGGCGATTCTGACGCAATCGACGAGGCAAAATTTATTTTTGAGGACGAGAAAAAATTTGCTAGGCTTCTCAAAGTTGATAAGGCCTATCACTCCCACCATATGTTGCCATGCGGTAGTCCGTATGTCGAAGCTTTGCATGAATTGCAATTAAGGGCTAAAGGTACAGAGAGCAGATGTGCCTGGTTCTCAAGCACTTACCCGGGCAAACGGATGGAGATTTGCGATGAATTATCAGGGTCATATTGGAGAGATAATATGATTAATCCGGTTCTATTTTCCCAATCAATTGAGGCCGCTGCTGAAAACGAGGGCCCTTTCAATCTCGTAATTGAAATCGGGCCACACCCAGCTTTGAAGGGGCCTGCCCTTCAGACTTTACAGGATATATACAGGCAAGATTTGCCATACACTAGTCCACTTAAACGAGGCTCAGATGACGTGGCCGCTTTTGCGAATGCCCTCGGATTTATTTGGACCCAATTCGCCCCCTCTGTCGTCAATTTCAACCGTCTTGACAGCATTCTCTTTGGAAACGAAGACCGACGATTATTGAAAGGGCTACCTACCTACAATTGGGATCATGATCGTGTTTACTGGCACGAAACCCGTATCTCAAGAGCATACCGCCTGCGGAATGATGCTCCTCATCCGCTCTTGGGAACCAGAATATCTGACGGTATCAAGGAAGAGGTACGCTGGCGAAACCTTCTGAAGCCAAGTGAATTGCCCTGGGTTCACGGTCATCAATTACAAGGACAGATGGTTTTTCCCGCTGCAGGGTATGTTTCTACAGCGATTGAAGCTGCGTTATCCCTTTTAAAGGATGTTCCAACGACTGTCATCGAAATTTCCAACTTCGTTATTGGGCGTCCGTTGACTTTCGATGATGATGAATCTGGAATTGAGATTTTGTTTACGCTCTTCAACATATCGAATGATGAAGGCTTTTCTGCTTCATTTACCTACCATGCGTGTACTAATCGGGATGCAGACAATTTGTTGAACTTGGCCACAGGACGGATATTAGTGACGACCGGCGAGCCAGCTTCTAACTTATTGCCGAGTCGGATCCCAGAGCGACCGAATATGATTCCTGTTAGTACGAATCAGTTCTACAAATCGCTTGATGATTTGGGCTATGGATATAGTGGTGACTTTAGGTCTCTAACTTCCATGAAAAGGAAGCTAAATACTGGCTCTGCAATGGTGGCCGTTCCTCCGCAAGACCCCCATGAGATGTTGCTCGTACATCCAGCCATGCTGGATGCCGCTTTCCAGTCGATATTTCTTGCTTATTGGTGGCCAAACGATGGTAGTCTTGAACAACTCTATGTACCGACACGCATTGAGCACATTTATATCAATGTACCGCTGTGTCGACAAAGCATGGTTTCTGGAACCTCGCTTACAGTTGATTCCCACATAATAAACAATCCATTAATAACTAGTGGAATACTAGGCGATGTTGAAATTTCTGGTCCCGATGCTGAGTCTACTGTGATACAGGTCGAAGGAGTGGCTGTTGTATCCTTTTCCGAAGGAGGCTCCCAATATGATCGCCAAATGTTATCGGAACATATCTGGGCACCGGCTTTTCCAGATGCAGAACTTGCCACGACAACCCATGCGACAAAAGAAGATTATGAGCTAGCATGGTGTCTAGAACGTGTGTCCGTATATTTTATGCAAAAGATAGAAACCGAGATAACCCCACAAGAACGGAACACTATCGAATGGCACCATCAAGCTCTTTTCGAGTTCTTTGGCACTGTGCTTTCACAAACTCGACAGGGCAAGCAGCCGTATATCAAGAAGGAATGGCTCGATGACACCTGGGAAGACATATCGATAATATTAAGCAGGTGAGGATCGCT
Source organism: Byssoonygena ceratinophila (assembly GCA_001430925.1). NCBI lineage: Eukaryota > Fungi > Ascomycota > Eurotiomycetes > Onygenales > Onygenaceae > Byssoonygena > Byssoonygena ceratinophila. Next base: position 4,336 of record LJPH01001947.1, read on the forward strand.
GCTGTTATAATATGTGGTGATTGTGCTCACCCTTTATCCAAGGTATCCCAATAGTATTGAGATGAAACTCTGTCGCGCCGCTGGCGAGAATCTGATATCCGCGATCCGCGGTGAAACCAACATACTCCAACATCTTCTTGCGGATAACCTCTTAAATAGATATTATACAGATGCATTGGGTCTGAAAGAAACAACAGAGTTTCTTGCTAAAACTGTTTCCCAAGTTGTGCATCGCTATCCTCATATGGATGTTCTTGAGATTGGTGAGAAGATTTCGCATAAGCTTGTTCGCTCATTAACTAATGGGGTTGCAGGAGCTGGCACGGGTGGAGCGACAAAGTCAATTCTTCCACGTATCGGTCAAGCGTTTTCATCTTATACATTTACCGATATCTCTACTGGCTTCTTCGAAGCTGCTCAAGGGATCTTCGATGAGTACGCAGGGAAAATGATTTTCAAGGCCCTGGATGTCGAAAAAGATATCGTTGAGCAAGGCTATGCGGAGCACTCATATGATCTGATCATTGCGTCTTTGGTTCTCCATGCAACTGCCAACCTTGAGCATACAATGGAAAATACACGACGCCTTTTGCGCCCCGGAGGTTATTTGATAATGCTGGAAATAACAAATAACGATGTTATTAGAGTTGGTTTTGCCATGAGCGGGCTTCCTGGATGGTGGTTAGGTCGCCCTGATGGCCGTCTGCTATCGCCATGCGTCTCAGCTGCCGAATGGCATCATGTGCTCCTCAAAACCGGGTTCTCTGGCCTTGACTCAATGACTCCGGAAACCGACATTTTACCCCGGCCAATGTCTGTTCTCGTGTCCCAAGCGGTTGATAGTCGCGTCAAATTTCTTGACATTTTACCCCGGCCGATGTCGGTTCTCGTGTCCCAAGCGGTTGATAGTCGCGTCAAATTTCTCCGAGAGCCTTTGCTGCATTTAGGGCAGCAGCTCTCATTAGAGAGTTGGGATTTAGTTATCTTAGGCGGTACAACCATGCGCACAATTATCCTAATTGAAGAAATCCGCCGGCTACTGGTGCCTTCGGGAATTCACATTTCCCAAATCTGTTCGCTCAAGGATATCAATTCAGCACAGATGACTCCGACAACTTTTATCCTCAGCGTTACTGAGCTCGACAGGCCAATATTCAAAGAATTTAGTGAGGAATCGATGGCCGGCCTCAAAAGACTTTTTGATTACCAAAGAACATTCTTGTGGGTGACCCAAGGTTGTAGAGCCGATGAGCCTTATATGAACATGACCGTCGGGTTTGGACGCACGCTGGCTCTGGAAGCTCCTGACCTTCACTTACAATTCCTTGACCTGGACGTGAATGAAAAGCCGAATGCTCTTATTCTCACGGAAGCCTTGCTAAGGTTGCATTTTGTGCAGACCGGTGATGTGCTATGGTCTACTGAGCAGGAACTGGCATACGAAGGCGGGAAATGGGTTATCCCGCGGCTAATGCCAAACAAGGCGCAAAATGATCGATACAACGCGTCCAAACGGACTATCACCTACACTGTAAACGCCAAAAACTCCCCAATCCACTTACAGACCTCCGCTGGCGTGTATTATTTAACAGAAGGGGATTGTGTTCCACAGGGCGGCAAAGTTGTTGTGAGAGTCAGTCACGCTCTTTTATTATCGCTTGCAACGCCAACTCCAGTTTATGGTGTCGTCGGGATTGACACCTCGACCGATCGGATGATTCTATCGTTATCGGATGTAAACGGCTCGCAGATCACCGCGGAGCCTAGCAATATAATTGACTGCGCTGATGCGAAGGGTAAAGAAGGCCAGTTCTTATCTCTGCTGGATATTGAACTTCGAGTGAACAGCATATTAGCTCTCTGTCCATCCAATACAAATGTCCTCCTTTTTGACCCTGAACCCGCTATAGCCGCACGATTACGACATCGTGCCGGTGAAAAGGACCTTGCCGTCTTCTTTGCGACTTCAGATACCACTTACTCCGATAGTTCATGGATTTTGATTCATCCACGCTCTCCACGCCGCGGAGTTCAAAATTTACTACCACAGCAAGTCTCAGCTTTCATCAATTGCTCGAACCCATCTGATCGCGTTGGGTCGCTGGTCGCTTCTTCTCTCCCAAGGACTTGTTTGCAGGTTACCATGACTAAAAGGGGGTTAAATTCCCGACTAATGGAGATTTCACCAGCGGATCAACTTAGACACGCAGCAACTGGGGCTTTGTCTGAACTACGCTCTGACAGACAGGTTTTTAGAGGCTCAATAGACGTTGAGGATCTTCTAACCAATAGGGAAATACTTGATGCACCGGTTGTGAATTGGAACAATGCTGTTAATGTGCCAGTTAGAATTGCTTCCATTGACAAACAGATGCACTTCCCGGGCAACAAAACCTATGTCTTTTTCGGTCTCAGCAGTGACCTTGGCCAGTCTCTGTGCGATTGGATGGCGTCTCATGGTGCTCGAAACCTCGTTTTAACTAGCCGTAACCCGAAGGTGGATCCAAGGTGGCTCTCGGAGATGGAAGCATCTGGTGTGAGGGTGAAGGTCTATTCCAAGTATGTGCATTATCTGTTGAAACGATGGATAGGGACTAATTCAAAAATAGTGATATTACCGACAAAGCCGCACTCGAGGCGTTAGTTGCTGAGATTCGACATAGTCTGCCGCCCATCGCAGGTATCATGCATGGTGCCATGGTGCTTGAAGATACATCTTTTTTTGATATGTCCTTTGAAAGCATGAACAAAGTGTTGAGGCCCAAAGTTCTTGGGAGTATCCATCTTGATGAACTGTTTCAAGATAGTTCCTTAGACTTTTTTATATTCTTCTCTTCACTGACGTCTGTTGCTGGGAACCGCGGCCAATCCAACTATAGTGCTTCTAACATGTTCGGAACTTCCTTGGCCTTCCAACGTCGGCAGAAAGGCCTTGCAGCCTCTGTTATACATATTGGTGCAGTTATGGGTGTGGGCTATGTTATGAGGGAGGTCTCTGAATCGGTTTTCTCGGCAATTTATAAGGCTGGATTTAGATGGATGTCCGAACGCGGCTTTCATCAATGTATTGCTGAAGCGATAGTGGCGGGAAGACCGGACTCCCATACGAACCCAGAGGTTGTAACTGGTCTACGCGTTATCAACGCAACTGAAGAAGATCCAGCTCCTTGGATGAACATTCCACGCTTCCAACATTGCATTAACTTGGGTAAATCCGATGAGTTAAAGACTAATACTGGGAGTGCTGCTATACCAGTAAAGGTACGACTTCGTGAATCTACATCGGAAGAAGAAACACTTGATATAATAAAAGGTGAGCAGAGCCATCTATCGTTCAGGATACGAAAACTAATACGCATCAAGATGCTTTTCTCACAAAACTGCAAGTTGCACTACAACTCCAGTTAGATGACACTTCCGTCCAAAACCAAGTGCTCAGCCAAAGCGCTGACGAGCTAGGTATTGACTCTCTCGTCGCTGTCGAAATAAGGTCTTGGTTCTTGAAGGAACTGGAAGTCGATATGCCTGTTCTCAAGATTCTTGGAGGTGCTACTGTCGCGGATCTTTTTACGTTCACACTTGAAAAACTTCCTCCAGATATGACCCCGTACCGAGGAACACCCGAGGCTTTAGATGCGCAAGGCTCTACACATTTGGAAACAACACAGACGATATCTACCGGCATATCCAGCTCGGACGACAATGCATTGACAGAAAACGAGTCACAAACCTCTCACTCCACCTCTCATACGTCAATGTCAACGAAACACCCCTCAGCGGAGCTGGGTCCGAGTACGAAACCAAACATGTTTCCACCTGTTCCCGAGGAAACAAAATCGATCACTGAAAACGATTTGCAAAAGCTCCTACCAATGTCGTTTGGCCAGTCCAGGTTTTGGTTTCTAAGGCATTACCTTGAAGATGAAACGACTTTTAACATTACCTTTTCTATTCAGCTGCGTGGATATCTCCGAATTAATGACATGGAAAATGCTGTGAGGGTTCTAGGTGCGCGCCACGAAGCTCTGCGAACATGTTTCTTCACTCAAAATGGCGAGACACCCATGCAAGGTATTCTCAAAGTGTCTCCTCTCCATTTGGAAAAGAAGACCATCCACGGTCCAGAGCAAGTAACCAAAGAGTTCGAGTCTATGCGCGATTACGTCTTCGATATCGAACATGGAGAGGTCATGAGAGTACTCCTACTCTCTCTAACTCCGACTGTCAACTATATGGTTATCGGCTACCATCATATAAACATGGACGGTGTCAGTCTGGAGGTCTTTCTCGCCGATCTGGAGACGGCATATACTCGAAAACCTCTGTCCCAACCCGTATTCCAATATTCAGACTTCTCCGTGCAGCAACGGTTAGAATACGAAAAAGGGCAGATGAGTGCTGAGCTTGACTACTGGAAATCAGAACTCTCTGACAACCTCCCTGTTTTACCATTGCTGCCGTTTTCAACCGCTAAACATCGCTCTTCCATCACAAAATACGAACATCATCGGGAAGATTGTCGAATTGGCACTGAATTGGCTACCCAGATAAGAGATATGTGCGGGAAAAACAAGGTGAATGTATTTCACTTCTATCTTGCTATATACGGGGTACTGTTGTTTAAGCTACTCGAGGTGGACGATTTGTGTATTGGAATGGCGGATGCTAATCGAAACGAAACGCACTCTACGAGGAGTATGGGAATGTACTTGAACCTGCTTCCACTTCGATTCCGCTTCGGTTTAGAGAAAACCTTCAAAGAAATTTTGAAGGAGGTTCGGCGGAAAGTGTATGCTGCCATCGGCCATTCACGCTTACCATTTGATGTGCTACTTGAAGAACTAAAAACGCCCAGATCGACCGAGTTCAGTCCATTGTTTCAAGCCTTCATCAACTATCGTCAGGGCGTCAAGGAAGAAAGGCGTATGGGAGACTTGGAAGGTCAAGGTGAAGAATACGCTTTTGGTCGTACCGCATATGACATTACCCTGGATATTTTTGACAATCCGGGGGGTAATCCTTTGGTGATGTTTATCGTGCAAAAGCAACTGTACTCGTCTAATGATGCAAGACTTCTTGCAAAGGCTTACTGTAACCTCCTGGATTACTTTTCAAGAAATGCATCTGCAGTCCTGAAAGAAGTCTCCCCATTTACTGAAAAGGATATTGCCATGGGAATCGAACTTGGTCAAGGTATGGTTTCCGGCCGCATCTATATTTTCCTAATTTAACTCTGAATAGGTCCAATTCGCAATACGGAATGGCCTGGAACTCTAGCACACCGCATAGACCAAGTTGCTAAAAAGCAGCCTAACTATATTGCTCTTAGTGACGCCTCTGGGAATCGCTGGACATATGAGCAGATGGCTGGCCGTGTGGAAGCCATTGCATCTGCAATCGTCAAGTCCAACGTACCTCCAAAGTCGGTGATGGCTGTCTTTCAGGAGCCCACACCAGATTGGGTCTGTTCATTGCTAGCCATCTTGAGGGTCGGTGGTGTCTACGTTCCACTAGACTCAAATGTGCCCGCAGCCCGCTTAAATACTATGATCGAGAATTGCCATCCATCTGCTATCTTGGTGCACAATGAAACATCGACCTCGGTAACTGGCCTAAGCATATCCGACACTACCATGATTCTCAACATATCTGCTGTGCCTAGTCAGTCCTTTGCCGAGGGCATTGAGATTGCTGCGCAAGAAGATGATGCAGCTGTGATACTCTACACAAGTGGGACCACCGGGGTTCCCAAAGGCGTCATCTTGTCTCATGGGGGTCTACGAAATCGAATAGAGTTTGCGATTGTTTCCACACCAGGGATCGTTCTTCAGCAAAGTGCCCTGGGTTTTGACTTATCCATCTATCAAGCGCTTATTTGCATCTCTCGAGGCGGGACTCTAGTTATCGTTCCAAGGTCCAAACGTGGCGATCCGCTCGCAATTGCTCAGCTGATTGCTCGCGAAAAAATTACTTACACCGGCGCCACACCCTCAGAGTATATTAGTTGGATCAATTACGGCAGATCCGAACTTATGAACAGTAAACAATGGAGATATGCCATGTCCTGCGGAGAACAGTATCCGCAAAAACTAATCAATGAATTCCGAGATCTTAATCTTCCACACTTACGCCTGATCAATGCATATGGTCCAACTGAGATAACTTTCGAGTCGAACAATTTTGAGGTGCCCATCACGGATAATCTGGATAACCGTGTCCCAGCCGGATATACGCTGGCAAATACGTCAATCTTTATTCTGGATGACAACTTGAAACCAGTTCCAGTTGGACTACCGGGGGAAATATGCATTAGCGGCCCAAGCTTAGCTTTAGGCTATCTTAATGACGAAGCACTCACTGCACGGAAATTCATTTCTAATCCTCTTCCAAGCCAAAAAGCATCTGGCCTCACCAAAATATACCGATCGGGGGATAGAGGACGGTTCAGGGAAAATGGCGTTCTCGAAATCCTCGGCCGTATCGAAGGTGACACTCAGATTAAACTCAGGGGAATCCGCATCGAGATGCAAGACATTGAACACATCATTTTACATTCATCCAAAGGGAAATTAACCGATGTCGCCGTTCTGCCTCGTGGAGATCCGCCAATCCTAGTGGCCCATGCTGTATTCTCATCTGCTGCAGTTAGCGACAGAGCCAAATTTCTCCAGAACTTAATACACTCCCTTCCCGTTCCTCAATATATGAAGCCCGCTACCATCCTTCCTATCAATTCTCTGCCCCTCAATGTGAATGGAAAGGTCGACAGACGCGCTCTTCAAAGTCTTCCCCTTGTCAGCCTGTCAAATACATCCAGTGCTGCTATTGAGCTTAGTACGACAGAGTTAGAGGTCCTGGAGATTTGGGAAGAAGTCCTTTCGAAAGATATTTTGCAGGCATATAACATCGACCGCAACATGGACTTTTTCAATGTAGGTGGAAATTCTATGCTGTTAATCAAAGTCCAGGACCATATAAAACGACGGTTTGAAGTTGCTCTTCCTTTGATCCGTCTCTTTGAGAGCAGCACCCTCGGTGCTATGGCTGCTGCGACTCAGAATTTGCCTGGCACGGAATCTCCAACCATTGACTGGGATTCAGAGACCTCGGTTTCCCCAGATTTAAAGCCTAATGGTTCCTTAGATAACGTTGCAAATAACCCACCTCGTGTAGTGGTTCTCACTGGTGCCACGGGATTCCTGGGCAAAGAGATTCTGCAGGAACTCCTTACATCAACCTCCGTGGAGCTAATTCACTGCATTGCTGTTCGAACTGATAGTAAACTTGACGAATTCCGAGGGTCCAACAGGGTGATCATTCACCATGGGGACCTAAGTCAACCACTCGTTGGCTTATCCAAGGATGTTGCCCAGACCATTTTCAGCGAAGCGGATGCCATTATTCATAACGGAGCTGACGTTTCCTTTCTCAAAACGTACCAATCTTTAAAGGCCTCCAATGTTCAATCAACAAAAGAACTGGCCAAACTTGCTCTACATCGCCATATCCCGTTTCACTATATCTCTACAGCGACAGTCGGTCGACTGAACAGGTCAGAAACATTTGAAGAAGTCTCACTGGCGTCGTTCCCACCACCATTATCGTTCAACGACGGTTATTTGACGTCAAAGTGGACAAGTGAAGTATTCCTGGAGAATATGAATAGCAAATATTCTTTGCCAGTGTGGATTCATCGCCCATCAAGTATTCTCGGCGATGATGCTGGTGATCTCGACATAATGAATAGTGTCCTCAAGTACTCCCTGCTTACAAAGGTGGTTCCTCAATCCAGTTTCTGGAAGGGCTCTCTGGACTTTGTTACAGCCGCCCACGCCTCGAGTGCAATTGTCGAAGAAGTAGTTAGGGCTAATGCTGATAATGACTACTCGTCTGTCAGATATCTCCATCACTCTGGAGACCTGGAAATGCCAATGGATGCAATGGACGCATTTATGGAAGATGAGGACGGCAATGGTGCTCTCTTTTCACAGTTGCCTTTGAGTGAGTGGATACAACTGGCAAAAGAGCACGGTATGAGCGATCTCGTTGCTGGGTACTTGGACACCATTGAGGAAGACAAGGTGGAAATGTTCTTCCCGAAACTGGTGAAATCAGCTAGAGTTTGAGGATGGCCAAAGTTCTTTTATTAAATCATTCCTAAGTGCAGATATTTACTTTTAAATTTTTTATTAAATCATTCTTAAGTGCAGATATTTACTTTTAAATTTGATTGTCAATATTTATAGAGTGTTTGAATGTATAATATTCTTTCCTTCTGAAAATTTTCAATATACATTACTTCTTCATGCATTGCATCGGTTTTTTAAACGCGCATCTATAATTTGACCTGTTATTCAAAGGTGCGAGAAAGTCCAATAGGGTAACCATATTCCTACTATGCTAGTCCTACACGCTCATAACGTAGGGTGGATTTTCGCGAAGTTCATGCACCACTATAGTTGCTTATACGGTCTGGAGATTCATCTAGGCCTACCTCCCTGCTTCGTGCCTGCGACTTACCAAAACCACCCTCTTCACAACGAGATGCCTATCCAAAAACTGGAACGTCTTCTGCGCCAACAGTCCCCATGCACCAACCTTTGCCGTGAGTCCACCATCCCCAATTTCGTTCGGAATCCACATTTCCTTCTTGTTCTTTGCAAGATGTTTCAATGAATCATATATGTAAACGGTACTCGAGTCCGGCGATGCGTAAATTGCATGCCCAGCGCCCGTTATGAGAACCGGGCAATTGACCCGGTCGATGATCTTCCCGTCGTTCGCGGGATCATCAAGGGTGAAAGCTTGAAAGCGTCGAAGGGTGTCGCCAGGCGTGGAAGTGCCCATCATATGACTTCCAAGGGAGAATTCCCAGCGACTGGCAAAGTCGAAAACCATAGACAGGCGGACGGACCAGTTAAAAAGTGATTCTGGAATCCAGCCTGCTTGCCAAAGGCTGGCGTAAAAAGATGGCATGCGTGTCAGAGCGAGAGACCAGAGGCTATAGAATGGGTCTACTGCAACACAAGCTTTAATTCGGTGATCCGTGGAAGCTCGGAGAGAATAGTAAGCGCCCATTGATGCTCCGGCGACTGCTATTTTCCCCAAATCTAGGGAGTATTCTGGATTCGCTTCAGCAAAGCTTGCTAAATGATCCAAGACTCTACTTGTCACCACCTCGTAATCCGGTCGCATTGGTATTTTGTCCTTATTTAACACGAGGCCCTGTCCTGGCCCTTCGAAAGTCACGACGGCGTAGCCTAAATCCATACCAGCTGCACCATAAAGGAAGTAAAGCTCTTCTTGGGTCGAGTCGGCACCGCCGCAGTTTAGGAGAATCGGAACTTTTTGACCTGGAATTCGTTTTGATGCTGCAGGGAAGTAAAGGTAACCGGGTAAGATGCGTCCATTTTCGTAAGGAATATCGAGTGTGATAACCTTCCCTTCCATGAAAAATATCGCTTCCCTAAAGGCTTGGATTGATTTCTCCGCGCTGGGGATTATTCGTGCGTCAGAACTCGGTAGCATATACGAGCTAGCACGAAAATAGTTGCAGGCTCGCAAATATGCTCGGCGAGCAGCATCCGTATGGCCATCGCGGGTCGCTTCCTGAGCTATCTTTTCAACTCGCTCGCCTTGCTCATACCAAGCATAATACCAGCTTTCGGCATCATGCTTCTTGATTTTGCCTACCGCTTCGAGAAATTCTGCAACGTCACATCCGCCAAATGGAGTACTTCCCAAAATGCGAATCAGTTCAAAGTCAAAAAAGCGAGATTGAAAAAAGCTGAACATTTTGTAAGCGGCAGGTGATATCTTCAATATCGAGCAAGTCCAACCGTTTGGAGAAATGGTATACTGAACTTCAAAAAAGAGCATCCGTCAAAGCGATGACGTGGAAGTATACACGCGTGGGTAGCATGATCTGCCTTCAACAGAAGTCTATTTAGTGCTTCTCCGACGCAGATTATAAGCCGAACGGGGCCCACTGAAGATACTGCTAATCCGTAGAATTACGAGGGAGTCGGGGCCTCTGCGCAACGCTGGGCTTCACGGTGTAACACGCGTTAAAAGAACTGGATCAGTGACGAAATAGCCGAATCACGTCTATCAGTTCGGTGGGTTGGCGGGAAGGTTTCGGGTTCCGACAGCATAAAACAACGTCAATCCGTATATATCCCAGTAAGGAAAATCAACAGCGAAGTTGTGTATCGTTAAAGACTTCGACAGCCGAGCAATTTTTCTTCTCTTTGCAGAAAGGCATCGGTTCCAGAAACATCATCAGCATGACGGGCATAATTAGGGCCATCATAGCCGTTGGACCACTAGCGAGCTATTCGGCAGCGTAAGTTCGAAGCACCATCACCAAGCAAGACTAAATTGATGTTGAGAATCAGTGCAGCTTCATGTGTTCTGCAGTTCAGCAGAACGCCATGAAATCGTTCCTGGGTCCCTCCATCCCGCCGACTGCTCGCCAGGCACTTTACTACCACTGGTTCAGCGGGTTCAAAAGCGCCGTCTATCTCTCAGCACCGTGTCACATCACGACACTTGTCCTGAGCCTCGTTAATCTGCTGACGGGAGGATCGAACGCGCCCTCGTTACTTTGGGTTGGAGGCATGCTTTTCACCCTTGGTCACATCCATCCGCTCCAACTAGGTCTTGAGCAACTGTATCTGACAGAGGAGGCCTGGAACAAGAAATCTGCAGAAGAGGCATACAGCTTTTTGAAGAGCTTTGTGGATGCGAACGGGCGAAGATTGAAGACTGTCGACTTTCCGGGATGGTTGTGCATTGTTGCAGCCGTGATTCTGGACCGCGCCCGATAAATTCCGCCTGTCGGGCCACAGCCCCCGGGAGCTAGGCGCTCCGCCGCTAACCACTAGCGCGGACTGAGGGGGCTGTTGGCGCTAAGAGACTAGGGGGCGAAACAACCTCACTCAGGCTGCAAACGGAACTGCTGCACATAACTACACACCTCTGTATACATGCCTCCTCTGTTCCAGGCACCTTGCACATTATCAAATTCTGTAACTATGTAATCTATTGTTATACAAACAGCATGCAGATTAAAGATTATAAAGCACAAATGGGCCATGGCCTTCGCAAATTCTGAAGCTGGAAATTTCAAATCCATATAAAGAAAAAGAATGAAAGAAAAATGTAAGTGTACTCTGTACTGCGCTCCAAACTAACATAACTCTATGGAGCTATCTTAGTGACTCCACGGAAACAACCTCACTTCATCAGGGCTGCAAACAGAACGCGATGGAGCGGGACGCTGCACATAACTACACACCTCTGTATACATGCCTCCTCTGTTCCAGGCACCTTGCACATTATCAAATTCTGTAACTATGTAATCTATTGTTATACAAACAGCATGCAGATTAAAGATTATAAAGCACAAATGGGCCATGGCCTTCGCAAATTCTGAAGCTGGAAATTTCAAATCCATATAAAGAAAAAGAATGAAAGAAAAATGTAAGTGTACTCTGTACTGCGCTCCAAACTAACATAACTCTATGGAGCTATCTTAGTGACTCCAGGAGCTTTCTGCGCCTCCTCGCTTGTCTTCTCATTGTCATTCACCTTGCCTTCCTCCATCGAAGACTCGCCGCTCTTCTTGGCCTCATCCTCCATCCCAAATTCGGTGTCCAGGTCCTGACGGAGAGGAACCTCTTTTGCACCAAACACAACAACGAATCCCAAAGCTGCAAACGCAATTGCAATTTGCCAAGTACGCTTCAGGCTGTCCGAAAAGACAGAGATGACTTCTTGACGGATGTTCGGTGGCAGCGTCTCAAGGAATAATTTCGTGGCATGCTCATACGCTCTTCCGCCTGTCAACTGGCCGGCAACTTCTGGGCTGCTAATACGCCCGGAAAGCTTATCGAAGCGGTTATTAAATACTGCAGCGGGAATGGTAGATCCCCACACCATGCCAAAACTTCGAATAAAAGCCCACGTTGACGTTGCGAGGGCAGTATCTTTGTCGGTGAGCTCAGCCTGAACTGCTGGCAACAGTACTGGGATAACCAAACCTGCACCCGCAGCTTCAATTGCCTGGTAGATCACCCATTTAGCGGTTGACGAATTCTCGTCCAAAAGCGTAAACAATCCAAGGCCAATGACCATGACTGCGTATCCGACATGCTGAATTGGCCGATAGCGTCCGAATTGAGCAAGGAGCTTTCCAGCTACGGCGGCAAACGGGATGAGCATCAATATAGTGGGCAGCAATTGAACCCCAGAGCGGCCAGGACTCGAAAGCAGAACGCCCTGGAAATACACCGGAAGGAAATATATCGCCCAGATAGTCGTGATGCTGTGGAGGAAGGTGAGAATAAATGCCGTGAGCGACGTGCGATTTGAGAAAAGACGCAGCGGCATGGTTGGATCTTCACAGAACCTGGATCCTTCGAAGAAGAGGAAACCGACAAGTCCCGCGAAGCCGACGACAAGTGGAATGATGACACGGTAGGATGACCATGGGTATAAGGCACCTGCCCACGATAAAGATAGCAGAATCGAAACCACGGACCCAACGAAAATCCCGGTCCCAATCCAATCAATGCCGGTGAGCTTTGTCGCGAGGGTCTCCTCTTTCTTATATTTGACGTTCAGGAAGAGGACAAGGAGCACCAAAGCCAAACCGCCTATTGGGAGATTAAGGTAGAATACCCATCTCCACGACGTGTGCTGGACAATCAGACCACCGAAAAATGGACCGAGTGCTGTGCCCAATGCAATGAGACCGAAAATCAACGCCAGGTAATTTCCTCTTTCCCTCAACGGAACTAAGTCGCAAATAATTATTTCAATAAGTACGTTGATACCTCCGGCTCCCAGGCCTTGGATAGCGCGGCCAGCAATCATCATGCCCATATTATGGGCTCCACCTGAAATTCCGCTTCCCAGGATGAACAGCGCCGTGGCTATAATTGTCGGCCAGCGTCTGCCAAATACGTTTGCCAACTGGCCAAACAAGGGCTGCAATGCAGTCCTGAGTTACTTGTTATTTGCTTGTCCACCATGAGCTTCAGAATGAGTATTGACTCACATGCACAAAAAGTAAACATTCACCGCCCAAATATACTGGTCTGCGCCACCGAGAGCTCCGATAATGGTTGGCAAAGCAGTTGAAGTGATGGTTGCCTCAAGAGCAGTTAGAAGACCCGCAACAGCAAGGGCTAGCATGACCGCCCAGAATCGCAGCCCCTTGCTTTTCATGGATTGCTTCTCTCGGACAATCTCATTGTTCTCCTGACTGCTCTCAGTGGTCGTTTCGACTTCCTTTGCCTCATCTGCCGCCACGTGTTCTGATGGTTGGTTTCCTGCGAGGGCTCTGGCGTTTGCATCGCGAGTATCCGGAGTTGACATGGCGTACAGAGGTTGTTTTGGGCTAGTCCCTAAAGACTAGCGACTATGTTGAAAGGTCGAGCGGCGCAATTAATAACAGTTGAAATAGTTGAATCGATCGTGCAACAGCTGCAGATTTGTATGTATATCAGACGTGCTTTGAAGTCGTGGTCTTTTCTATTTTCCCGTGCTGAACGGATTTCGAGCATCTGCTATCTCTATCACAGTGGAACAAAGTGAAACGGAAGAAAGGATTTGTCAAGGAGATATAAAGGGATAAAGCTCCAAGGAGAAGATTTCAACGTCACAATAAGACCGTGGATCCCGGAGAAGTGAAGGCTGCATCGTTGGTAAGGTCCTGACTCTTAAGAAAGTCTACCGGAACCGGCTACCACTATATCCACGTTTATATTGAGGATGGAGCTACCATACGGATTAAGATCTATCGGGCACAGGAGCGTCCGAAAATCTGCCATATTCGGCAGAAATAAACTGTGTCCGTTTAAACAGCGGTTCCTCTAAAACAACAAATCTCCTCGGATGGGATAGGATTTGATTGTATGACCTGTACGTTGTCTGCTAAACGAGATAGGGGAGTTGTATTACCTTCATATGCTTGATGAATGACGACTCAGCGTAATTTGCTATTTGAAGAACCTGTGCGATTTTGTAAATATCTCCTGCAGAATGGTATTCCTTCTCGTTCACAGAATTTATTCGTAGACAAGCATTTGTCCTCAAGGTCCATGTTACGCCTATCCAGAGCAGGTGGTTATAGACCCTACTGGCATCGATGCCACCGTATTCTGCTAACTGTCTGCCATGGAATCCGTGACTGGCGAAATATTGTATATGTTTACCTCTATCAGTCACGATGTAGTTTATGCCCATTACTTAGATCTAGCCCAGCAGAATGGAACTGCCATGAAATTCATGACTGGCGAAATATTGTATATGTTTACCTCTATCAGTCACGATGTAGTTTATGCCCATTTATTCGTAGACAAGCATTTTTGTCCTCAAGGTCCATGTTACGCCTATCCAGAGCAGGTGGTTATAGACCCTACTGGCATCGATGCCACCGTATTCTGCTAACTGTCTGCCATGGAATCCGTGACTGGCGAAATATTGTATATGTTTACCTCTATCAGTCACGATGTAGTTTATGCCCATTACTTAGATCTAGCCCAGCAGAATGGACTAGCTTTTAGCTTAAATCGAGCTGTAGCCAACCATACCTTCCGTTTTATGGACGGACGTTAATTTAGACCTTCGGATCGCAGAATTAAAGTTGATCTTACCGCTAGTCTCGGGATCACCGTAATCTTACGCCGGCTCTCGGCTGTTGTAATTTTGAAGCTGCATCGGGTCTTGGCATCTTCGGAGTTCCGATCTTCCGTTCTATATTTGATGACGAAGACGAAAACAGATAAACTCGTTGACATTTCTCGTTCATGTCATGATTCGGCTTCGGAGCTGACATATTTGATGTCTGGTGCCTACAAAGCAACGGTAGCATACGTTCCCTATCACGACAGATGAAATACGCTGCTCCGAATATGATTTGTTTACCGAATGCGTCGAAAACGATACTCGGGGATATAATCCCCACAGGCGGTCAGTGAATGAGTATAAATGGGCTCGATACAGATTAAGAAGATGCGACGTATGCTCGGAGTGCTAGGCGCCCTTGCGAACACTCGACAGTCTTAGTGTTGGCCGTCGCCTCGTTAAATTTGTTGAAGTCTGTCGATCAGCTCCCTGCGTCAAAGTCAAGAATCCTTCAGAGAGGTTAGCACAGGTCAACGATCGACAGCCATGGCAGCTCCTCCAGAGGTTACTATGAAGAAGCTCAGTGGCGTATGGGTTGTGGTGTGCACACTATTCTCATTATACAGCGCCTTTCACGACAGATGAAATACACTGCTCCGAATATAATCTGTTTACCGAATGCGTCGAAAACGATACTCGGGGATATAATCCCCACAGGCGGTCAGTGAATGAGTATAAATGGGCTCGATACAGATTAAGAAGATGCGACGTATGCTCGGAGTGCTAGGCGCCCTTGCGAACACTCGACAGTCTTAGTGTTGGCCGTCGCCTCGTTAAATTTGTTGAAGTCTGTCGATCAGCTCCCTGCGTCAAAGTCAAGAATCCTTCAGAGAGGTTAGCACAGGTCAACGATCGACAGCCATGGCAGCTCCTCCAGAGGTTACTATGAAGAAGCTCAGTGGCGTATGGGTTGTGGTGTGCACACTATTCTCATTATACAGCCGCATCCTTTGACTTTTCTTCTCCATCTCTAACCGTCGGATCTAGAGCAAAGCCTTGTCTGATGACATGGATCCGTGCCTCGAATTACAAGGCATCCCGTGGATTGTTCGCAAAGCCGTTTCCTTCGCCACTATCACCGGACATCTGAAACAGGAGAAATCTGAAAATGGCGTCACAGTTATCCATATCGATCAGTTCGCAACTGGCGGGATTAAAGCTGAAGCAGAGCATCACCAACTCAACTGGGAAGCCTTCTCGCATGGTTCAAGCATGTTCGGAACACAAAAGGTTCGCACACGATGGACGACAATCGGGCCAGATGCAGCCAGTGGTGATGGGAGTCCACTTGACCCTTATCTCACAGCAGACTGGTTGGATGAAGAGGGAGACGCTAGCGGCGATGCAGGCTCCGATGATGGGAACTATGTCCAGGTATATGTGGTGAGTGACAAAGGTGGATGGCAGGCGGACCAGATCTGGGGATTTGCGATGATAGAGGGAAAGAGATATCATGTCCGGCGGTTTTTCCTCACAAAGGGCGACAAGCAAGTAAAGCTGAGAATGGTTTATGAATGGAAAGGTAGACTCGAAGAAAAGTGATATTGGCTCTCCATTTGCTTTCTCCCAAATTAAGGTCGATTCTTTGTAGAATCTACTACAGACCCGAACCAAAGAGCATTGATACAGCGAGACAATCGATCAAAACTATTTAGAAAAAGATAGCCTATCCAAACTGATTTAAACGGTTTTGCAAAACCAAGGAGCCTGCATAGGCCCTAGGCACCAAAAGCAGTGAGAATGTAAAGGAAATGCCGCGTATAGCGACAGAGCTATATTCATCCAACATTTGTCAACATATTAGTCTATAAGGGTAACAAAAGAGAAGGTAAGTATTCGATTAAGTAGATTCAAAA